>CM027588.2:675353-1014764 GCA_015852605.2 Populus deltoides
TAATAAGAGTTGAGCTGCCGAACCACTACCAGTAGTCCTTCCTCCAACAGATGGGTAGCTGCTGATTCTGTAACAGCGAAGAGGAGACTTCATGACATGACTTGCCAGTTTGAGCAATTGCTACATATGGCGCAATTAGGAACTGTGATGAAGCGAGAGACACTCTTAATTTATGGCGTTTGAAAACATTTTATGTCTGTAAACTCCCAATAAGTCGATCTCTCGATCTCTGGTCTAGTGAATAATTTATTTTAATCCTAGCCCTCCCCCTTCGGAGCACCAAAAAATTCATGCCAGTATACATACGTAACGACATTTACTCAAAATGTCACAGTTGAAAATCATTACAAAATTAATTTTATTTTAATGAATTTACTAACAAGACTAGATTTTTTTCATGAGATACATAGAGTTTTATAAATCAATTGTTATAGCTAATAAAAAATACAGCTTAATTAAAAAGAAGACAATATAAAATTAAAATATTTTTAAAACGCAAAAATAAATAGACTATAAAATAGACTAGATTATATATATATAAAACAAACACCATATTTTTTTGCATATGGCTGGACAAATTAATGTTAGAGAATAATATAATTCATATCTTGGAATCTCACCTAATAGCTTAAACTTTTGGGTTGAGATGGTTCTTTGATATGGTATCAGAACCTTAATGACCAAGTGGTCTAGAGTTCAAATCTCACTATCCCCATTTATGTGATAAAAATTAAGCATAAGGTAATGTGGGCCTGTGCAAGTTTCAAGCCCAAAGAGCTTTCACTTGAGGGGGTGTATTAGAGAATAATATAATTCATATCCTAGGACCTCACCTAACAGCTTAAGCTATTAGGTTGAGATGGTTCTTTGACAATTAACAATCAGGAAACTTAGGGCACAAAATAAATAGGACTTTTTAAATTTTTCAATCAAGAGCATCTTCCGTAGACTTTTTTTTAAAAAAAATGTCTTAAGAATGCATTATTTATATCTATAGTGTATTAAAAAAATATCTTCTAAATACTAGCTTTAAGGCTTGAGTTTGAAGTAGTTGTGTGTGTGTGTCCCCCCCACATTTTCTATGAACTGAGTGAAATTCAAGTTCATAAGACAATTGGTAGTTAGTTAATCATAGTATCTGCTGACAATCAGATACATTGTATAACTTTGAAAGAACAGATTTTTCTTTCATGAAGACTCTTTGAAAGTGAAAGAAAAAATAATCTCTTCATCATGTTTTCAACTATCTAAACATTCCCTAGCAAAAAATTAGGCAGCAAGCTAAACTTTCCCAAAGTCATTGAGCATCATATTCCTCAATTACCTAACAAAATAAACAGATAGGAGTTCGGAAATAATTTTTTCGGTTTGGTTTGATTTTCTCAGTTTAGTTTTTATAAAGAATTAATCTAAATTATCAAATAAAATTAATAAAAAAAAACTTATCATTTATGAAAAAAAATAGAATCACTTAATTAACTTGATCAAACCAATTAAATCACAAAATAGATAATAATTAATATATAATAATATTGTGATTAGTCAAATAACATCTTGAGATTCAGAAAATTATAGATGATACAACTAGTAAATACATTCGTCGTCATGTCAACATATATGAATTAGACAATTTTGATCCACATGAACTCAATTCGTGTCATTTCCTTTTCTTATAAATTAATCTATCTATGCGAGTAGAACTTTCGCAAGCGAGCATACAGGACTAAAGCTAGGAAGGTGCCAAACAGACAAACTGAACCCAAGATGATAAAAGTGTTCCTGTAGCATTGCATCCCCATGCACTTGCCATCTCCATCACCTTCCCTGTGATAAATAAGTGCTGCGGAGTAGCCAAAAATGAAGGACCCTATAGGGATATTGGCAACCACAACATTATGGTTGACACTGAAATTCCTAGTGCCGAAAAGCTCAGTTGTTGTTGAGACAGAAATGGAAGTGATTGCCCCGGTACAAACACCTATAATAGCAGTGCTGATGTAGAGGGAGATGTTCGTTGTGCTGAGAAGTAAGAAGAAAGCTCCTGCCATTGGGGCCATTAATGCTGCTATACAGGCTGCAGGTCTTGATATCAAATTATACCTACTCCTGAACAAAAATTGAAATGAAGCCTTTAATCACCAGAAAACACATGGAAATTCTTGGTTTGCATGCACCAAGGGGAGGCATATAGCACTGAATTAATAAATATATGCCCTTTATGATTTTAGAAAAGAACAGGATGAAAATCTCTTCCTTCGCCCAAATTTTGTAATGTCAAACAGACCTTAGAACAGAGAAATTATAGGTTGAATTACGTACTTTGACAAAAAGTAGTCCAATAAAGATGGCATGAGACGGCCAAAGAACCCAAACGAGGAAGATAAAGAAACCAGTGAAGACGTCCCTGAGAACCCACGAGACTCAGCTATTTGTCCCAAGTTGTTCGAATACACTAGACCAAGTGTTGCACCAGAGAAATACACAAAGAAATACAACCAAAAATCAACTCTTTTTAACATCAACATCACCCCAATTTCCTCTTTCACACCCACCTCATTTTCCCTTCTATGATCATCGCCCTCTTCAATCCCACTCTCTATCCTCTCAACACGATCATCACCAACGTTCTTCTCTATATAATCATTCATGATCTCTCCATTTAACAACACTTCTCTGATTTTCTCTGCAATGGGAATTGCAAGTGGGGCTAACAGGAACACTGAGATACCAATTACATTGCCTAATGGAGGTATCCTACTTGGTAAGGATCCCAAACTGCTGATAACAGCATAGATTCCTGTGGCTATAGTTATCAAAAACATGACTATGAACCCAGCTTTCATGTTCTCGCTTGTTCCACCATTAACATCCCTAACAAACGGTGCAGCCAGCACACAAACCACTAAAGGTGATATGGAGTTGAGAAGGAGATAGCCTCCTGCTCTTTTATCAGGAGAAAAGAACAAGGCATCAACAAGTACTGTGTAGATTTTAGCACTTAATCCTTGATAGCTAGTGGTTAATCCTACAGAAACTTGGCGATCAGAAGGGAAGTTTTGGATGATAACAACATAACAAACGGTGTTGATCCAACAAATACTATTTCCTGCCAAAACAGTTAGCAGGAAAATATGGGCATAAGAAAGAGAAGAAATTTGGTGTGTTATGAAGAGATATTGCAAACCATAACCAACGAAACCAAGAGTCGAACCAATCAAGAGAACTAGCCATAGTGGAAGGTATAGAGCAGCCATGCCAGACAAGAAACCAAATAGTTTCCCAGCATCCGAGGCAAACGAAAGGTTGTTTAGCTCAGCTTGAGACATAGAGAGGAGTTCTTTGAGCTGTGGGGAGTAAGCTGGAAAGGTCGTGTTTGTTCCATTGACAGACTGAAGCCATATGATAACCACTAGGGTTAGCCATTGAAGGGCGTTTGAAGACATCGCTATAGGTTTAAGGTTAATTAGAAATGGTTCGAAATTGGTCATTAATTTATAGGAGTGTGAATCTTGTAAATACATCTACATACGCTATATAACTGTACAGACACCGCCTGAACTGTGTTCATTAACGACCACTTGCCAAGGTAAACTTGCTGTATTATATCCATTCAACCTCGACAAGATCTTGTTCGAACTTTACCAGGTTTCTATGTTTGACATTGCACATTGTCATAAAAGACATGTTGAAAAAAAATGCTCGTTTCTAGAAATTTATTTAAAAAGTATTATAAATAAAAATTAGTGCACTTTCTAGAATTTGTTTTTAAAATATTATAAATAACTAGCCACTGTCGACATAGTTAGACATGACAGCTAATCTATGCAACTAATAAGGAAGGTAGGGTTTAGTCCACCGTCCAACTTGTAATCTAGTCCAAGGATATATTGAAATTAATTTGAAACACTCCATATAGTATGAGACCAATTCTAGGTTGGCAGCATATATATATATATATATAGACACACACACACACATCTCACACAACATAAAAACACTATAATCATAATGCATAAAAACGCTATAAACACCATATTTAAAAAAATATATTATTTTTAATATCAACATGTCAAAATAATTTAAAAAAATTAAAAAAAATTAAAAAAAATTATTTTTTTATAAAGAAACACTTTATAAACAAGGCCTAATTAAATATACTCCAAACCTAAAATAATAACATAGATAAAACACACCATTTTCTATTTTTATCATGCAAGACAAACCGTTAATTAACTCTATTTTAGCAAGTGTGTATTTAATTCATAATGCAGTGCATGGCGTTAACATCATCATAATGATGCTCTTGTTATTATTGTTTTTTCAATTTAATTATTTTTTAAATGAAAGATAGTTTGAAAAACAATTTGAAAGAAAAGAAAAGAACCACCTTAGCTTCCGTATCGAATTCAAACATTAAGCAGAAGAACAAATCAAAACGCACAACATTGATCATATTTCTTTAACTGTATATGGTCGTCAATACCTCATATTAAAACAAACTATTCTTTTCTGCCTAAATCTACCATGTTTCCCACCTTAAATTTTGTCCAATTTGATATGACAATTATACATGCACACACACGGGAAACTCCATCAAATGCTAATGCATGTGCAGACTGCAGATCACTTTTTCTCCTAATATTGTTAAACCTACATTTAGCAACTTGATTAGATTCATAATCTCATGTTATAGCCAAAAACTATATTACAACACAAAAAAGAAAAAGAAAAAAGAAGTGAACACCTCACAGAAACATGCAGCTAAACTTTTTGACCAAAAAAATCGAAGCAAGAATAAAAGCCGCAAAGTGGTATAATTTGGTTTCAGGAAAGAATTATAATTTGGATGAAATTCTCTATTAAAAATTTTATTTATACGAGATCTGATTTTTATAGAAATCTTGAATGTGTTATGAACTACACTAACTAGTGAGTGTTATAAATTCCTTACTTTCTCTATATTTTTTAATTATCCCTTAATCTTTCTTACCTTGCAGCCCTCATTTTTTTTTTAATGGGAATACTTTATTTATAATATTCGCGATTTATATATATATATAAAAAAAGGATGGTATAATTTGGTCTCGTGCTTTGTCTCAAAGGTTGCTTGTTGAATTGCTCGGCTCTACATATTTGAGAGGGTGGCACTCTAGCTCTTGACCTCTCCTTATAATAATAGGTAGGTCCTTATCTTGATAGTGGCGCCAAACAACTCAGCTCATCTTCCGAATCGCTAGCCACTTACCACTAATCCCTAACTGCATTAACTATTATTAATTCTTCAAGGCTTTAAGACCCATCTTTAATGAGAAAAGCCTAGCTCCCATTTGTTTGACCGAAGAGAAGAAAGGGGTTGATATGGGAGAGAAGAAGATATTTTTAAATCAAGATATTTTTAAATCAAGTTGAGTGAGTTAACTTTGCAACATTAATTAGTATTTGATTTTTTATTTAATTTGAATTAGAAATTAATTTGATGTGATTTAATAAGTTTAATTGGTTTAGAAACTATTAACCAAATCGATCGGTAAAAAAAAACCTGAGAATGAAGTTTAAAGAGAGAAAAATTAATGGGATAAAATTTTCTTGTTTCAAGTACTTCTTATCCAACTAGAGTTTAATTTTATAAATATTAAATAACTATTTTAATTTAAAATTTTGATCTATCTAGTGAAACCTCATTACATAATTCTATAACATAACATTTTCTAAAACATAATACATGATAATATTATATAGTTTGTAGGTTATATCAAGAAGCTCTTTTTTATTATAAGTAGCTAGTATAGCTCACGTGAGTACTTAAATTAGATGAAATACATTCACATGATAATTCATAAATTCCTTATTGAGAGATATATAGAATTTTCTTGATCGCTCCAAAATGTTGCTTCAATTCAGAAAAACAAAGTTCTTCATCCGGGGTTGTTATCTATTTTGAAACCCCATATAAATATAAAAAAAATATATAAAATATAAAATGCAAAATAAATTTAAAAAATAAATAAATAAATAAATAAAAGAACATGAAGTCTGTCTAATATTTAATTAAAAGTTAATTTACATAAATCAAGTCATGTTCGATAATAATACATAGAAAACATGGTTTACGTGTATATAGACACCAATGTCGAATATGATGAATCTGGAAGTCTGAACAACGTAGTCAGCATCATCCGCACATGTTATAAGGATTTTGGGTTGTGGGCTTTGTTAGCCTAATTCTAGAGACCTGCTTAGGAGGCTCAGAAAGCAGCACATCAAAATTTTTGTGTGTGTTGTTAAAAATTTTAAATTTTATTTATTTAAAATAATATTTTTTATATTATTTTAATATGTTAATATTAAAAATAATTTTTAAAAAATAATAAAATTTTATTTTTATATATTTATAAATAAAAAATACTTTGAACATTAAGACTATTAAAATTTTAAATAGACCTAAATCACCATTTATGTTTTGCGGTGAAAAGGTTTTTGAAAAATATTAATTGTTTATTTAATATTAATTTTTTTAAATATTTTTAAAATTTTTTTGATTCGTTAATATAAAAATTAAATTTTAAAAAATAAAAACAATATTATTTTAATATATTTTTAAATTAGTTGCTACAGTACCAATACCAAACGAGTTATAAGTAAAACCGCTGCAACCCCCAATTTACCTCCTTTTACGCACCGCCAAAACCCTAAATTCCATGGCGACAATCGGCGAAACCTCTATGAATCCTCCTCAGTCGAAGCCCGTCGTTGTTAGGGTTAAACGCAAGGCTCACCAGTCTCGCCTCGACGTCTTCTGTAAGTCACTAACAACCCTCTCTCTCTCTCTCTCTCTCTCTCTCTCACACACACACACACACACACACTATCACTCGGTGTCTGACTGATTTTGTGCGTATATGTGGCATATAGGGCTTGAAATCAATGAGAAACCAACGAAGAAGGCGATGTTGGACTTGGAGAAGTTGTCAATTAGTAATAACTCTGTTGATGTTCAAGGTAACATGTTTTCCTTTTTGTTATCATCAATTGGATTTGGAGAAGTTCTAAATTTAATAATTTTTCTTAGAGATAAAGACTTCAGTTATTTATTCCAGGAAGTACAGCCTAGACAAGATTTTTTTTTTCAGAAATGTTTTAGGACTGTATCTATTTCAGGTCAGGCTTGTGTAGAACCGTCATAATCTAGGAAGTTAGTATTGAATTTTCTATAAACGGAACAGTGATAAGTAGTGATAACACCAAAACAGTTGCTAGAGTATCATTTGCTAGAGTGGAACGGTAGAATAGCACATGCATACATAATCTAGGCAAAAGGGAATGCATTAAATTATAGATTTTATTCTTGTTAGATAATTAATTAGTTAAAATAAAGGCCTTGGCTTGAAGGGTTGAGACCTAAAGATGAGGCACTTGAATTTGAAAAGATGGAAAGACAACATTGAGAGAAAGCCTAATACTGTTGCAGCTGTTACATCTGATACATGGAAAAAAATCTCTAATTTTTATTAATGAAATCAGGAGATAGATGGATTAAGAGTTAATGAATTTAACACTTATTTGCATAACTTTAGGTTATAGGATTTAGCTGGATAGGATAACTAACTGAATTTGAGAGCCTTGAGACTGAGATTTGATCAAGGAGAAAACGATTTTTTTATCACTTTTATGGAAGTAGAATTGGGGATTTTTGGGTTTATATTAGAGGGAGAGAGTGAAGAAACTTAAAAATGGTACTGTTTTCTTTGTAGTGGGGGTGGAGGGGAAAAGAGGCTGTGATTTGAAGGGATGGGAAAAATAGCACCATTTTTTTCTTATGTGGCTCAGGTACAAATGACTAGAAGTTGGATTTTTTTTTCTTTTATTTTTGTGCAAGAATAAAACTCAAGATCTTACCTCTTCAATTTGCAAGGACTATACAAATGAGTTAACAATTTAAAGGCACTGTTGGAAATCAATTAAAATAAATAAACATAGTTATCAATACCTGCCTAAGTGCCACTTTTCTCCTAGCAGTGAAGACCCTAAAATGGTTGCCATCACAAGTGCGAGAGGGTTAGAAATAGACACAAACAAAGGCCCTCTCCTTCTCTTAACTTTCATGTTAATCAGGAAATATGATAAAAAAAAATACCCTGTATGAAAAAAATTCAACGGGCAACCCAAATTCTGTACTTTACATCCAAAGGGGTGATACTACTGTTGGTTCTTTGAGCTAAGAATCATGTAATATCTATGTTAAAGTACTTTTAGTACAATACAGTTTTATTGGGCATTTTTGTCGTAAAAGCACTACAATAGTATTTATCCAAATACTATCTAGCTGCTTTTAATATCAGCAAAAATAGCACAGTGAACTAATTATCAAACAGCGCTCTGCAGGCTATATATAAGCTTGTTCATTACGTTATCGAACTTTAAAATTGTAATGAAGTTTGGTTGGTTTGGATAAATAAACTTCAAATGATTATTTTTTTTTCAATTAAAATTGAATCAGATTCTAGCAGTCTATCCAAATTAGCATATCATTATAGATCAATTTTCCTGTCCAAATTAGCAAACAACTTGGCAATCTTATCTTAACCTTATCTTAATATATATTGTAGTAAAACAGAAGCAAGCTCAGGCAGTTCTATGGTGGGCACTTGGACTTGCCTATGTGTACAAGGAACTTAAGTGCACAGCAATCATATTTCCATATATTAAATACTAAGAAAACAAAAAGGTTCTCTCTTGCCATGTCTGTAAATAGAAAAAAAAAAAAATTTAAAGTGTTGATAAAAGGATTTAAAAGCAGGTACCTCTTTAGGGTTTTTTTTAATGACACTGCAGGAAAAAGGAAGTGACTACAGTTTTGATTCTGATTCATGGAAAAAAAAAGGAAGCTTTGAGGACTTGTAATTTTGTGACATATTTGTTGAATTGAAGTGGTTAACTATTGAAGGACTGTAAAAGATTTGTTATTTTTTAATTGGGGAATGATGGATTGTGATTGCATTTTTTGAACTAAGATCATATTGTAATGTATGATGTTCTACACAAGATTTTGAGTTGCAAATTTATGAAACTAAGTTATTTAAATTAACAGATAGTTTGTTCTCCTTTTCTTTTTTGTTAAATAATCATTTTTTATTTATTTACTACCATCCATTGGTGTGATTTTGACCGTTGGTTTTTGGTTTATATATCTTTTTATGGTGATTTTTATAGTGGAGGAATTGAAGGCTAAGAAGGTTTTGGTGAAGCATGTTGAGACAGTTACTAGCAAGGACACTACAATGGAGATAGTACAATCATTTGCGGTTAGTATAGAACTATGAGTGTGTTAGAATATGCTGCTTGTTTTTGTTTTTCTTTAACCTGCCCTTAGTACTTGGTTGTTCATTTCCGTTGCAAATGTCTAGTTTTTGTTGTACTGCTCTTTTTAATAAATGTGTTGGTGTTCCTTTGCAGTCTAATTCTGCTCATGTAGTTGAAGAACAAAAACGAACCATTAAAAAGTACAGTGTAAGTTCTCTTTCTACCAGTTAAAGTTTGTCTCTTAGTCTGGTTTTCAGACATTTACGTTATCTAACACTTTGTGCATTTCCAATTTAATTTTGGCAGAAACAAGAGCAGATTTTGTCAAGATCCAGACGAAATCAAGAGGTATACTTGAACTTATGTAAAATTCGTTCTTGATTTGTACACAGTTGGAAATGTTTTCTGAGGATAACCATTCAATCTTCCATTGATGCATTTATGTGCATTACAACTTCAGTTATCAGTTTTGGTTTTCCATCCAACTGCTCTGTCTCTTTTTTTTTACAATGATCACTGTTCAGCTGCAAATTGCAATACGTATGCTTCACTCTGAACATATGCAAATTGATGAATTGTATCCTTTAATTTCTTCTAGAGTACTAATGCTTCTAGTAAATGAGATCCGTGTACATCAAGTTCATGAAATAGTAATAGAGAAATATATGCGATGACAGACTAGGAAATGCATGTCACCCCTCTGCCGTAATCTCTGCTTTTCTCGCGATCAACACAACCTGAGACTTCTATGAGAAGATTTTTTAACTGAGATTTAATTTCATTTCAATTGTGGGTCTTATTAGACCTGAAAATCAGCCAAAGAAGTTACTATTTTACCCGAGTCTGGTTTTTTCCCAAAAATTTGGCTGGATTGTGCATGTCTGCCTCTTGATACCTGAAAAATGTACAGTATACCACTTTTTTACCATATTTGCAAACTCCTTTTCTGTTTCTCTGATATACATGGTCATTTAACATCCCCCAACACCACTTTCTGGTAGGTATTGGCATCGGATGCTCGTTTTGAGCAAATTTGGAGAAGCCGAAGGGGAGACAAAGGGGTGTCAAAAGATAAAGCACTGCATGATATGTGTAGTTTTTATGATGTTGTTCGTGTTGAGGAAAGTTTCAATGAGGTGCAAGAGCTTGAGTAAGTTATGTCACCATGGAATTCATCAGTCTTTTAAATGTCCAAACCTCAGTTGCAAGTAATTCAATTTCAATGTTCGTAATACAGAGTTGCATCTTTGGAGGATCAGAAGATTCTATCCAGCTATCTTCCTTTACTAAGAGAGTTTCTTCCAAGTGCTGTTGCAGAAGTCGAATCTGATATCCATGCTTACTTGTCCAATCAAGGTTCTGCTTTCGATGCAATCCCATTAGGTCTTTTGCTGATTCATTTCCTTATCTCTTGAGTTTTAAACCCATCTCTAAAATTAGGATTGGTTATGATTGTTCATGTTCTTCAGCATTGTTTGATGTGGTCTTGTTCTTATGAATAAGATGTAGATGATTATGTGTATGACTATTACACTGTGAAGGATGACATGGACATAAATGATATAGAGACTGCTAGCCCGTTTCCTCTGTAAGTGTTGCATATTTTGTATTTGATAGAGAGACTAGTAGCCTGTTTTCTCGTGTAAACCTGTATATTTTTTGTTCAGGGTAAAAGTTGAGGAAGAGGATTTCTATGATGGCCCAGATGATGAGTCAGAATATGACACTGATGATTCAAATGGTATCGTTTCTACTACTGTCATTTTCTTAAGTTCAAAATGGTCTTCTTTCTTCTTTTTTTTTTACTTCCTTTCCCTTTCCTATTTGTGGTTCTCAGCTGAAGATCATCCACGAAACGATTATCCTGATGAAGCATCTTTAGATGACCATGAATCAGAAAGTGAAGCATCTCTTGATGAATCTGAAAGAGAGGAGGAAGAAGAGGAGGAGGAGGAGGAGGAAAGTGATGCTCCCAGCATTAAGCATTCAGAATCTGATGATGCTGACAATTTTGATGATCACGGAAGTTACTTTGATTATCCAGAATGTGAATATGGCAGTGATGATGAAGATTGAAGGTGATTTGTTCAGTGAAATAAAATTTTGAGATCCCCGTCATTGTCTCTTTGATTTTGTGCTTGCAGTGGAAAGAAAATGCATATATGCTCAACGCAAACTGGTGAAGGTAAACTGTAGAGGGACATGCTCTTAGAATGTAGGACACTGTGGCCACAGAACTTTGGAGATATACCGAATTTCTTTGTTCTGATTAGTGAGAAAAGAATGCTCTACTAGTTTTCCTAGGTAACCTTGAGCACCCTCTGATGCTCATATTTTGATCCTTGGTTGGAGAACCTTGACTTGGGGTTTTAATGCTTACAGATTCCCTAAAGTTTATTGCTAAGGTAAACAACCCTCTACTTGTGCTTCGCTAAGGTAATCTATTTCTTTTCTGAATCCCTTGCTTACAGCATTCAAAATATATGCGATTGCGTACTGAATTAGCCATAAAGCATTCTTGCTTGTGTGAATGACGTTTCGATGGACAGCATCGTGTGTCGTCCGCAGATCACAGCATTGCCTGTCTAAGAATGATTAACGAATTTTCTTCTGATGTCGATGCTTTGCGTGATCACGACTGCATCCTTCGCATTGCCATCAACTTCATGAATTCTTTGAATGGTTACGAGTAATGCTTTGCCAAATATATTTCTATGAATCGCTAATAATTCTTTAATTAATATGTTTCTATGAATTGGAAAACCGTGCTTACACGCTTTTATTTTACACTTTCCATAATATATATAAATTAAGCTGTCTAGCTTATGAATTTGAGAGATGTGGTTTGATAGAACAAGGAAAAGAATTTGAGAGAAGGGGAAGAAATTATCATCAGCTATAAAATTTGTTATGTACTCTTCATATATGTTAACAAAAACTAAAACCCAAGTGTAGCTCCACGCTTAGAAACACTGTTCATTAGATCAGTGTATCAGTGTAGTGATGATGGTTTTACCCATCCAACAAAAAAAAGTTATTGCACTCCAATCCACTGTTTTGGCGCACTCACTCCATTGACCGTTGTATTATGAATCTTAATGCAATAGATATGGTACCGACAATACAACAAAAAAGTGAGCCGAGAACCATATTTAATCGTGATACTTCAACATGGTGTATATGTAGCATGGTTTCTCCATGTTTGTGAGCGAAGTTTTCGAGTCTATAAATCATTACTTCCAGTCTCGTAATAATGTACAAAAACCTAAATTGCTGTATCGATTTCATGTGTGAACACACATGCGTGCACATGGGGACACAGTTTAATTTGTATCGTGCACAAGAGCATATGTATACTTGTTGCCACTTCAGCTAGCCTAGTGCATCGATCAATCATGCTCCCACTACTTCGGTATAATCACACCATCTGCTGCATGCTAAAGGTACTGCTGCATGTGAGAAATCTATAGTGCTTTATCTGCTTGCAGGTATCAAAATTAATATCCATAGGATGGTCCCTCTGGTTTCTCTTCCTGTAATGCAGAAGCTTTCATTCTCAAGCTCAGAGGGTACTGAAGGTCATGCTTGCATCATGCTTCGTCTATCAGCTCCTAAACAAAGCTAGAATTAGGTTAGGTATGCAGAGTAGTAGTTGTGCAGAAAAAATAATGTAGATGATGAGATCGATCTGGAACAGCTGATGAAGAAATGGGATGCCGTCTTTTGGAGAATGAAATCTTTCTCTAATGATGCATATAATGAATGACACTACTCGTGTCGAAGAGGTAAGATGTCTCTACAGAGTATCTAATGATTTAGTGCAAGAATTCAACTCGACATATTGTAGGTGGGCAGGATTGTTTCTATAGTCATCTATCTCCACTACACACATTCTCTTCTATGCCTTTATTGCTGTCAGCCATTAAAAAAGCAAGGAAATATGTTTACTCTCAGATTTTTTTTTTCCTTCTAAGAATATTTTTTTATTGAAAATTAAAGAAACTTGGTCATCAGTTCTTGAAAACAAAAAATAAGGGACTTGTTTGACATAATTAAAAAAAATGATTAAAATTAGTTTTCCTCTGGTTTAGTTAAAAAAATTAATTAGTCCTGTAATTAACTATGAAAAATTATTCAATGCTCCCTTGACTGTCAATTGATTATAAAGGAATATGATAGTTTTACGATTAATACCTAAACTATATATCCTTTTTGTATAATTAATCTCAAAATCATACTGTCTTTATTTAAAAATAAACAAAGCATCAGTGCTATATATTATTATTATCAATCCAAGAACAAATCCAAACCCAAAAGCTTCTAAATTGTTTAGACAAAAACCCCCCAAGAAACGTCCCAAATCAAGTGTTCTTGTTTGTTGTTGTACGTAAATCTTCCTTCTCCACTCTTATCTCTCTCTTCAGACCAAGGTAGAATCTCCAATCTTCAACGTTCCACCTCGTTTTGATATAAAATTCAAATCAGGTCAAATTCCACCAAATTTACTTATTGAACTAAGTCAAGTTTAATTAATAAGATTAAACTTGATGTTTTGGATCTAAAAAATTATAGATGATTTTGAAAATTAATCTAGAAATTATAAAACTCTACTTTTGATTTGTTTTTTTTAATGAAGAATTAAAAACATATATTTCTAAAAAAATAATTTTCATTTTCAGATTATAAATGTCTTTTCTTTAATTTTCAATTAAAAAAAAAAAACAATATTCCACAACGAAAAAATCGAAAACGCGTTACCTTCATGATGGAGAACCACTTTAAGGGACCACAGGACTTGTACGGTCCCCAGAAAGACAAATTGGTGTCAATCACCGTAGCTCGTAAATTTAAGCATTCTATCTATATATCAAACTATGATTGTAATTCTTTTTTTTAAAAAATATTAATTATATAGATTATTTTAATATTTTTTGATATAAAAAAATTATATATAAAATTTAAAAAAACGGAATCTAATTAAATAAATTGATAAATATTTATATAAAAAACAAAAATATTAACAAAATATTTATAAATAAACAAAAAATATTTAACAAAATAAAACATTTATCCGATTGTGTTTATTGAATCTAATTAAATAAATTGATAAATATTTATATAAATAAACAAAAAATATTTAACAAAATGAGAAATTTACCCAACTGTATTTAGTGAACTTATTTATTTAAATCAATAAAAAATAAATTAATACTCTAAAAAACTCATGACCTAAAAAATAATCACAAATGAAATCGATTGAATAAACTCACGCCCTTAAAAAAAACATTATACAATGCCTAACACATCAATAATATTATTTTAAAATGAATTTTTTATTTATTTTTAGAAACAATATCTTGAAATATCAAACACAGACAAAACAATTCTAAAAAATCTAATATTAAAAAATGACATGCAAAACCCGTTACCTAAGTCATGAGACTATGATAAATCTATTGAAAAAATTAAAGATAATAAAAATATCAATATGAAAAAAAACCAATGCAGAACGATAAGATCACCCGAAGCTGAAATCTCGACAAATCAAATGTTGAAAGATAAAACTATGAAAAAAAATCACAAAAGGATCTAAAAAAATTAAGGCTAGAAAAAAGCATTAATTAGAGGGAAAATAAAAATTTATAGTTGGAGGGTTAAATTGAATTGAAAATTATAGCCTTAACAAAAGAAAAAAAATTAAAAGAATGAGGGTTAAATTGAAAAAAAACTTTGATTGAAGGATGAAATTGAAAGCGAAAGAAACTTCAACAAAATGACCAAATAAAAACATTAAAAATTTAAAAAATAAGAACTAAAATGAAAAAAAAACATTTGAGGATTTGTAATTGAATCACTAAATTGAAAAGAAAAAAACTTCTATAAAAGGAATAAGAACAAATAAAAAAATTAAAAGAATGAGGATTGAAATTAAAAATAAAAAAAAATGATAAATTGTAATTAAATGATTAAATTGAAAAAAAAAAACTTCTTTAAAAAGAATAAGAAATTAAAAGAATGAGAACTAAAACTATAAAAGGAAGAAGAACAGTATCAGAAATTAAAAAAATAAGGACTGGAATTAAAAATAAAACATATGAGAAAGTGTAATTGAAGGACTAAATTTCAAAACAAAAAAAAATCTATAAAAGGAATAAGAACAAAATAAGAAATTAAAAGAATAAAAGTTGAAATTGAAAAAAAAATAACAAAGAGGATAAAAATGTATTTTATCTATTTGGAGAGAGAAAAAATGATCGTTGATGATAATCCGACCACCATAAGTAGATACGCGCCATTCTATGTGGAAGAGGATACAGTTGCGCATTTAAGGAGACAACAGAAGGCCAAATTTGGCCACCGGGTGGCAACACAAGCGCAGCTTGAATGACACGGACATCACCCACTCGCTGACACGTGATCAACACACGCCGTAATTTTTATAATTTAAATATTTAAAAGTAAACATAAAAATACAAAAAGACCCCTCATGACATTGTTAATTACACAAAATACCCGTGTGAAAGTAAAAAAAGAAAAACCCTAAATGCAAAGCTACTTTTTTTTTATCTAGTTCAATGTTAAATTCGTACTTGTACTGTACATGGACAATGAAAAAACCGAAAAAAAATCTTGTCCAGCAACCTAACAATTTTTTGTTTCTGGAAGTAGATAAGTATTTTTACTGTTAAAAAACTTGTAAAAAGTTAGAAAAGCCTTTAGTCAATAATTTTAGTTTTTGTTGACTTTGAGGTTAAAATAATATTTTAACCATTTAGAAAAATAAAAAAAAACTCATACATACAAGCTAAAATAATCTTTTAATGACTAATGGATCGGTAAAAAAACAAAAAAAAAAACCCAACATCAAGGCTTAATTTTTTCCCATTAAAGAATAAATAAATAATTTTATTGTATCAATTCACATTAACTATGTCTATTGCTACAATGAAAATAGCATGTAATTTAGAGTTTTATTAAATAGTTATGCAATCTGACTCTAGGGTCAATTTGAGGTAAGATTTGAGTTCTAAGTTAATCTAATTTTTTTTCTTAAAATAACATCAAAACAATATTGTTTGAATATAAAAAAATAAAGAAAATCAATAGATTTTTTAATTGGGTTTTATCCTGGATGAACTAGGCGACAGGTAAACTTAAATTTATAACCAGGCGAGGCTAGTTCCATTCCTTACTCTATTTTTTTTTTTTTTAACCTAAACCAATTTAGGTCTCGAGTCTCAGGTCTTACAATAGTAGCATCTATACTAGGTAGTGAAAAATCCTCATGCTTTCCTTGTGCATTTTTCTGTGGTAGGCACTTAACAGTTGCTTTGTGTACAATTTATCTTTTGGATGGTTGGGTACAGCTTACAGTTGAAAGCAATGAGTTTGCTAAGATTTCAACTTCAAGATTTCTAAGCCAGGTCCTAAATTCAAACCCTATCAACAGCATTCTTTGAAATTCTTTGTGGGATGGGGACCTGGAAATGATAATACCATTGATATTATTATAATTAAAATGGATAAGGCCAGTGATTACTTAGGGTTCAAGGCTATATAAATGATGATGGCATAGCTTGAGTTCATTCACACTTCAAGACTCCAAAATGGAAACCCACCATTGTGCACCTCTTTTGCTTGATAGAAAAGATGTTGTGCTTGTTAAACCAGCAAAACCAACTCCTTCAAAGACCCTTTCTTTCTCTACTATCGACAACGATCCCAACCTTGAATTTGTGTGTCATAGTGTTTATGTTTACAAAGCAAATTCTGTTTCTTCTGATAATGGCAGTGCTGCCCATGATCTTGCATCAAAACTTAATGGCCAAGCAGACCCTGCTCGTGTAATTAAAGATGCAATATCTAAAGTTTTGGTTCATTACTATCCTCTAGCTGGAAAGCTGAAGAGGGATGGTAGTGATGGAAAACTTTATATCAACTGCAATGGTGAAGGTGTGCCATTCTTAGAGGCAACAGCAAATTGCAAGCTTGCTTCTCTTAAATACCTAGATGGGATTGATGTTGAAACTGCCGAAGAATTTGTCTTTGATTTTCCATCAAAGAGTGACTTTGGTTACCACCCTCTGATGTTTCAGGTGACCAAATTTCCATGTGGGGGTTTCACAATAGGAATGGGCTTATCACACTCAGTTTGTGATGGGTTTGGTGCATCACAATTGTTTAGAGCCATGGCTGAACTTGCTAGTGGTAAAAGCGAGCCCTTAGTGAAACCTGTGTGGGAGAGGGAGAGACTGGTAGCGGAGTCTACTCAGGGACCTCTCCAATCTCCTGTGGACAAGAATTCTCTGGCATCTTCACCGTATTTGATAACAAATGACATTCTGCATGAATGTTTTTTTGTGAAAGCTGAGACTATAAAAAGACTCAAAATGAGTCTCATGAAGGAGTGTGGAGATCATGAAGAGATGAAAGGAAGTTTCACTACTATCGAAGTTCTTGGTGCTTATATCTGGAGATCAAGATTTAGAGCCTTCAAATTAAACCCAGATGGAAACACCTTGTTCTGTCTAGCTATGGGGATAAGGCACCTTTTGAATCCACCATTGCCGAGTGGATACTATGGAAATGCTTTTGTGGGCTCAAATCTGGTCATGACGGGGAAGGACCTCAACGAAGGACCATTATCTAGGGTTGCCAAGCTCATCAAAGAGAGCAAGAAACATGCTTCCAATGCTCACTACATTTGGAGCCAAATAAGCATGTTGGACAAGGTCAGGGAGCTGAACTTCAAGATTGATTCAGATAACGGTGCATCCATGGTTTTGACTGATTGGAGACAATTAGGTCTCCTCGAGGAACTAGATTTTGGATGGAAAGGCTTAGCGAACATGATACCAGTGCCACTGAAGATGTTTGGTTTTGTCTATTTGTGTATTTTCTTGCCTCCTTGCAATTTGGATCCTTCAACAAAAGGTGGGGTTAGAGTGCTTGTTTCTCTCCCAAGAGCTGTCATGCCCAAGTTCAAGGAAGAGATGCATGCTCTCTCTCAGCTCGGTACTGATCATGATGATATTATAGTTCCAATGCTTGAACCTCCCATATTAATTTGATTTGGAATTACCAAAACATAATGTATGTACTATATCTAAATTATGCTAAGTACTAATTGTAATTTTATTTTGATTATCATGCATGCATGCCCAAGTAATGTATCAACTTCATGCCTCTAAACGGGGGGAATGTATAAATTAATCTGGATGATATTTTTTCTAATTACTTTGATTGCGCTGCGCAGATTAACTTTCTATTACAAGATTTAAAAATATATTCAATTGAAGAGATAAATATATAAAATAAATAATTCAACATAATTTTAAAGTAAATTTTTATAATCTTTAAATATGAAAACAAGCCTATAACATGCAAGAAATTCCTTCTTGTACAAGCTTTGACATGATATCTGGCGCACAAACTTTGATGGGCTGCTTGTGAATCCTTTCAAGGGCATGAGAAACAAGACATTCTCCACTAATTATTATTTTTGTTTTTTTAAAAAATTAAATTTTATTTTTATTTTAAATTAATATTTTAAAATTATTTTAATATACTAATATCAAAAATAAACTATTACCATAAAAAATACCTTTTAATATCTTTGAAATTGCGTTGAAGATCTCCCTGTACTGCTAATTAGTGACCACTACAAATATGGCTCATTGGGGGTTCCAATCCATTTCCATGCAAAATTAAAATAGAAGGAGAAAGGCTTAGCAACTTTTTTTTATTGGGATACCAATCCATTTCCATGCAAAAGGAGTCAACTAACAATTATTTGTACAAGGCAATGTAGCTATATATTAAACCACAATTAAGATATCATTAATAATTAATTAATAATATTACATTGCCTTATATTTAATCATTCATGTCTGATCTCAAAGATATGCCTCTAAACAAATTGGATTAAGTATTATGAAGATTCATCTAATATTGTATTTTTAATTCGAGTTTTATTAATTTTTTAAAATAAAAGCTGTAAAAAAAAAAATTAGGTGTTCTTATGAACTATCCGTGTTATTATTATTAAATTTAAGTTAATTTGACAAGTTTATGTTGAGTTTTTAAAAAAAAATAGATAAGAATTGATTTAATGTAATCTATTTTATTTTTATGGATAAATTTATTACTGGATTAATCTAGTTGAAATCCAATTTAATTTTTTTAAAATTTTAAAATGATATTATTTTAATATTTTAAAAATAAATTTTATAACTTGAGTGTTTTTAAGATTGTGGTGTAAATTTCTTTTCAAGATAGTTTTTTATTTAAAAATATATTAAAATAAAATTATTTAAGATTTATATTAAAATTATTATAAAATATGAAAAAATCAATTTAATATAATATTTTTTTTAAGTTAAAAAAAAAACTTTTAAAAACATTCTAAAACTAGAAATAGTAGATTAGAAAAACATGACATGCCCTCACCAAACCTGTCCATTCGTGAGCCTGACTCAGCCGAGTTTAATAACTTTTGTAAAGAGGCGATCTTTCCAACTGTTTGGTCATTTACATTCAGAGTTTCAACTCTTCTTCCCACCCAATCTTGTTGTCTTGAAACGAAGTTGTCTGCCAATTGTCTTTATTTCTGATTCTCTTCCTTTATCAACACCAAACCAATTCCATTCCTCTCTTTACTCTCTTCTCTTTCTCTTCCCCAAAGCCCATAATTCTTTTGTTTCCAAAAGAATTGAAAACCATAAAGTGGTGACTTTTCTTCTTTTCTATGGCTTCTTGGGCTCCTGTTTATCCAGCTGTTGTGCCTATCCCGGTTGATCTTTTTGTCTCCAAGAAACATCCTGGTCTTAATGTTGACTTGGGTTTTGCAGATTCTCTTGGAAATATTGTTTTCAAGGTCAATTTTGATAAGTCTTCAAAGTCATCCTTCAAAAGGGTCCTTCTCGATGCATCAGGAAATCCTTTGATCACCGTGTTTCGTGATGGTGTGAGTTCATTTCTATGGATATTGAGATTTATGTTTTGTTGAGTAAAGTTTCTAACTTTGACAACAAATCGATGCTTGTAAATTAGCTATGTTTGATTATTGTAATTATCTAAGCCAATCAAGTTGACTATTATAGCATTGAATTGCACGATTTTTACATGTTAGAGAATGCTGTGGTAGTGTGTGTTCAAGCTCTTGTTGAGTCTTCAAAAGATGGAAAAACAACAACCCACTTGCTGGGCTCCCCACGCGGCTTATGTTATCTTGAGTTCATGGCTATTACAAACTTTGAAGAAATGATGATTTAGCTGAAAAAAATTGATGTGAGGATTAATTCATTTTTTTTTTCTGATTTTACTTGTGGATTTTCAAGTTTATGAGGATATGTTCCCTTGTATTTTTTATTTTGAAAGGACAGAAATTCACTCCAACATTTTTTTTTTAATGTTCATCCCTGTAACCAAATACATTTTTGTTTCTTCTATATCTGTCCCTTCTGTTCTAGAACACCAATCAAACGCAAGTCTCTATCTTATTATGACAGTTTCTTCTATATGTGATTTGAACTTGTATGCCCTTTTTTTTGTTAACACTGGGACATCATGAGCATCATTTTAATGGTCTTGCATCTCTTATTTAAGAACCAAATCTTTCCAATGGACTTTTCTTTCTTTGATAAAGGATGATGCCTAATTAGTTAATTAGGTTATTGCTTCATTTCATTGGTTGCAGATTCTGTGTGATTATCCTTCCGTGTGACTGAGAGAAGCTACTTGATTTATTTCTTGGTTGCAGAAGGGTTCTTGGCAAGGGTTTAAGGGTGGTGATAATAGGGAGAAGGACTTGATCTTCAGAGTGAAAAGGACTGTGAAAAAGCTTACAAGAACTGAGCTTGAGGTCTTTCTTGTTGGAGAAATTTCGAGAGAGTCGACACCTGACTTTAAGGTGAAAGGTTTCCCCTTCCAAAGATCATGCACAATCTATAGAAGCGATTCCATTGTAGCCCAGGTATTATTCATAAGCTGCAATTGAGACAGGCTTAGAATATTGCCCGTAGATGTGAAATGAACATTATCAACAATTACTATATTTAGTTGGAAGAATAAAAATCGTTTTGTTTTAATCTTTCCTTTTTCGCTTAAAAAAATCCTGATAAGCTGCTTCAACTTTCGCAAGCTAGCTTGATTATGGATTATTCATCTTCTTTGAAGATTGCTTTAAACTCATTTTCTGTACTTGCCTCTGCATTTGAATTATCTACCCCATATTTAGGTAGATAATCACAGCAGTATCTATAATGTTCGATTTCAATCACTCTAGTCATCAGGGTGCTTTGTGCTATTCATGTGCATATATTATTCTGTTGCGATGGATTTTTCTCTTCTTTCCAATCTTAATGGATGCTTTTCTCGAACTATTCATTAAAGTCATCGCTGTTCAGTCCTGTTAAAATGGTTTCCTTCTGTTTATGGTCTGTATATAGCTCACCAGCCATGGATTCTGCTTAATCTCTTGCATTAGAAGTTCATGCTTTTCATGATATATGGGAAGTTCTAGTTATGATCACTGTTTTGTGATATCAAATACAGATTCTAATATTACATTTGGTTTGATGCAGACTAGTCTCATGTACAAGCTTCACCAGATTTATGCCCGGCGGAGTAAATATCGACTAACCATATTTCCTGGATCTGTAGATCATTCCTTGATTGCATCTTTGATTGTAATTTTCTTATATGGACAATAAAAATTGGACTCTGAGCATTTACATTTGTACATCAATTTCTCCATGCTCACACGAGAATGCATATATTATTTCTTTGAAAGAACAAAAAATAATTTATAGCATTTTTCCGATTTGTATGTGTACAACTCTCACTCTCAACTCTTCTCTCGTACTGGCTAGAAATACAGCTTCTAAGAATTGTCTACGAAAGTAACAAAACTGGCAATCTTGTGCTTCATGATCCCACATTGGACATGCGAAGCAATGATCTTGGCGATAGTTGTCTAACCTGGCATGGGATCTGACTCAATTCAGGGCCTCTATCATTGGATTGCCAAGTTAACCTGTAAATCATCAAGTCGACCTGAGCTAATTATTTGTTTAAAAATAATCATTCCAATTTTCTTAAAAAATTCATTACAGTTAACTTGTTAAAGTCTCATTCAAGTTTGGTAAGGTTAATCAAGTTATAGGTTGATTTATCGAGTCATGATGAGCTTACATGGTCATCCAATTTCATTTGATTATTCAAAATCTATGTAATTTCTGTTTCATGGTGATGTTAATTCTTGTTATTTCAGAAAATCCTACATTGCTAAAGTTTTGTTTACATCCTGAGCTGTGAAGCAACAAATACTGAAGTAATATAAGTTCAGGTGATGTTAAACCTAATTGATTTGAGCTTGGATTAGAGGAATTGTTTGCCCTAATTTCCTGTTATTTATTGCTTGATATAATCACCAAATGGAGTAATAACATTTAAGCAATTTCACAACTCAACATCTATATATTTAGTTAGTGTCTGAAAATAATAAAATATATAAAAGATGAAAATATGCTTGATGAAAAGGCAAGGACAAAAATATAAAATTAATTTCTCTCTATAAAATGTTTTAAGTATTTTTTATATTTTTAAAATAAAAAAAACATCATTATTATATTTAGATGTTCTATATGCATTAAACCAATGAAGTTACAAAGATTCATTGTCCAATAAAAAAACTATACTATAATTAAAAGCATTAATAATCAAACAATTTTAATCCACATAAATCTAATTAGTAATTAAATTGGCATGTACAATTCACAATCTTTAAAAGACTAATGATTCATTATTTTTTTAAAAAGGATGAATAACAAACTGTTTAATTAATATGCTTTGAAGAAAAATAATATTTAATTTTACATAGTCTCATATTTAAATATAATAAAATATTATAAGAAAAGAAACTTATCATGAAAAAAGTTTTAAAATACTCTATCATTGTATTTATAAAAAAATCTATCTTCAAGAAAAAAACATATATACCCATGCTCCCCCAAATCAGACTAGACGACTCATCATCCAATGGGTTCCATGAAAAATGACATGTCGTTCAAACACTTAGCCCTCCTTTCTCCTTCCGTTCTAGAAAAGTAGCTCCAGCTTCAAATTCAGAAAAACACACAGAAAATCTCTCTCTCTCTCTAAAACCTCCAAAAATCACCCTTCTCCGGAGACGCTTCGTTTAAGAACAAATAAAGGGCGAAGAAAATGGGCAGACAGAAAGGAGAAGCAGCAGCTAACAGAAGCAAGTCTCGCGCTTCCAGTAGCAGGTAATTAATTAATTAGCTAGTTATTTTTTTATATTAAATCTTAAAGAGAAATTAAGTTTTTTTTTTTTAATTAAATGATAGTTTTGTGATTTTCTGATATGATTTTGCAGTCTTGCGGCGTCTCTAGTGCCGTCGGGTCCGGCGGCGGTAACGGTGGGGTTCGGTGGTTATATTGGTAGCTCTCGTTTTGATACAGATGATACTACCGCCTTTTTGGTATGCGTGCTTTATGCTTCTGCTGAAGTTAAATCAACTTGGCATTGGTTTTGTTAGTTAATTCTTGTAATTAGTGATTATTTGTGCCTAAATGATATTAATTTAGGGATTTTCTAACAGAAGTTTTAGAAAGTTTGTTGCTTTAGGGACGTAAAGCGCTTTCCGCCTGAAAAAAGACCAATTTTGTGCTTCTGAAAAGCGCTTTTAAATGCATGTTTTGTGATATGGATTGGTTTTGTTGGTGATTCATGTAATTAGTGAAGCTGATAGTGATTATTTGTATGCGGAAGGTGTAAAAATGGAAGCTTGTTGCTACAATGGTTTCTTGGATTTTTTTTTTAAAAAAATTTTGGTTGGGTTGTTTGTAGGATATAGATGGCGAAGTGGCACAACATGTAAAGCGATTAGGAAGGAAGGATCCTACTACAAAGGTAAGATATATCCCACTTTTTGTTAAGATGAACAAAAGAAAAGGGAATATTTGATCATGCTTTGTGAATTACTGCATAGTAGTAGTAGAAGAAGCTTATTGAGGTGTTTTTAATGTTTTGAACAGCTTAAAGCTTTGCAAACTCTATCTGCTCTGTTCAAGGAAAAGTCTGGAAAGGAAATAGTTCTGATTATTCCACAATGGGTATAGTTTCTTTTCTTCCTTTTGGTTTTCTATTTCCTCTGTCTCACTCTTATTTGAAGAAAACTTTATTCAGTTCACATTTTTTGAATGTTATCTTGCATTCAGGGCTATGAATACAAGAAGCTGTTGTTGGACTATAATAGAGAAGTTCGACGAGCCACAAATGAGACCATGACAAATCTTGTTACAGCAGTTGGGTAAAGGACATTTCTCATTCATAATTCTTACTGGGGACTTTTGATATTCCCTACTGTAAAATAAGAACTGTTTGGAAATATTAGTAAATGGATGGAATTCTGTACATCCTTTGTATTCTACCTTTTCTGATGCCATCATGTTGGCAGATTGTTAGAATGTTTTAGCTTCTTTTTAATATGATTGTTTAAGGGTGCATGATTCTTAGTCCACGCTAATAACTTGCTGTGGATCTTATTTTTTTCTCAGAAGAGATTTAGCTCCGTATCTGAAGTCTTTGATGGGACCGTGGTGGTTTTCTCAATTTGATACAGTTCCTGAAGTTTCTTTAGCTGC
This sequence comes from Populus deltoides, assembly GCA_015852605.2. NCBI lineage: Eukaryota > Viridiplantae > Streptophyta > Magnoliopsida > Malpighiales > Salicaceae > Populus > Populus deltoides. The sequence goes on from CM027588.2 coordinate 700,323, forward strand.
CAAAAGATCATTGGAGGTTTGCTATCATTTCATTCAAGCTTTAGAAGGTTGCCATTGTTTCTTTTGCTAGAAGTGGCAGATAAGGGAAACTGCCAATAAAATAGCAGACAGATGCTGAAAAAGCAGTTTGCTGTTGTGAATATCAAAATTTTCATGATCTATAAGAGGGGAAGAAACACACTGATAATTTATTTGATTAAGCCTGTTCAAATAGAGTTAAATGAAAATCAAGCTGGGTGGCACTCCAGTCAGTATTCTGGAAGATTGATGGGGTTGACCTGTTTTATAATGTGGGCCTGCATTCTGGTTCAGTCTAACACAACTTTGGTTATATTTGTCTGGAAATTACTCCTTAGAATTTCTGATATTCTTTTCTGAAATTTTGCATCGTGAATATCTGATTATACAAAGAGTAGGAATATATTCTTTTTCGAAATTTGGTGACGCAACATACAACGAAGATAAAACTAGGGTTCTCAAGACCTAAGGTTACAAACCAAATTGTTGAGAAATCTAGGGAAAATTCTCTGATTTTTTTTATTAAATCTGAATAATAGTCTTGATCTCCATAAAATAAACTAAACATCCCTATTTATATTATTACTAAAATCCTTTAAAGGAAAGGATTCCTAATTAAAACTTACCTAATTAATAGAATTTATCCAGCATTAAGATTCCTAAATAGTAAAATACTAATTAAATTAAAAGTCCTAAGCTAAGTGGGAAACAAAAAATTAAAATCCAAAATTAACTAGCAAAATAATTAAAATAGAAAAACAGTAACTTTAAGTTTTATATGAGATGCTTCTTGGTTTCTTCAAGGACTTCTTTTCGGGCTTGACCTTGTCAATCTGGTCTATAAACTCCTGGGACAATTGTTCTATGTCATTTTGCATTGTGAATCCCTGATTATACATACAAAGTATGAATATCTGATTAGCGACATTTTGCATTCTGTCTAAGGATACTCATGGTTAGCAGAAAATAAATTGACTGATATTTATATATATTGGTTTTTGATCGTGATTACTCTGGTACAAATATTTTAAGTTTTATTCCTTTCAGAAAAGAATGTGTATGTTTAATTGGTATTTGCAAAGTGTTACTGGCTTCTTCATGAACTTTTACTTCCATTTATTTCTGGGGCAGAGTCTTTTAATGTATGATAGCTCATGTGAGCTTTTAGTAAGCAACTAATGTTCAAGTTTTTGTTGCTAATGAATTTGTTATGGTCTTACTGTATATTGTGTGCAACAGGCAGCCTTCCCAGCTCAGGAAAAGAGATTAGATGCCTTAATTCTATGCACATCTGAGATATTTATGTATTTGGAAGAAAACCTGAAGCACACACCACAAAGTATGTCATCAGATAAAGTAACTGCTTTGGATGAATTAGAAGAGATGTACCAGCAGGTATGCTATGATTCTTTGTTTCTATCCCTTTCTTTGATTGATTAACTATTTATTTTTTACCACTTATTTGTTCTGTGTCTTTTGTTTTTCAATATGCTATTAAAACATACCATCTGCAGCTTGAATGATGGAGAAAATGAACATAAAATAACAAAAAGGAAAAACTTTAAAGGGTTTACTTCAATGACAGTAAACATTAAGTTCAAAGCAAATCAGTTCATGTGATGTAAAAAATGTATATCTTGATCAAAATATTCTTGGATAATCCTTGAATATATAAAATTTGTTTAGAATTGAAATTTGAGTTTTGACTAATTAAATTTAAAAAATTTTATTTTTTATGTTATCTTTGAAATGAAAGACTGATAATAGTCAAAATCATGGTTTTTTTTCCCCCTTCTAAAAGCTGGTGTGTTTTCTAAACCCTGATGTTTCTGTTCTCAAAATCATACCTCAATTGTTGCTACTGGGTTTGCTTTACGTATCCCCTTGTTTTGCTGTTTTCCCACTAATGAATTTGTTGGTTCTTTTTTTTGTGTGATTTTAGGTGATATCTTCGTCATTACTGGCATTGGCCACTCTTCTTGATGTTTTGGTCTGTATGCAATCTGAGAGACCTGGTTTTGAGAACATAACCTCAGAACCAAAACATGCTTCAAAGGCTAGGGAAACTGCTATTTCTTTTGGTGAAAAGTTGTTTTCTACTCAGAACTATTTTCTTGACTTTCTGAAGTCCAAAACCCCTGCAATCCGGTCAGCGACATATTCTGCATTAAAGAGTTTCATTAAAAATATTCCTGATGCTTTTAATGAAGGAAATATGAAAACTCTTGCAGCTGCAATACTTGGTGCTTTTCAGGAAAAGGATCCTACTTGTCATTCATCAATGTGGGATGCAATATTATTATTTTCAAAAAGATTTCCTGACAGCTGGACTTTGTTCAATGTTCAGAAAACTGCAATAAACCGGTTGTGGCATTTTCTTAGAAATGGGTGCTTTGGATCTCAGCAGGTCTCTTATCCTGCTCTAGTTATATTGCTAGACATTCTGCCTCCAAAAGCAATCGCTGGAGAAAAGTTTTTTATTGATTTTTTCCAAAACCTATGGGATGGAAGGAACCCATCCAATGCAACAAATCCGGATCGTCTAGCATTTTTTCGTGCACTTAAAGAATGTTTTCTATGGGGGCTATGTAATGCATCTAGGTGCGATTTTGCTTAGCTGTTCTCATGACATTCTATCTTCAGTTTCATACAATTGCTTGTGTCCAATGATGGATCTGGTGATCTTGTTTAGTATTTTTGGGTATTTGTTTTAGTTTTATGGTATTCTAACTCTGTTGATGTCAGGATTTGTGATGATTCAGATTCCACACATCATTTTCAAGTCAGTCTTGTGGACAATATTCTTGTGAAACTTCTGTGGCAAGAATACCTATTTTCTGTCAGATTGAAGAATCAGGATGGAGTAACCTCTGGAGCACCTGGGAATTCTTTGGAGCATGGAAATTTACCTTTTCACCATAAGTCAGTAGAACCGCTGAAGATCAAGTATTCTAGGAGTTATTTTCAAGAGTTGGGAAAATGTATTGTGGAAATTCTATCTGGCGTTTATTTACTGGAGCATGATCTGCTTTCTACTTTCTCTGTGGCATTTAAGGAAAACTGCCTCCAGATGTTTCAGCCAATGAGAAACACAGAAAGTACTACTGAGAATGTAGAACAGGTCATTGAGTTCTTGTCACTGCTGGAAAAACATTCTGTGCGAAAAGGTGAAAGTTGGCCCTTGGTTTATGTAGTGGGACCAATGTTGGCGAAGTCTTTCCCGTTGATAAGATCTCATGTAAGTTAATGTTGCTCAACTTAACCCTTAAAATGCTTAGCAAGAATTGTATTTGTAGATTTTTATGATTTTTTTCAATTTTGTTTCCGAATCCTCAAAGAGAGCTCATATTTTGTTTTTAAGTTGACAACTTTCTCTTTCTTTCATATTGTTGTTTAATATCACATTCTTACTCAAATTTTTACTCTTAAATTTTGTCTTGATCTCAGGACACACCAGATGGTGTGAGACTTTTATCAGTTGCAGTTTCATTATTTGGCCCGCAGAAGATAGTCCAAGAACTTTGCATCTCCAATGAAGCAAATTCCTCCTATTATGCACCTGCCCACAAAGACAAAGAATTGGGACCAGAGCTTTTCATGCAAGTTTTCGAAGGAACATTTGTTCCTTGGTGTTTGCTTGAATATAATTCCTCCCCCAATGCTCGACTTGATCTATTGCTTGCATTGCTCAATGATGAATATTTCTCTGAGCAATGGCAGATGATCCTTTCATATGCAATTAATCAAGAAAAATCTGAATCTGAGCCTGGGCCACAGGAAGTTCATTACTTAGATCTGTTGGCAATGCTTTTAGAAAAAGCGAGAACTGAAATTGCAAGGAGGAAGATGAATAATGATTTCATTCACCAGTTCTGGTTCACACCAGACAAGTGGCAGCATGAGCTTCTGGAATCAACTGCAGTTGCTGTTGCCTGTTCACCTTCTCCCCATATGACTTCTTCTGCTCGCTTTTTGTGGTAAGTGAACCGAATCTCACTATAATACATTATTCTGTATAACTGAATGCTAAAACAATGATTACCATGGTAGTAAAAATCACTGATCATATTTACGCTGTATAGGTTATTAAACATTATGTTCTAATTAATTGGCTTATTTATGCTTCTGCATTTCTGAGGCAAAGATAGACATACTTTGAATGTGTTCCCTAAATATGAATCTGCATTTTCAGTACCAGAGGAGCATAAATTGATAAATCTGAGTCTTTAATTCTGCTAACTCCATTCCATGACTTCTCTTATATGTCTCATCTGCAGTGCGGTCCTTGGTGGCTCAAGCAAAGACAATTGTATATCGTTCGCCTCCAAAAATGCAATGGTTCTGATATTTACGATAGTTTTCAAAAAGTTGGTTGCTTTTGGTCTTGAGTCCTCTTTCAGTGTAGTGAGAGATTCATGTGCTTTATTAGTTGCTGGATCAACAAATTTAGAAGTGGACAATGAAAGTTCCATAAACAAAACCGAGACAGCTCAGTTTGCTCTGAAAGTACTTGGTGGCAGCTTCTTTTGCCTAAAGACAGTCAGCAATGAAATTGAGCTGGTTTCAGGTATTTTGACTTTGGTATTTATCATAGGCTGGGAGAATAGCTTGGATACATTGGAAGAAGATGTCCTTAATGATGAATCAAAGGAAAAAATCAAGGGTAGGTTGAGATTTGGTGAATCTTTGAATGGTTTCTGTTCCAAGATGAATGATGAATTTTGGAAAATCCTCGGCATTGACAATAGAAAGAGATTGGGAAGTAATTTGGTTCACTTTATTAGGTCTGTCATATTCAAGGAAGATAAACTTGGTGCGGATAAGATAACCACTCTGTGCTTTTCTTGGGTTCTTGAAGTTCTTGAATGTCTCTGCCATGACCATGATGAGGAACAAAATCTGTTAGACCAGCTTCTTAGCAAGAGTGATACTTGGCCGGTTTGGATCATTCCAGATTTTAGTGCTCCAAAAGGATTGGTCAATTTAAATGCTGGAGCAGTCTCTGTTGATATCTATGTGAGTTGCATTTTGATCATTATTCTTGCTCACTTGTAGCAATAAGGATTGTTATTTGTTACTTTTTTGTGATCATTTTTGTTCTTTGTTTGATTTGTTCTTATATATTTCTTTTTCCTTTTTGTTTCCAATTCTTTAATACACTTAAATGAGACATGCCTATTGGGTTTAAGAATTTAAGATCTTTTTCTCTCTCTCATTTGAAGGCCTCCGGGGGGGCCTTTGGTTCTATTGATTGGTTTTTGTCGGAGGTTCCTTTTAACTTGGTCCTTTAATCCAAACATGTCATAATGCCATATTTGCTTCTTCATTGTTTAACTTTTTTCTTTCTTGGTTGTGTAAGCAGTTTGCATTTGGCTGGTTTATTATTTTCCACCCCAACATGCTTAACTGCATTTCTATCATGTTTAACAGTCTGCATTTTTCCAAGTTATCTTATCTTCATTTTGCTTGGTATCCTGTAGTTAGTATGCCTTTTGTCTTATATTTTCAGAACTTTTTTTCTTTTTCCAATTTTTTCAAAATTGGTATAAATTTTTAGATGGTCTTTAGGCCTGTATGGAAAGCCCTTTTAAGTGGTTATAGTTTTATATAATAAAAAATGGCTCATCATTTACATAATTTGAGAGTAATTATTTGTATGCATGAATGCTGTTTTGGTTGATTCTGGAATTGAAATCGAGTATCTTTTTGTGTGAAAGATTTATGTACAATCTTTGAGGCAGTCATCTTCAATATATGATTTGTTACATTTTCTTATCATTTTAACTCATATAAATCATTCCAACTAATGAACTACAATCAAATGCTGAGTGCAGGCCACTGGGAATCTCAAATTTGTTTCTTTAGTTGACAAGCTCATCTTGAAAATTGGGATCAATAGAGTTATAACAGGCTATGTTGAAAATACTCTTTCAAACCCCCTGAAGGAAGCAGCTAAAGAAGAGATTACTTCTCGAGCCTGGCTTGCTGCTGAAATATTGTGCACTTGGAAATGGCCAGGAGGTAGTGCTGTAGCTTCTTTCTTGCCTCTTCTGAGTGCAGGTTGCCGGAGTGGAAATTATCCTTTCCAGGAAAGCCTTTTAGATTCCATCTTCAACATCTTACTTGATGGTGCTCTTGTTCACGGAGAACGTGGTACACAAAGTTCATTTAATCTGTGGCCTGCTTTTGGTGATGAATTGGAAAAGGTTGAAGAACCATTCTTGAGAGCTCTTTTATCTTTATTAGTCAATCTGTTCAAAGAAAATATATGGGAAGGAGACAAAGCTATAAGACTCTTTGACCTACTCATACATAAGCTTTTTATCGGTGAAGCAGTAAACCAAAATTGTTTGAAGATTCTGCCTGCGATTGTTAGTGTTCTTGTCCATCCATTATGTCAGAGAAGCATCGAATCGGAGGAATCTAACGGTGATTCTCAAGTTGCTTCTTTGGGTGAAAAACAGATGCAGGATACTGTTAAAGACTGGCTACGAAGGCTTTTATCCTTCCCACCTTTAGTTACATGGCAGGCAGGACAAGGTAAACACATGCTTATTTAAAAATACAAGGTTTTGTTCATGTTATAGTCTGGTATCATTTTCTTGGCTTAGGAAATGTTCCATTGTTAGAACTGAATTAGGATCATGTGTCACTATTGATAGTGAACCAACACTCACCCTTGCTACTGTTGGTCGTTCTCTCCTTTTCTTTTGGTTGGTGTATATGCCACTCAGTGACATTGAGGAAGACTTAATTTGCCAAACACTTGACATATCCAGGAGCATCGAATGTTGATGAACCATTATTGTGGCTAAATGCAGAAACACTCCCTGCAATACAGTTCATTGATCGACACCCTGTCAATATTAAAATGTTTGAATTTGACCTCAGTGATATTAGGATATTCTGGTTATGGTTATACCCCATCCATACCTCAGGGCTTAGAATCAAATAAGATTGTAGGCCTGTACTACAAGGGGTGTTTGTAAGGTCTAGCCATTATATTTTAAATTCAAGTGATCCATTTATTAAATATTTCCTTGAATTAAAAAATGAAATTTACACAACTAACTTCTTTATCAATCTTAGATATGGAAGAATGGTTCCAACTGGTTATTGCTTGCTATCCTCTTAGTGCAATGGATGATACAAAATCATTGAAGCTGGTGAGGGAAATAAGTCCTGAGGAGAGAATACTCATACTTGATGTATTCAGAAAGCAGAGACATGGTGTTAGTGCATTAGTAGCTTCAAATCAACTACCACTGTTCCGGATTTTGCTATCAAAATTAATGGTTCTTTCTGTTGGTTATTGCTGGACTGAATTTACTGAAGAAGATTGGGAGTTTTTCTTCTCAAATTTGAGGTCCTGGATTCAGTCAGCGGTTGTGATCATGGAGGAAATCACGGAAAATGTGAATGATCTTATCACCAACAGCTCTACTTCTGAAAATTTGGATGTTTTTAAGAACCTTGAGAAGATTGTTTTGATCCCGGACCCTTATCCTATAACTGTTGCTATTAATGCCTTGGCATCCTTTTCTTTATTTTGCGCTATTTTGGAACTCCAACAACCTGCTGAGGATAACCCCCTGAGAGCAGAAAGATGGGATTCTACCAGAGATAGAATCCTAGAAGGCATTCTTCGGTTGTTCTTTTGCACAGGCATTCGGAGTCCATAGCAAGTTCCTACAGTGTTGAAGCTGCATCCATTGTAGCAGCAACTCGGTTTAATAATCCTTACTTCTGGGAGTTGGTGGCCTCAAACGTGGTTAAATCATCGCAACATGCTAGAGACAGAGCAGTGAAATCAGTTGAATTTTGGGGGTTAATCAAAGGGCCGATTAGCTCTTTGTATGCTATCCTGTTCTCCTCTACTCCATTTCCGCCATTGCAGTTTGCTACTTATGTTATTCTCTCAACTGCACCTATTTCACAGTTGGCTATTCTTGAAGAAGACACTGCATGTTCCTTGGATGGCGAGACTAGTGGTGACCGGAATTCAGGTGCTCTTGAAATGTCATCAGAAAGAAACATACGTTTGAAGGAGGAATTATCTCTTATGATTGAAAAGCTACCTGATGAAGTTTTTGAAGTCGATTTAATATCACAAGAACGGGTAAAGTTTCTTGATTGCTATATTTTGTTTGTTTTCTTGTTTGAATTTAAATGTCTGCAGTAGCTAATGATGAGGACAGGAAAAAAAACTAAATTCCCTTTTAGTTTAGCGTCTTGCTACTGGTAGAGGATTGAGAAGTTCCTAATTTCTATTCCCTATTAACTACCAAAAAACTTAAAACGATCAAATGGAAGTGTATGATCAAATAATAGTCTGAGAAGGTTTGCTTGGTTTTCCACTAGCTAATATCATCAAATTTGCAGGTAAATGTGTTCCTTGCTTGGTCTTTATTGCTATCACATTTGTGGTCATTATCATCATCATCATCTGCAAGGGAGCAATTAGTCCAGTATGTGCAAGATTCTGCTAATTCATTGATATTAGATTGCCTTTTCCAGCATATTCCTCTGGAATTGTGTCTGGCACATAATCTTAAGAAGAAAGACATGGAGCTTCCTGTAGACATTTCAGAGGCTGCTAGTGCAGTAAAAACTGCCATCACAACAGGGTCACTATTGTTTTCCATTGAAACACTGTGGCCTATTGAACCCAAGAAAATGACTTCGCTTGCTGGGGCTTTGTTTGGACTGATGCTTTGCATTCTTCCTGCTTATGTTCGGGGATGGTTTACTGACTTGCGTGACCGCACTGCATCATCTCTTATTGAATCATTTACAAGAACATGGTGTAGTCCTCCTCTTATTGTGAACGAACTGTCTCAGGTGATAGTTTGAATTCTCGGAAGGTTCATTTTAGATAATTTCAAAAAGTCTGGCAATCTATGCTAATTTATTATCGCTTAGATCTAATATAATTTCTTTTGATGCAGATAAAGAAAGCCAATTTTGCTGATGAGAATTTTTCAGTCAGTGTGAGCAAATCAGCAAATGAAGTCGTTGCTACATATATGAAGGATGAAACAGGAATGGATCTAGTTATTCGTCTTCCTCCATCTTATCCATTGCGCCCTGTGGATGTTGAATGTATGCGAAGTCTGGGAATCAGTGAGGTGAAGCAGAGGAAATGGTTGATGTCAATGATGTTGTTTGTTCGCAATCAGGTAAATGCAAAGGATGTCATTTTTATTTCCTGTTATTGTCACAGAGATAGCTTATGTGTGGTTTAGAAAGCTGGGTATTTCCTGTATAGACCAGAAACTCAAGTTCTTAAAGCTAAGTTTAAAACTTAGAAATCCTAGACATATATTACAATCTTAATTATGAACCATATCCATTTATGGTCTTAAAAAGAGGAAAGTAACAACGAAATGGGAAAAGGTAATAATTGTTGGTTTTCAATAAATGGTGATATCATTAATTTAAAGACATTTTAGCTGATCAAGATGCTTCTTATTTGTGATGCAGAATGGAGCTTTAGCAGAAGCTATACAGACATGGAAAAGCAATTTCGACAAGGAATTTGAAGGTGTCGAGGAGTGCCCAATATGTTATAGTGTCATTCATACGACCAACCACAGCCTTCCTCGGCTTGCTTGCAGAACTTGCAAGCACAAGTTCCATTCGGCTTGCCTCTACAAGTGGTTCTCAACCTCCCACAAATCATCATGTCCACTGTGCCAGTCTCCATTCTGACCTCGACATCAATTTTGAGTCATAGATCTTGTGGAAATTCCCTTTCTGACATTGACTACTCTTATCAATAAGTTAAGAATACATACATGCACGGGGCAAAATTTGTTATCCCTTTTCAAATGCAGGCTTCGTAGGCAAGAACTATCAAGTTCTCTTACTATTTTTGTTTTTCATCGTTATTGGAGCAATGCTACTAGAAAAATCATGGCTGCTTGATTAATGTACATTAATGTGAAATACTCAGACACCATCAAATAGATCAACTATAAGCAGTGTATACAGTTAGTCTCTGTATCAAATTTTCCCAAGAATTTTACCACTAGTTCAGACGACTGTTTATATACATTTCAATGTTTACTCATTTAGTATTTTGCCCGTGTTTGGTTCAAGAGATAAAAGATGGAGACATTGAACTCATATACTTCCAAATCAAAACAGGAACTCTTTTATAACCAAACGCTGTTTAAGTGAACATGATGTCCAAAACCAAGAATCCCTTCATTTTGACAACGGTCAAAAAGCCATTTGAAAATAACAAGGGAGGAAGCATTTGGCTAGTTCTGCATTATCGAAAGAATCCAGCCTTGTTGAATGGGAAAGCAAGTGTGCTTCATCGTTTATATAGCCTACCTTTTAAGCATATGCATTCCTTTACATACCTGTGACGGTAATGGCAAACAGCATCTGATTCATCTAAAATATATCGAGGTAAATTAACACGAGCATCTAAAGGAACATGAGGCAAGTCCTTGCGCAACTTTACAACTGCTGTTGAATGGGACCGTTATGAAGTGCACATTCACTGAGCTCCAACCAGCAGTCCAGAGCTCGATAAATTGATTATCTAGGACCAAATCTCAAGATGTCCATGGTGGAAGAAAACAAAATCTCAAGGGCCAATCCTCGAGGCATGTAGAAGGATGATCAATAGACTAATAATGTGAGGTCTCTACAAGGGTACATCTGCTATATATACACATGCTCATTTCAACTAAAAACAGTGGAATGATATTACGCCATAAATCCCAGACGTCGCTGGAACATTGTGAGCAGTAAAATTTGCCACAAAATGTTAAACAGAACATTGAATCAAAGACTTGACAAAGATGGGCATTTGATACTGACCACTGCAAGTTCTCTAGCAATGTACTGGTCGACATGAACTCAGAGTAACTGGTTCCTCATAATTGCTGAATGGAAACCAGTTGTAATACTGGAGTAGAAGTAATAGCAACAAATAAGAAAGATACATCAGTAACTCAGGAATGACTACAAAATTAGCACAATTAAGGCACTTAATGACATGATTTGGGAATTTGATTCCAGAATCTGCCTCACTTGATCAATTGCAAAGAGAACAGGAATATCCTTCACAAATGACAACTCTTTCCTCAAGCGACCCACTACTCCAACAGCTGCATGAGTGTGCTTGATTCCTATTTGAACCAGGTCATACAAAGTCGAGTTTTCAGGCACTGGCATCGAATCAACTCCTTTTTAAAAATCCAATTCCAGCACCGTCTCCAAGTGGAACAGGATCGAATATATGGCATGACAATTGCTTCAAGTGAGATTCATTGTATTTCACAAAATCCTGCAGAGAAATAACCAATATGGAAAATACAAACTCTCTGTAAGAACAATGTGCATATTTATCAGGAAAAACAAGGAAGAAAACGACCAAGAAGTCGATAACAGACACATCCACACATTCGGAAGTATCATTTGTAGAAAAGAGAATCATGATAGTGGATTATCTTCTCTCTTTGACCAGGAGGCCGTGGCGGGATTGAATCTAAACATGCTAGATGAGTAACCTTGGATAATCAATCACCATTTTTCGGAACTCCATTCCATATCTTACAACCATAATGAAGGAAATACGGGCATGCCTGTTTATCTTAATTTTTCCAAAAAAAAAAACTAATGTTACGGATATCAACTGCTCTACTTATGAGATTAGCAGTTCAGACCATGCATACTTCTTCAATCACATCATTTGATAGAATACATGTTTAAAATTCTTATCTTGGGAGCATTTTCAGCCTGAAGAGGCGTATCCCAAAGACCAGTATTTGGGTTTTTATAGAAAAATCCACCATGTGTCCACTCTTGTCATCCGGGAACATAGAACACAAGCCGACCTTCTTCACGAGCCCAGTGAACAAGCATTGCAGGTGTGATTCTCTTCCCACAGTTAACAGGACCATCCAACACAATTTGCTTTCTAACTTTTGAACCTGCAAAAAGTAATTGATCAACTCAAACCTACCACAAACCTCCCACACATCCACCATTTATTTTATCAATACGTATACACAGATAACTATTTCTTAGCATCTTCACAGATACTGCCTAACCTTTTTTCCACGTCAAATCAGAAACGATAGGAGGATCCATTGAAGCTCTACTCGGAAGATTTCAATGATATTTGCACTACGCAATAAAAACCAGATAATTGATATGATTCTAATAATGAACCAATGAAACCCAGAAAACAACGACAATAGTAATAGAAAACTTTACCTTTACCATCATAAGAGAGCAAAGGAGGATCAACAACGCATCTAAAATTATCACGAAGATCCAGAAAACTCCGTCTAACAAGCAAAGCACTCCTCATTGATGTTATGGCACGTGGGTAAAAACAGAGAAGAAGAAGTATTCTAGGTGGATAAGGAAGCTCCTAGTCTTGGCGGGAATTATTGTTAGCAGTTAGAGATGAATAAGCAGTTAGTAGAAGAATAAATTAGTTGTTAGAAAAGGATCTTTGTATAAATAGCAAGTCTTGTATTGAGTATGGGTAAGTAATAACACTGAAGTCTTTCTGTATTTGCAGGGATTCTCTCTTCCTTTCTACTTTCTTCTATCTTTATTCCCACTTCTTGTATTGTTAAGAGAAGCTCTTGATAATTTGTTATCAGAGCCACTTCCCAGGAGAAAATGAAGGTAGCATTTTTTGCTCTTAGATAACCAAAGATGGTGGAAAATAACGAAGTTAAAGCCTTGGAGGAACATGGCAAACAAGTGGACAAGCAGATACAGGTTCTCCAACAAGAATTACTGGAATCCAAGGAAGAGAAAAAAAGAGACAATGGTGGGAGCAGACTAAATGGAATGAGCAGTTAATGTGCAAATGGAAAATCTGATAGCTACAATCAAAACATTCAGAGGGGGACAAGATATAGAGAAAGAAGCAAGGAATCAGCCCGATCATGGAGGAATGATCCGTAGGCAGCAACATCATAATCAAGAAGAACCAGCAGGCTTTAACAAAGGGCACATGAATATTTACAATGAAACTCTTCATAAGGTGGAACTGTCAGCATTTCATGGTGATAATCCTCAGGGCTGGATCAGAAAATGTAGAAAGTTTTTCAAGTTACATTTCATCCAAGTTCACCAATAGGCTGAGATTGCTTCCCTTTTATTTGGAAGGAAAAGCAGAAGTGTGATAAAGAGGGACTGGTGATCATTATTTAACTAATTAGGAAGAATTTGTATGAGCCAAGTATATGCGATTTTGTAGCAAGTAAGATGTGGTGGAAGAATTCAACAAGTTGACACATGAGAAAGTATGTTGAAAGGTTTGAGGAACTCAAGAACTTAATGAGAACTTTGAACAAGTACATTCAACAAGTACATTTCAAGTTTCATTAGTGGCCTTAGAGATGATATCAGACCTACATTGAAGATATTGAAGTCTGCAATATTGATACAAACATTTGACCAAACAAGATGGTATCCAAAGTTTCATTTCCTTTAAAACTTCTAATGCAAGAATTGATTCACCAGTTTGGGATAAACGCATGCCTGAAACATTGTATGAATAAAGGAGAAGGTTAGGTCAGTGTTTTAAATTGATTCATCAGTAGTCTCTGTGGTGTTAGTTAAAGCAGTTTTTTATTCATCAAGACCAGATTTTTTTAGGTTCTTATTGGCCTTCCGATTGTTGGTTTCGTTGTCACCTTTATAAGCTGATGATTTGCCTGATTATGCAGAAAAAAGTAATTGTGAAGAGGTGATTAAGATATTGGGATGATGGGTTTCGGATTCAATTGAGGATTCTTCAGTGAGGATCTTACAAGAAGTCTTAACATTTCTAAGTTTTTATGATTTTTGATGATTTGTTTGTGCCTTGTGGTTTTGTCTTGATGAGGTCTTGGATTTTTGAGGTTTCTGTGTAAGGAGGTTAGGGTGTGTTTTCGGTAATTTACTAGGAGGAAGGTTTGGCCTTTTGTTATTGGTGTCGAGAGCCCAAATTTAGGCATGGATTTTAAGGTTGTTATTTGCTGGGCTGTGTAGTGTATTGTGTGCATCTCTAGCTAATAGGTATTGGCTTTGAGTTCAAGCCCAAATTTCTCGACAAGGTAATAACATTTTTTTTAAGGTTAAATTGGATACATAATTTGATATATAGTTCATGAAATTTTAATTTCGAGTTCATCGTTATTAATTTTTCGGCCATTTTAAATTAACTCTTTATCTATAATTTTATGATACTAAATATATATAACTAGTAAAATTATAAATTTTTTTTTATGGTGTTCATCATTCTATTAATTTATTCTATGTTAGCCCACTTTTAAAAGACAGATAAATAGATGATTAAGAAGAAAATTAAATATAAAATTTATAAAAAATGATAAGAATATTCTTATTTAGGTTTTTCTCCTTCTCTTTGTGTCTCTTTTTTTTTTTACAATTACTAGTAGTTATTCTCCGAACACCATAAAATTTATCTTTAAATTAAAAAGTTATAATTTAGTCTAACTAATATATATATATATACACATCATAACTATTCAAATAATGAGAATAATGCTACATCCTAAAAAAAACATTTTTTTTTATCTTTTAACACTAACCCCACTTTCTCTCTATCTTTACCATGATTCCTTCCTCTTCACATTTCTCTATTTCAATGCATGCTCTTTGTTAATCTAAAAAATATTATGAATGTTTTGATTTGATGTTCAAACCATAGAAATAAGAAATAGTCATCAATAAATTAGAATTAGATACAAGAAAATTGACAAAGAAAAATGTGTTTTGATTAGTTTTGCAATTTTTTTTTGGGTATAAAGTATGACAATTTTAAAATTGAAATACGAATTGTAAAATCTTGATGGGTTTTCATGTTGATTAATAAAATAAATGAATTAGGATTTGGATATGAGGGAGAGTTATACTTAAGATTTTTCATCTACTTTGATTTTTTTTTTGTTAGGTTTTTGAATTTTTAAATTATAATTCAACAACCTCATAATTTATATTGGTAAGATTCAAACTTTAATGAACATAAATTAAGTTTGTGTTGGTTTTCCTTTTTTTTTTAAATCTTTTTTCTATTATTTTAAAAGATGTAGAGAAAGAGTTTATTGAAAGAGAAAATGTGTGTTTTTAATTTTGTGATATTATTTTTAATTATTTAATGACGTGGTATCTGTTTTAGTTATCTTTTCTCCTCTCATTTTCTTCTCCCTCCTCCCTCTTACTAGCCGTTGACAACATCTAGACCTCACCGGTCACCAATTCTCTCTCATAACTTGTCATCGGTGACCATTCTGTCATTTTCATTTTATTTTCTTCTTCTTCTTCTTCTCACCAACACTACACCATGAACATGGAAGAAAGAGATATATATATATATAGTTGTTACTTTCCTGGTTGTATAAGAGATGACATTTGCAACTGTGATATTTTGCTTAGCTAGCACCAAAGCTTCCTTTGACCTCGAGCCTGTTAGCATTCAAAAATACTATCTCAGTAAGCTTTCTTCTTCAAGTGCAAATGTGGGAAACTCTTTGTTGTCTTTTGCCATACTTCATTTATCTCTACATGAAGATCAATTTATTATCTTAAAATGAAGTCTCCAAAACTCAAATCAACAATAACAAAACTGACTCTAAATCAAAAGAAACAAAAGAAGGAAGAGTAGTCTTTTAGTTGCTGAGGTGTTTTTTTTAGCATTGTTTTAGGATTAGGCTTGCTTTTTGGTGTAGAAACAGGGTTTCTAGGGGGTTGTTTGTAGGGTTTTAAGGCTTGTGTTGTCATATGATATGATTGTACAAAAAATCTCTTTAAAACATGGTTGATGGATATTTTTGAGATCAAAATAATAAAAGTGGTGTTTAGTGTTCACTCACTTTTATAGTTAAAAATTTATTAAAATTTAATATTCAAGATAAACTCTTTAACATAGATTATTAATATAATTTAAATAAATTATAAGTGAATAAGAAATTAATCTCAAAATACCCTTAAATAGCATATTTTAACGAAACTTAAATCCTTTTAAAAACTCTATCTCATATAAAAAATAAATAAGTGTTTCTTGTTGTTTATATTATGAGAAAGTGAAGAGTTAATATTGAGTCCAAATGACATTCAAATTTGGGCTTAAAATCATATATATATATATATATATATATATATATATATATATATATATATATATATATATGCGTGTATGGGTAGCTCGACCATAATTTAAGTTTGAGTTTATTGTAAAATATTTTTTTAAACCATAAAAAATTATTTTCACTCATTTTAAAAAAAGTTTGTTTGATTTACACTATTTGAGTAAGCTCTTAATTACTAACACTCTAAAAGTATATAAAACATTATCTTATTTAATCAAGTGGGTGTTTTACCAAAAGCAAATGAATTATACCATTTTTCAATTGGAAGTTTCAAGGTTAATCAAGAGATTGATTTATAATCAAACAACTAATTACCGTGAAGTAGAGATACAGTACTAATTAACCCCTCAAGAAAAATGTAAGTGATTAAGACTTGAAAGTTTCAAGTCATAGCTTATGCATGTCTACTCTCTCTCTCTCTCTCTCTCTCTCTCTCTCTCTCACACACACACACACACACACACACACACACACACACACACACATATATATGGACTCGTAAGTGCTCACCACTTGTAAACTCCACTTGTAAATATCAAGAGAAAAGGTAAATCGAGACTAACTAATAATTAATGTAAGTGCTCATCATGATTTATGTAATTGTAAGATCTAATTCCTTAATTAGTAATATATGGATTCATCGTGCGCCTTTAGACTCGTAGCTAGCTAATATTGCCCTCTCACTGTCAGTGCTCGTCCAAGAATGATAACACAATTAATGTCAAGGATGCCAATGCGAAAATCACTAAACGACATGTAGGCCTTAATTTACTGTTTGTCTGAATCCTCAAATTAATGCATTGCATATGTACATGTGTTTGCATATTGCATATGACTTTTAATATATGCATGCTAATTAATTTGTAGCCCAATAATTTTAGTAAGCTGCATGCAATTAGTTTGATTTGTCCACAGAGATTATTGCTCACAAATGAAAATTGGGTTTCATTTTTTATTTTTGGCTCCATGGTATTCAGATAACCTCGAGCAATTTTAAAAACACACTCTCCATAATCAATATAATTATATATTTTAAAAAAAGAAAATTATTATCAAATTTATTATAACATAAAATCAATCTGTTGATAATTCGAGGGAGTTACATAATTACTTCTTCAATCTAAACCGAGAGTCATTGTACAATTGTAGGGTAGATGAGCAAATTATTGCCAAATGCTTATAATAGATCCATTAGTCAATCAAATAATCTTGCCAATATTGTATAAAATTTTTTATTTTTTTTTATTAAATGTGATTTAAAAGTTCCCACACACGAAAAAATATATTCAAACAATCAGAGAAAAAAAGAAGAGAAAGACTGTTAAATTATAGCAGCAATCAAAATATAACTATCAGAGACTATTCCTAGAGCTGGGGTCATAACTTAGGGATATCAAAGAACTATCCCAACTCAATAGTTTAAGCTATTAAGTGTGATTCCAATATATAATTTATAATATTTTCTAACACACCACCTCAAGTGAAAATCCTTTGGACTTGAAACTTGCATTTGTTCAAATTATCCTGTGCTTAATTTTTATCAAATAAATAGGGATAATGACAAGGGCGGAGGCAAGGCAGAGGCTTGGGTGGGCCCTAGCCCAGGTTAATATTTTATCAATATTTTTTTACTAGTTTTATATTAAACAAATTTGTAATTCTTGATTGAGTTATCAAAAAATTCTAAAAATTTATATAGAGTCTTCTAATCTGATGCTTTAGCTTGGTTTAAAATTTCAAAATTTTTGGAGAAATTCAGAAATTTGATAAAAAAAATCACAATTTGGCCAGTTTTACATTATTGTGTGTAATTTTCAATCCAACCATCAGATTGAACTGAAATTTTATGAGGGATCTTAAAATATATTGAATAAAATCTGATTAAAATTTTAGGATGAATATAGTTTGGTAATGTTAACAACAAAAAAAAAACCGTCAAATAAAAGCAAAACGACTCATTAAAAGTAATATGGTTATTTGCCATTAAAAAATGAAACAAATCAATTCTTCCTTCCTTTTATATGTTGCCGACTGGGCAAAAGCATAATAGGAAAAGAAAAGGCGAGAGAGAAAGAGAGAAAAGTAAAGAAAAAATATAAAAAAAATCCAAGGAAAAAAATAAGAAAAGTGAAAGAATAGTTTTGTAAACTTACAAAGTCCAACTTATAAAACACTAATTTAAGGAAGAATCAAGTGAAGAAAAGAGGAATTGAGAGAGGGAAAAAACTTAATTACTTTGTTTTTCAGTTGACATGAGATTATTATTTTATCCCGGTTTAGGGGTTGTTACAATATCGATTCAGATTCGATTATAGATGAATTATATTCCACAAAATATCGAAGGATATAACTTCAATAGTGAATTTATTTTTACTTTCACTTCAATTTTATGTACTTTCAAATTTATTTTTTAATATTTTGAGTAGTGTATTTGAATTAAAACTTTACTGTTAACTTTAAAAATTTATGTACATAAATTAATAATTTATCTTAAAAAAACTATATTTGTTTAATATTTCAGGACAAAAAAAATTCTTGACTCCGCCCTTGAATGATGAGATTTAAATTTATGATCACTTGATCATTAAAACTTTAATGTCATATTAAAAAATTATCTTAACCCAATAATTTAAATTATTAAATAAAATTTTAAAAAATAATTTATATTATTATTATCACCAATGACTTCTTCCCAAGATAACCGAAAGGTGACGAGTCTCGTTCAACCTTTTTGAGAAACTTATAAAAAGATTAGTGTCGAGAACTCCAATGAGCATTATTTTCAAGCCCAAATCGCACATAATTGAAAAGCTTGTAAAGTTGGTGGGGCCACAGAAAATTTAATTATAGGTCATGCATGTCATTGTCAAATTTCTGTCAGTGTTAGGCACACAAGCAAAAGCTCGACAGTTGGTCCACTGTCAAAGAAAGCGATGATGACCCTATTGGTTGAGCCTCTTGGACAGATTAATTTTGTGGCTATTTAAAGCTTGGTTTGAAACGCATAACAAGTTAAGAAGTTATGGCATGCAAAGAGTCTTTTTATTTTTATTTTTTTAATTTAATGTGGATGTCTGGATCAACTTGTATGCATCTCGACTAATCTCATAGATCCTGAAGTTAACGACAATGTAAGCTTTCAGTGACCATTATATAAACAACCATAGGACTTGAATCTGAAACCATAAAGAAAGCAAATCTCTTGGTCCCAAACTCTTATTACTGGGCTATCATCTAAATGGTTATGTAAATAGCCTTTTGAAAATATGTTTGTTTAAGGTCGTCTATGTCATTAATTGTCCAATATAGGAAACCTTAGCTTGGAACATTATGGCATCGTCTCATTCTAGTCTACCTAATACGCTACCTAAGAGTTGCCTAAACAGATCTCCCTTGTTCTCTTTGTATCGCAATTGCTTAGACATTGTATGAATATCATGTTTTCACACGAGGTATATGTATCAAAGAATATAAATAGACTGGATCATCACGGAGTTTTATAAAATTAAGAATTGCTATGTGTTGTTTATGAGTCCAAAAAGAAGTATATGTATCAAAGCAAAACTTTCCGTTTATCAAGAAATTACTCGGTGCTTTAAGATTAATTAGATTTCTGTAATAATCCATATATAATTTTATGTTGAATTTCATATTTATATACATTGAAAAAAAGAAGAAAATAATTACTGATGCCTAATAATTTCTCTGATTTAAAAGCTAAAATGATATATAATATTAAAACAATGAAACTTTTATTTTAGCGATCATTAGCCGTATAAAAGTTTCTCACTTAACATGCAAATAATTTAATATTGGCCTCAAAATAATGTCAACTAAAGCTTGATTTAGGAGGTGCTTGACTCATCACCACCCACGCAGCTCAAACCGTCCACATCCTCTTTACATTCCTTATAAAGCCATCCCCATATCTCCCATCAAATCTCAAATCCAAAACCAACAAAAGCACGACACAAATCACCTCTCTTTTCTTCCTCTAAGACTACATTTCTTTGCAGCTTAAACTGGCGACCAATCAAGCAAGCCTGGGGGAGATAGAGGAAGAACATAACAAGAGGGTGGTAGTAGCCCTATATGAAGCCCTTGCTAGCAAAGACATCAAAACAGCACACCGCTTGCTACCACCTGACCTAGAATGGTGGTTCCATGGTCCACCAATCCACCAACAACATTTGATAAGCTTACTCACAAACCAATCAACATCAACATCTTCATCAACAAGACCAAGCAAATCCTTCATTTTTCACCCTATCTCCAATATTGTTGCCTTTGGATCAATGGTACTTGTTGAAGGGTTTAATAAAGATTGGAATGTTTCATGGGTTCATGCATGGACTGTCACGAATGGGATTATCACTCAAGTTAAAGAATACTTCAATACTTCCGTCACTGTCACCCGTTTTGGAGATGGAGGATCAATAGCATCATCACCGGGTATTACTTCTCAGCCTAGAGCTAATTGCCAAAGCGTTTGGCAAAGCAAGGTCTCTGATAATAAGTCTGTGCCTGGTCTTGTTTTGGCACTCTGTTGAATGATTAGCTTATGAAAATGGTCATGGACTTTGTCATTCTAAATCAATCAGGATATCTTAATTAATAAATTAAAGTACTAATTAATGTTCATGGTATGTCACAATGTGGTTTGTATATCTTGATGGGTTTAGAAGTGTTGTAATATCACTTGTACTTTATGTGAGACTTTGCGCGTAGCACACACGAGCAATTTTAATCTTAATCGTTGTTTTATGGAATTCTTTGGGGGGATTTGGGTAATAAAAAAAATAAAACATATTAAAAAATAATATAAATTATATTTTGAAACTTCATCTAACAGTTTAAGTTATTAGATTAAGATGATTTTTTAACATGATTTCAGAACCTTGATGACCAAGCAATCATGAATTCGAATCTTACCATTCCTATTTAATTGATAAAAATTAAGCATAAAATAATATGGGTCTAGCTTAAATGACTTTTACTTGAAAGGATGTGTTAGAGAATAATATAAATCATAATTTAGGATATCACCTGACAACTTAAATTATTGGATTAAGATAGTTTTTTGATAGAACAAAATCGGAAAGTCATGATCATGTATGTCAAATTATTGTTATACATTTTGATTAAATTTAAACTCGTATGTTTTTTATCTTGTTTTCTTTATAATAATCATTGTTTAAGGTAGCATTTAATTACTGTTTTGATATATAAAAGATAAAGATAGTGAAAAGATTGCACCAAAAGAAAAAAAAAATAGAGACAAAAGTGAATTTGCAAAAATAATGAGTCAAAAGATAATCAGATAACAAAGATTCTTGTAACCTATTTTTAGTTCCCGCACAAAAAAAAAAAAAAATCCTTGTTTTTGGCTAAGATTGATCTTATTCCTAGACCACCTTGGCTCTTGGGAAGAATAACTGATGCCCATTTTACATTGCAAATCTTCCTTCCCTCCTCTTCCCGAGACCACAAGAAAGATCTGATTTGCCTCTCTATTTTTGTTGCGATCTTCTTTGGAATAGAAAACATGGATAAGAAGTAAACTGGCAGATTATTGAGGACTGATTTTACAAGACAGACACGGCCTCCAATAGAAAGATGTCTTCCTTTCGAAGAAGATAATCTCGAGCTAATTTTGTCAATGACAGGTTTCCACATGGCTAAATGACCCAGATTTGAAAGGAAGAGATTCACGCTTACACCTTAAGTTCACTGCTGTAATGCTAACATAATATATTGTTTAATCATTGTTTCATATGAAAGAAAAGAAGAAGAAATAAATGTTATCTTGCAGGCCATTTGTGAAAGCAAGCTCTTACGCTTTTGGCTTTGGTCTCCCCACCAGCCCCCACACCACACCCCAACCACACCCTCCATGTTGGGAAAATTAGGGACAACTAACCGGATCAATTCAGCGGAATACAATTCACAATTCACAAGTCCCAATCCTTTTTCCCTCTTTGTGCAGTAAAAAACAAAATCAAACAATGAACAAATATATTGCAACAATCACACAAATCAACACCAAGATTTTTACGTGGAAAACCCGATGCGGGAAAAACCACGGGACCGGAGTCCACCTAAAAACTTCCACTATCACAAATAATGGGTTCACAATTGTTCTTCCTCAGATTCAACTAAGGGCTACAACATAAATATCATCAAGAACAACTTATTCTCGGATTACAACAAGATTAAAGAGAGTAATGTTAGAGAAAAGCTCACAACACTGACAGCCCCGTTTTCTATCAAAACGACCAGCTTCCACACCACCAATCTTCAATCCAACCGTTCAGAATGAAGAGTAACGTGTCTAGAAGCTGCTGTCCAAATCTCAGCCCGATCCAACGGTGAACGAACTGGAAATCGAAGAAAGAAGACAGACTGCTCTGCTGCCTCCTCTTCTTTCTTTCTCTCGGTTTTTCTCTGCTCTCTCGTTCTTCACTACTGCCTCTACAGTGGCAGTTTCATTTTAAATCAAAGAGGCAGCCAGCTGCCTCCTTAATTAATGTGGTGGTCCCCCTATCACATGGTGCGGGACCACACAACAAATCTCCCCCTCACGCACCATGTGAGGAATTCGCCATACTGGCGATCAACATGTACGCTTCAATTTAGGAGGCTCTGACAAGCCTGCCTCCCTTCTGCAAAACTCAAACTTCTCTCTCGGTAGAGGTTTGGTCATCATGTCTGACACGTTGTTATCGGTATGGATCTTCTCAACAACAAATGACTTCATCTCCATAGCATCTCGAATCCATTGATATCTAACCTCAATGTTCTTTGATCGAGAGTGAAAAGTAGGATGCTTACTGAGATGGATTGCACTTTGATCGCCACAAGGTGCAACACAAAGTTCTCTTGAACTAGGCCAAGTTCATGTAAGAACTTTTTCATCCATAACAACTCTTTGCCCCCTTCAGTAAGAGCAATATATTCAGCCTCGGTAGTGGATAATGCCACACATTTTTGCAACCTTGATTGCCATGAGACAGCTCCCCCTGCAAACTTCATCAAGTATCCTGATGTGGACTTTCTAGAATCAACATCACCGGACCATATCCGCATCTCGTGTATCCATCCAACACAGGTTTATCATTACCAAAACATAAGCTGAAACTAGAAGTACCTTTGAGATACCTGAGTATCCATTTCATCCGTGACCAGTGTTCTTTACCAGGATTGGAGAGGAACCGACTAACCACACCAACTGCATGAGCTATATCCGGCCTTGTGCAAACCATGGCATACATCAAGCTACCAATCCCGGATGCATAAGGAACCTTTTTCATCTCATCTCTTTCTTCATCACTTGAAGGACACTGCTTAGAACTTAGTTTAAAGTGGCTTGCAAGTGGAGAACAAACCGGTTCGGAGTTGCTCATGTTGAATCTCTCAAGTACCTTTTGGACATATCTCTCCTGAGATAGCCAAAGTTTCTCCTTCTTCCCCGTCACGTGTGATCTTCATGCCAAGAATCTGTTTTACGGTCCTAAGTCTTTCATTGCAAAAGACTTGCTTAACTCTTCCTTCAACATCTGAATCTTCTTAGCATCATGGCCAACAATCAACATATCATCCACATACAACAAGAGAATAATAAAGTTTCCATCTGGAAACCTTTTCATAAATACACAATGATCAGAAGTGGTCCTGTCATAACCATGATCCACCATGAAAGAATCAAACTTCTTATACCATTGTCTTGGAGCTTGCTTTAACCCATATAGGCTCTTTTTCAACTTGCAAACTAACTGCTCTTTACCTTTTGCTTCAAATCCTTCAGGCTGCTCCATGTAGATTTCTTCATCTAAATCACCATGGAGAAAGGCAGTTTTCACATCAAGTTGCTCAACTTCAAGATTCAAACTAGCAGCTAAGCCAAGCACAACTCGAATTGAAGACATCTTGACCCATCGGTGAAAAGATTTCTTCAAAATCAATACCCTTCTTCTGACCGAAGCCTTTCACAACCAATCTTGCCTTGTACCTTGGTTGTGAGCAATGTTCATCAATTTTCAACCTGAACACCCATTTGTTCTTGAGTGCTCTCTTACCTTTAGGAAGCTTCACTAACTCAAAAGTATGGTTTTCATGCAAGGATTTCATCTCTTCTTGCATTGCTTGCAACCACTCACTTTTCTTCTCATGTGACATGGCTTCATCAAAGCATTCTGGCTCTCCCCCGTCAGTAACTAGCACATACTCATGAGGAGAATATTTGGTGGAAGGTTGGCGAGGTCTGGTTGACCTCCTTAATTGTGGCTCATCTAGAGCTTCCTGCATAACCTGTTCAGGAATAACATCAATATCATCATTAGTTGATTCATGATCACCAACTAATGGCTCAATAAGAAAACCACCATTATCATCATTTTGCAAATCTCCCCCATGATTAGCAGGCATCAAAGGTAACTGTGGAGTAGGTCTTGGATTTGAATTAGATGGAATAAAAGTTGTAGACTCTGTTTTCTCCTTCAGTTCAAAGTCTTCAATGGTTTGATCTTCAAAGAAGATAACATCTCTGCTTCTCACAATTTTCTTCTCCTTTGGATCCCACAACCTATAGCCAAACTCATCATCTTCAGATCCCAAGAAAATACACTGCTTTGTCTTGCTGTCAAGCTTGGACCTTTCATCCCTTGGAACATGTACAAATGCTCTGCATCCAAACACTCTCAAGTGTGTATAGGAAACATCATTTCCTTTCCAAACTCTATCTGGAACATCAAACTCAAGAGGAACTGATGGAGAAAGGTTGATCATGGCAACTGCAGTCTTCATTGCCTCACCCCAAAAGGACTTAGGCAGCTTTGCATGAGAGAGCATACATCTAATTCTTTCAACAATGGTTCTGTTCATTCTCTCAGCCACTCCATTCTGCTGTGGAGTCTTAGGAACTGTCTTCTCCAACTTGATACCCTGTTCCCTGCAGTACTTCTCAAAAGGACCTCTGTATTCACCACCATTGTCTGCTCGAACACATTTCAGCTTTCTACCAGTTTCTCTTTCAACTCTGGCATGGAAATCCTTAAAGACATCAAGCACCTGGTCTTTGGATTTCAAACAAGTGGCCCAAATTTTCCTGGAGTGATCATCAATAAAACTAACAAAGTACAATGCACCTCCAAGAGACTTATCAATCATAGAGCAAACATCAGTATGAACTAAATCAAGAACATGTGACCTTCTATGTGAAGGTGATCTTTGAAATGCAACTCTATGTTGTTTACCAACTAAACAATGAGTACATGTGTTCAAGTTCATACCTTTCAATGGAAGGTAGTTCTTCTTGGCAAGGATGCCAAGGCCTTTCTCACTCAAATGTCCAAGCCGCTTATGCCATAGATCAGTAGAGCAATCTTCAATTGCATTCACCTCCCCTTTGATCACCTTGGCTTGTGACATGTAGAGACCCATCTTCTTCCCTTTAGCAACAATTAGGGAATTTCTGGAGAGCTTCCATTTACCATCTTCAAAGTAACTGTGATAGCCTTCTTCATCAAGAGTACCTGTAGAGATTAAATGTAGGCGCATATCAGGCACACGCCTAACATCTTTGAGTAGCAACTTGCACCCAGTATTGGTTTCCAACCAAATATCTCCAATGCCCACAACACTAGCCATCCCTTGATTTCCCATCCTAACTTGACCAAAGTCACCGCGAGTGTAGGATGTGTAAAAATCATGTCGGGGTGTAACATGGTAAGAAGCTGCTGAATCTGCAACCCAGGTGGTATCTTGACATGCAAGATTAACACAGCCATCATCACACACAATGGCAACATCACCATCAAATACAACTGCAGCAGTACCATTCTCTTCATTCTTGTCTTCATCTCTACCCTTTTTATCTCTTTTATACTTTCTGCAATCTTTTTGCATATGCCCGGAGCTTGTCACAATAATAACACTTAAAACCCTTCCTTGACGGAGATCTTTCTCTTGGCTTCCATTTGCCTTTTCTATTGCTGGATTCTCCATCTTGCTTGCTGTGAGAGAACCTGCTTTGACTTCTCCCTCGACTTTCTGTAACAAGTGCATGAGACTCGGAAGTGCTTGTCCCTTTCCTCCTCTTCTCTTCATTAAGGATACAATCCTTCACTGTTTTTAAAGTGAGCTTTCCATTCGGAGTAGAATTGCTAAGTGACACTACCAAAGTCTCCCAACTATCCGGCAATGAACTCAATAGGATTAATGCTTGCATTTCATCGGCTAACTCAAGGTTCATCAATGACAGCTGATTCAAGAACCCTTGGAATACATTTATATGCACTGAAACATCTTCACCATCTCTATACTTCAAATTTACAAGGTCTCTAATTACAAAAACCTTGTTTTGTGCATTCTCCTTGGCAAAGGTTTCTTCCAGCGTCTTCCACACTGTATAGCAGTCATGTTCTTGAGAAATGTGATTAATGGACTTAGAAGATACCCATTTTCTAACATTAGCAGTAGCCTTTCTATTAAGTCCATTCCATTTTGCATCATCCATATCATCAGGCTTTATTCCTTTACATTCAATCGGCAAAGCCAAATCATTGCAATATAAGTGATCCTCCATCATTGTTTTCCATAGGAAATAATTTGAGGAAGTGAGCTTTATCATACCCGAATCTTCCTTTTCCATTTTAACTGCACAAGAATTCAATCTACACAACCAAATGCTCTGATACCACTTTGTTGGGAAAACTAGGGACAACTAACCGGATCAATTCAGCGGAATACAATTCACAATTCACAAGTCCCAATCCTTTTTCCCTCTTTGTGCAGTAAAAAAACAGAATCAAACAATGAACAAATATAATGCAACAATCACACAAATCAACACCAAGATTTTTACGTGGAAAACCCGACCGCGGGAAAAACCACGGGACCGAGTCCACCTAAAAACTTCCACTATCACAAATAATGGGTTCACAATTGTTCTTCCTCAGATTCAACTAAGGGCTACAACATAAATATCATCAAGAACAACTTATTCTCGGATTACAACAAGATTAAAGAGAGTAATGTTAGAGAAAAGCTCACAACACTGACAGCCCCGTTTTCTATCAAAACGACCAGCTTCCACACCACCAATCTTCAATCCAACCGTTCAGAATGAAGAGTAACGTGTCTAGAAGCTGCTGTCCAAATCTCAGCCCGATCCAACGGTGAACGAACTGGAAATCAAAGAAAGAAGACAGACTGCTCTGCTGCCTCCTCTTCTTTCTTTCTCTCGGTTTTTCTCTGCTCTCTCGTTCTTCACTACTGCCTCTACAGTGGCAGTTTCATTTTAAATCAAAGAGGCAGCCAGCTGCCTCCTTAATTAATGTGGTGGTCCCCCCATCACATGGTGCGGGACCACACAACAGCCCATAAGCATGCACCCAAATCCAGTCTCAAAACCAGTGTAAAACCATTACTTGAATTCATCAACATTTTCTTCGTTGTCTTGGCTGTCATTATAGGTTGGTGGACTTTTAGGCATATCCTCTCCAGGCATGTCTCTGTGATAGGCGGAGCCGCACGATGCTAGATTACAGGAAAAAAGTTGATTGCTTGATGGAGTTTTTCCTGACAGGTTATTGTAGGAGAGATCCAAGTGACTCGAAGAACCATGATCAGCCATGGACATAGTGTTAGAGAATAATATAAATTATATTCTCGAACTTCATCCAATAGATATAAATTATATCCCGGGACCTCACCTAACAGTTTAAGCTATTGGATTGAGATAGTTCCTTGACATAGTATTAGAGCTTTGATGAACAAGCGGTCACGAGTTCGAATCTTATCATCCCTATTTATTTGATAAAAATTAAGCACAAGGTAATGTGGACCTGTACAAGTTTCAAGCTCAAATGGCTTTCACTTGAGGGGGTGTGTTAGAGAATAATATAAATCATATCTCGGGATCTCACCTAACAGTTTAAGCTATTGAATTGAGATGGTTCTTTGACACATAGAATTGCACCTAATAACCGATTTATTGATAAATCTAGCGACTCTAGTTGTTTCAAGTGACCAATCTTTCGAGGGATTACTCTAGTCAAAGTATTTCTGGACACGTTCAATGCCGTTAAGAGTAAAAAAAGATCAGTTATTTCTTCCAGAATTTCGCATGACAACTTTTGGCAAAATCAATTAGCCTTACCAGTCCAGGAATCCTGTCATACTCGCACTGTCTTCCTTTCTATTCAACATAGGCCCTGTTGATATAATGGCGCCAAAAGCCATCTTCTAATTAAGGTTTTAGAAAGGTGTTTGATATTTTATTTTTATTGCTTGATAAATGTTCAACACACTTGGACTATTTATAGCCTAACAAGAGTTCTAATAAAAGAAAAATTACAAGAATTGATAAAAAAATAATCCCAATCTTTAATAAAATATAATCTAAGATAGTTAATTCAACTCAGAACCCGTGAGTTCTCTATGCATTCGTACAAGTTCCGATCGAATGGAGCCAGAATAACCAAGACCGCCAATCACCCAATTCATTACTGAGAAAGAAAGAAAATAGATTAAAATATTTGTTAGAGCCTTGCTACAAGGTCACTGCCTTTGTTAGCGCCTTGCTTTGCCAAGGAATCAGCCATATGGTTACCTTCTCTCAAAACATGAGCATAATGCACCAGTTTCAACACTGCCATAAATCTAGCAGCTCTCATGAATATATCATGAGATTTCCATGGACGTTTCGACTTATCCCTCATCCAGTTACCATGTTTGCTGAATCTAATTCAATGATAAATCTTTTTTCCACATAACTCTTCTCTTGAAGCTGCTAATTCCAAAGTTTTCAAAACTGCAAGTAATTCAATGCCATTTGACTCCTTGATTCCAACAAAAGCTAAGAAAAGACACAACACCACACCTTTATGATCCCTCAGTACCCCACAAATGACAGCTTTACCAGGTTTTCCAACGGCTGAACCATCCACATTCCATTTTAGCTCTTCAATGGCAGGCATGGACCACATAATGTTTATTCTAGATTTTCTGTGAGTGGTCCAATTAACTAATCCCTCAGCAGATACCAGCAAGTCTAATGCATTATAAGGGAACTCAGGGTCAAGAGCTTTCGACCGCACATAATCTAGTCAAGATGAGAAGAAATAAAGAATCATAATCTGGTTCTTTCTAATTGAAAATCTTATTCACTGTGATTGTTTAACCAAGGGTACACTGAAGAAGTAACATGGCTAAAAGAAAGATCAAGGATAGCTAGAGATTTAGAAGAACTGTTTAATGAAAGAAAGAGAAGAGTTATACTTGGCAGACTACCCCCATTTAATTTCTTGCTAACCCCTTGAAGCCAGTCATTGGCCTTACTCGGGTTAGTCAAACAAAAGATTTAAGGCCAAGATCAAGAGTTTGCAATCTTGGAAGGTTCCCAAGCTGACATGGAAGAGTTACGCAAAAGAAATTGTTGTAAAGACCAGGTACCTTAATTCGCTTAAGGATCCAATAAAATTCGAAAGACTCGTGAGCTGATTATTACTAAGATCCAAGTAATTCAAATGCTGCAAGTACTCCACTGATGGTATCTTTCACAGGAGTGCAGTCATCTTCAAGATCAAGAAATCACTACTCCCCAGGTTTTTTTATGCAATATTAAAATAAGAAAACACAGATAAAGAAGCTGAACCCACATTTTCTTATGAATTAATAGATCATGATATTATTTTGTTTGTATATAGCTGCAATGAAATCCCATTTCTTCTACTCATACCAATTTTTGCACACATTTGCCACCCAAAGTTGCCTATTGTCTTAGGCCTACAACATATGTATATATATTTTTGTGGAACAATGCTATCTCTATTTCATTTTCATCCTTTAAGTGTATCTCTACATGCTTTCAGAGATTTGCGAAGATCGAAACTTAGAATACTTTCGAAAATGGATTCATATCATCGATGCTCAATGGAAAGATGGGGGGAAATTGAATGAATATTCAAACTTGAAGAGGCTGATTGAGATAAAACAAAGTTTTGGGGCTGAACCAAAAAAAAAAAAACAAGGGCTGATTTAGGCATGCGAGTAGCCTAAGTTCAGTTCAGGAAATCCCACTAGTGGCCTGCTAAATTAAAAGAGAGAGGAATTGAAATGAACATGTGAATCTAGAATATTGAATTTAATTTACCTGGTTATATATTATAAATGCATATGTTATAAAAATATTTTTTATTGTTATTTTTTATGATGATTTTATTTCTTAATAATGAATTTTTTCTACATATGGTTAACCCAAATTATTAAAATTAATGATTCTATGAAAAATAATTTTTTTTGAAATATGAAATTAAATTAAAATTTTATTTCTTATTATTTCTTAATAATGAATTCTTAATAATGAATTTTTTGAATTTTTTCTACTATTAAATTTGTGGATACACGGTTACGATTCTTAATTAAAACTAGTACATTCACTATATATATATATTCTATGATGGATTGAGATTCTAGACGATAACATGGGAATAAACTCAATTATAAAGATGATTAGAAACAAATTAGTTCTGTTGTCTAGCCTGTGATGATTATAAACATGAATAAACTCACTCATGGGAATAACCTTTTTGCAAGTTTTTTTTAAGTAAACATTACTTGCAATCTCAAACTTCCGGAAAAAACCTGATAAGAGTAAAAATAAATCTAATCACTGAAAATCTTGAGCGATATTTTTTTAAACTTGAAAAAATAAGTAGGCTATAGAGAACTTTTCTCAGTGTCATTAATCTCGGTCTAGAATATCAATCTTGAAACCTATCGATTCGATTATTTTTATTAGAATATCAATCTTGAAACCTATCGATTCGATTATTTTTATTAGTTAAGTTTTGATTTGACAGTGTAAAAGTTAATACAATACGGCTAAGTCAATTTAATAAGGTTAAAAATAATTTGAATAACTAATAAAAATATAAATTAATTTTAAAAAAAAATGACATTCTTTTTTTGGACAAGAGCAAACAAATCACCTCATAGTCAACTTGGATAATGAACACAATCAAAATACATTGACTTGGGTGGTTGTTTGTTGTTTTTCCTTCCCTTGTCTCTATTCTCTCCTCGGAAGGCCTTACACTTGGCTGGATCAGATTGAATTCAAATCTAAATTGAAGAGTTATTAAATAATCAAATATTAAATTAATTAAAAAAAAATAGTTTAGACGAAGATGGGATACAATTTTGGACTTAATTTAAGGGTTTTTATACAATCAAGAACCAAACTAGAAGGGATACATGTTGAACATGCACTAGTGTGTGGGAGGACCCATCTCGTTCTCAACATCCTCTTTCATTATAGATGGTGTGTGTCGTGTTTCTCTCCCTGTGTCGACGTCTACGAATATTCTCTCTCTCTCTCTCCTTCCCTTGAAATCTATTTGTTTCCTTTAAGGACTGATTTCTTATTAATAATCAATTATTGTCCCTTGATTTTATTTTTTAATTTCTTACAAGACAAAAAACCGATCAATCTTTTGCATAACCCAGCGTGATAAAAATGGCAAATATTTTGTTCTTGTGAGATTGATATCGAGCTCTTAGAAACAAACAATAAAAAAACAATTATGAATAAATCAAATAAAAAAAATGGTACTCTTGTCAATAAGTGTGGTGGTATTGTGGTTGAAACAATAAAGTTGCCTTCGCAATTAGTTTTTATTTTATTTTGTTAATATCAATCACGTTTTGATTGTGTGATATATATGGGATAACAATTCTTGTTTCGAAGCTTTTCCAATTGGGACCGTCTGCCTTTAATAGTGAGCACTGCCCGATAATATTAATTAAGATCCCAATATATATATATATATATATATATATATATATATATATATATATATATATGCTTTTGGTAATATATTTTCATCCAACTCATGCATTGGACCGACACAAACTGGTCCCTCCCACTATGCATATTAGTTTTCCACATCAAATGTGGTGTATGCCTTGTCTTTTTCTTATGCTCATTCCTCTTCTTACTTTCCACTCAGAAAATTGTGGAAATGTGATTGTTATTCTGTGCATTTAGTATACTCAATTCAATGGACGACGTACCCTCCCTCGTATGAACTTTTATATATATATATATATATATATATAAACTATTATATCCATATCCAAAACATCTGAATTAATTAATACATTCATGAGCACAATTAATAATTTTTTGAATTTCCTTCATTAGATTTGAACTGGAATTATAATATGATTTTATTAACAACTATAAAGGTGTTTTTGAAATTATATAGTGGTATCCAAGTTAATTAATGCATATAGAATATAGGCTTGCCTACGTCACCATGATCCAAGCACTTCTAATCTGTTTATTTTTGTATTTTAAAAATATTTTTTAAAAAATTAAATTTTATATATTTTTTCCTTACTTTAAATTAATATTTTTTTTGTATTTTTTAATTGTTTTAATACGCTGAAGTTAAAAATAATTTTTTCTTATAAGAAAAACATTATTTCATTGTATTTTCAAATAAAAAACACTTTAAAAAATAATTGTTATCACAATATCAAACAGATTTTTTATCAGATGATTTAGGGAGTGTTTAGGAACGCCGTGCAAACCACGTTCCTAAAACTTTTGCTGTTTTTTTATTTAAAATAAATTTTTTATATTTTTATATTATTTTAATGTGCTGATGTCGAAAATAATTTTTTAAAAAATAAAAAAACTTTATTCTAAAATATTTCTAAACGAAAAACACATTAAATCATCACTGCTATCGCAATTCTATGCAGACCTTAATAAGAAGGAACAACACACGATGGGCATTTACATGGTAGATATGAACTGATGACATGTATTTACTAGCTAGGAATTCATCGTTAAATGTTATATATATCATGTTTGCGCAACCCGTAAAAAAAAAAGAAAGATTCTAACAGGCTGCAATCTGAACAGTGACCAGTCCAATAGAAGAAAGCAGGAAATCCCTTCTTTTTTAATCCATTTATGGTTCTATATGAATTTGTGGGCACCAGCATTGTTGTAGTTTGGATGAACAAAATTAGGTCATAAGTCGTAACAACATTATTAATTAAACAGTTAATGATAATTAATCCATGCCGGCCAAAAAGATTTAATTAATTAAGATTTGATTTCAAGATAATTAACTTTAAGAATTCAGGGCCCAGATATATATATATATTAGCGTTTAGAATCCAAAAAAAAGAAAAAACCCTCTATTAAATTAAACAAGCACTATCTAGGGTTTGTACTTTAATTTGGTGGGTATCGCATTCATTAGTGACATAATGGTCCAGCTAAATGGTTCTTACAATAATAATAATAATAATAATACCATGCAAACACATCAACGGCACGAATTAATTAAGAGTTTGTATTAATTATTTTTAATTTTTAACAATCTGCAATTTAATTTCTTTGTTTAATTGCTGATCTTTAATTAAGCAACACCAACAGCTTCATTCATTTTCGTGAATTCTTTTAGGTCAAGGAGAGGTTCTCATCAAATCATGATAGCTCAATCTTTCTTTTCCTTCAAAAGGGATCGATGTTGATAAAAGCGATTTTATGATCATTGCTAGCACATACAGCTCTGGTCAAATTAAATTTGTCAAGGGTGGAAGTTAATTATAGCTAGAGAATATATATCATAATAAATAAGTAAATAAACAAACAAACAAATAATATAATAATTTTACAAAATTCAATTGTGTCTATGTTCAACAGCTGAAATTTATTTTTATTATAATTGAAATCAATACAAATTTTGAAGAATTTTTAAATTCAAATCTTAAATATATTCAACCCTCACATCACACCATAAATCATAGAGACCAATCTTGACTATTGTGATTGTTCCATCATAAAAGAACATGGTTGGCTCACTCACTCTAGGTTTTTTTTGTTTTTTAAGATGATGTTCAGATCAATTTACACCTACCTCACTCTAATTCATTTTATTTATATTTATAAGGTACTTGTCGCATTCCTGAGAAAATGGAGCAATCACTTCTGGCACCAACCATTGTTTAATAGGACTAGTTAGTGCAAATCCCTTTAAGTTATGTGGTAATTCATTGACAAGTGTCATTGAATATGTTTATAGACATATATTATGTTTGATGTGGTTTTTTTTAATTAAATATTATTGTATTAACATATGTGTCAATCGAAACTATCTTTTTTTTTCTAACAATTTGAAGAATATATCCATCGTATTAGCATAAAATTATATGATAATTATGATCTAGTAATAAGAAAACATCCCTGGACATTTAGCCTAATAATTAATGAAATAAAAGCAACGATTTTACTTATAAAACATATCTTGCATCTTCTAAATGTCAAGTCTTATCTGATCACTGCATGTTCCCAAAATCTTGAAATCATTGGATATGGAAGCAACTGCCACTAAGTAATTAACAAACAAATTTCTTGTTGTTCCTCGCCTTATTTAATTAAAAGGAGTAGGGTTTTTGTTGTTTCATTCATATTCTGTTTGTTTTTATATTTTAAAAAAATTAAAAATTTATTTTATTTTTTTGTTTTAAATTAATGTATTTTGATATTTTCAAATTATTTTAAAGTACTAATATTAAAAATATATTTTTTTAAAAAATAATAATTATTATACTCTCCAAGACTCCCTCGATCCTATGCATGTATCCACAGCCATGCCTAACGGTTTGAATTTTATCTCCAATAAATCTTCTTGGTCACCCAATATATATTCTCTAGCTACTCCTCCTGTATACTGATGGAGGCAACAATCTTATCAGCATGCAAAAGCACACAAAAGAGCAATCAACAAAGCGTAGCTCTAGGCTTGAAAAAGTCACCAATTCCTTCAAATTTGGAAACAATCTCTTATTGCACTTTCTTCATTCTCTCTTCTTTTTTATAAATAACCAACCTTAACGTTCCTTCCCTGTTCATGGAATTCATAAGCTTGAACCAAGTAGTATTTGTAACAAAAATGCACTGAATTGAATGCACCATAAAAATTCAAATGCTAGAGGTTATTGGTAGCGCCGCGGCGGCGGCGGCCGCGGCAGCAACTATTTGTTGATAAAAATTAATGGAAACTAAATATTAATTTAGATTATTTTTGGTTAATGTCACATGAGAAGAAAGGACAAATGATAAAAGACAAACAAATTTGATTTAAAAAATAAGAATATAAAATAAATTTATTTCTATAATAGTTTTATAATAAATTTAAGTACTCTTAAAACAGAAAATACAATAAAACTTATTATTTTTATCTTTGTCTCCTATGCTTGCTCCGAGACAATAATCAAATCGTTAGTTACCCTTAATTCATTGAATACATTATCCCTTGTTCTTGTTCATCTAAGATCCTGGGATAAATAAACTTGGTGCCAGAGAATAACTAGGTGTAAAAGTTTTGGTAACATGGGCTGCTTAAGGGAACTCTTGTACTGTTTCTTTGTCATGACTGTTTTTTATATAATCATCGATATTATCTATATATATATATATATAAAAAGCACGGTACTTGAGGGACAGGAGAGGTTTGTGGCCTTTGAGAACCTACTAAGAAAGCTCCTTCCACTAGACAACGAAAGCCAACCCCAGGCTGCCACTATACCTTCGTGGATTCCTATAAAAGGCGCCCTTCCTTTTTTTCACCACAATATTCATTCAATCACCTCTCCCCCCCTCCCCCTCCCCCTCCCTGATCCCTGATCTCCCCCTTTCTCTCCTTGAACCATGCTAGCTCAAGTGATACCAGAGCAAACCCTTCAAGTTCAAGGGATTGATCATGTCATAGGCAAGGATAGCTCCTCATCTCTCTCATATAAAAGGTGATCATCACTCCTTTTTTACTCTCTCCCTCTTTCTTTTTTGTGGCTTTATTACACATGCTAGCATATGACATGTCAATGCCAGAAATATTGTAAGATGTTATGTATCGAAGTAATACCTGACACGCATAGCTTGTCTTTCAAACTATTTATACTTCAATGTTACCTTGATTTCTAAATTTTACTTCTGCGTAAACAGGTTGGAGGGAAAAGTTGCGATTATAACAGGCGGTGCAAGAGGGATTGGAGAGGCCACAGTGAAACTCTTTGTGAGGCATGGAGCCAAGGTAGTGATTGCTGATATAGAGGATGCTAATGGTATTGCTTTAGCTGAATCTTTATCTCCTTCAGCAGTTTATGTACGTTGTGATGTGTGTTTCGAAGAAGAAATAGAAAGTCTAATCAACCTAACAATTTCTCAATACGGCCGGCTGGACATTCTTTTCAACAATGCTGGAGTTCTTGGCAATCAATCAAAGCACAAAAGCATTATCAATTTTGATGCTGATGAGTTTGATAATATCATGAGAATCAATGTTAGAGGAGCTGCCCTTGGCATGAAACATGCAGCAAGAGTCATGGTGCCTCGACGAAGTGGCTGCGTCATTTCCACAGCTAGTGTAGCTGGTATAATTGGAGGGCTTGGACCTCATGCATATACAGCTTCAAAACATGCTATTGTAGGGTTAACAAAGAACACAGCTTGTGAATTAGGCAGATATGGGATTAGGGTTAATTGTATATCTCCTTTTGGGGTGGCTACTTCCATGCTTGTTAATGCATGGAGGGGTTGCGAGGAAGATGGAGATGATGATGAGAAATGCATGGATTTTGGTGCTCCAAGCGAGGAAGAAATGGAGAAGATGGAGGAACTTGTGAGAGGGCTTGGGAATCTAAAGGGGGCAACACTAAAAGCTAAGGATATTGCCGAGGCTGCTCTTTATCTTGCTAGTGACGAATCCAAGTATGTAAGTGGTCACAATCTTGTTGTAGATGGTGGTTTTACTACCTTCAAAAACCGTGTAGGACTGTAGCCATGGTTTCCAGATTATTTTGCGAGTCTATATTTGGTTGAAAGTCAATGCAGAAGAGAAACGAGAATTGATGAAGGAGAATGGAATCTTTATATTATAATGTTAATTTGTTAGTAATTAAAATTGTTTTCTATTTTTTTATTAATTAATTATTTCCCGAAACAATTAGTGTCAACTGACACTGCGAGGACCGACTAGATAGCTAGGGAAGCAAGCTGTTGATGGAGGGTGCTAATTAAGCACAGAGCACAAAGCATTCCCACTTGCTTGCTCAATAAACATGAATATATGTGATAGATTCCTTCTCTCATGAGGAGAATCAACAGATGACACTACAAGACAGCCAAGAAAGTCAGGATACTGCTGTGCACCAATGAACTGAAAACTTTTCATTTATTTATCTCTTTGGTAAGAGATGCATAGAGGGAGAGCAAACACGGAGGTTTTTTTTTTTTTTTTAATTAGTCATTATTTTTATGTTAACTTTATTTTTTATTATTTTAATTGTTATTTTTTGTGTTTTGAATATTTTTTTTTAATCTCATTCTTTAGTGTTTTGATGATTTAAAATTTTGTTTTGTTATTTTTTAAATTATTTTTTTCAACTTTATTCTTTAATATTTAATTTATTGGGAATTGGTTTTTATTTTTCAATTTTCTTTCAATGGGGTTATTTCAATTTTATGTCCATAATCGCAAAGCTAGCAGGTTAATTCAGGTTGACTCGGGTTTTTTTTATTTTATTTTTTTTAGCTTCGTCTTTCAACATTTAAGTTGTTTGATAATTAAGTTTCATAATTTTATTGATTATGCTTTTAACAGTGTTATCTTGATATATATCACGACTAAATTATAGATTTAGCATGTTCTCCTTGATGAACTCAAATCAAGTTTTTTAATTTTTTTTACATTATCAATCTATTTATTATTATTATATTTTTTATTCCTATTATTTAAATTAATCAAACTTCTTCAACACAAATTAAATTAATAACCTAATTTTTTTTTTTATCTTTTTAATGCTTACGTCTTCTTAGCATTATTTTTCTATATTGAAAAAAAAAAAAAAGTTTGGCTATTAAGGTAGCGCATCCCCTGTCTATTCTCTTTCTAATCAAGCAATTATTTCTCTCGTGGGATTGGTCGCTAATGGTTTAAAAAAAATCTTGCAAAGGATGCTGGATTGAGATTCCTTGTTAAAAAAAAAAAAAAAAGCAAATCTCTTTTATCTTTTTTGACTTAGACTAGTAAGGGTAATCTTTAATCAAAATATTTTATGTATATTGAAATTAAGTTTTATCTAATGATAGGGTCCACTTACCTAGTTTATTGATAAATAAAAAATTAAAAAGAAGTATTAGATGTTAAGCTAAGGTTCAACGTAAAAAAAAATGTTTTTAAAATAAAAAACTCTTTGGAATTAAAATATTTTTATTTAAGAATTAAAATATACTAAGAGATTTGGAATTCCATTGAAATATAAAGGCTCTTTTTATTTTAATCTTCAAAATTTTGAGGATTGTTTTTTATTTTTTTATTTTAAACTTAGGTTTTTTTTTCAATTTAATTCTTTAATATTGGGTTTGCTAGATATTGAATTTCATAATTTATTTTGATTATTTTTCATTAATTTATCATAGTCTCATGACCTGAGACGTGAGTTTTGTAAGTTAACCATGTTAATTCAGGTTTTTTTTTTGTTTTTTTTAATTAATTTTTTTTTCTTACCTTCATCTTTTAATATTGGATTAATCGAGAAATGAGTTTTATGATTGTTTCTTTATTTTTTTTATGGGTTTATCATGATCTTATAATACGGGTAACGAGTTTTGTGGGTTAGCCAAATTAACTCGGGTTTTTTTTATCTTTTTTAATTAATTTTTTTTTAATTTTATCATTTAACATTGAGTTTATTAGGAATTTAACTGTATAATTTTTTTGATTTATTTTTTATAAAGTTATCTTGTTTTCCTGACCTCAGTTTAGCATGTTAACCCATATTGATTTGGATTATTTTTTTTATTTTTTTTATTTAATCTTTTAATATTTAATTGATTAAAAATTAAATTTTTTAAAAAATTTTATTTTTATTTATAAATTATCATAATTTTATAAGTCGCTAAACGCTTATAGGTGCTTAGCAGAATGGAAGATACCCTTTTTAATCATCAAATCCATAAAATATTTTGTATCGAAACTTGTTGTAGTTGAATAAAATGGTTTCGTAACATGGTCTCCACCACTTTGCGGGCAACATGACCTCAATGAGGGAACAAAATTGGACTCTATACCAGAGCCATTGTAAATCTCGATCGCAGAGAGTGACGCACCGAGCAAGTCCAATTGAGTGAGATGCCGAAACGACAACTACATCCTGGAAGTCTAGTCCATGAGATCGGTAGATGGAAAGAAGCTGCGGATTGCTGTTCACGTCAATTTTGCTTGCTGTTCTTGAATCATTTCTTCCTAAATAAGCTGTGTGGGTGCATGAAGGACCCCCCTAACTACACACAGAGCCGAGGCAGATTAGTTCACTTAGATTTTGTTTTGTGAGAGATTTAGGATTATTGTTTTTACAGAAGATAACTAGACACAAGAAATGAAAAATCCTTACAGTTGATACAGAGTCGCGAGCTGCAGCAGCTAAGGTGTCAGCACACGCGCCACATTACCATGGAAAGCTTCATTGAAAGCTAATTTAATTTGGCCAACCACATAAAAGGCCCTGAGTGAGTTCAAATGAGAAGGGCTATCTTCTTACTGGTGAAGATCATTTCAATCGAGAAATAATCCTTCTCTTTCAAAAAAAGATGTAAGATGACTTCCAGATAGTAGTTAATTTCAACATGGAAAATCAGCCTCTACAAATCATCTACAGGCTTGAAAGATGTCTACACAGCCAAAACCCCATATGCCCTTCGAATGAAGAAAACATATTCAGTGAAACATCTAGATACCCCCCAGTATGAGAGCAAGAAGATTCTAAAATATAGGGAAACACACAACATTCAGAAGCAGCATATAGCAACCCATTAGCAATGTCATCTGAAGATAACAAGCAGATTCGTTGCCAAAAAAAAAAGAAAGAAGAACCCATTCGTCGAAGGTACGAGCAGTGGCATTCTGCTTCGTTAAGCTAGATTTAGAAAAATTATTCTGATGGCTGCAGAATGCTATTCCAGCAGTAGTGATGCAGCAGAACCTAAGGAATAGGAATTAAAAAAAAGAAAATATAGAAATTGACCTGTAAAATCTTTCAAAAAAATTTGAGTCCAATCAAAGTCGTATTAAAAATTATAGCTTAAACCTATTCATATGGTCCAAATATGTATTTGCGAGGCTATCTAATAAATCATATTTGATTGATTGATCAGAATCTCCTACGAGGCTATACATGTTGTTCGAATACAAGACGTCATATCCGATTGATCAGAATCTTCGGCATCAACAAGCCTCTCTTTACTGAGATTAGGAGCATGCACTTCTTTTCCCCTGTCATTTTTTTCTTGAAGGAATAATAGTCTGATTAGTGGAGAACAAAATAGAATGTAAAATATAATTTCTTAAAATCAAAACAAAGTACTATCACATTTAAATTTCGACGGAGTATGAGTAATTTTCCTTTTTTCTTGGTAACTCCTGTTAACAATCTCATTCGAAATGTGGAATTCGGCGCTGGCTTGAAAAGGTTTGGAGAAGGTTCTGACTTTTCTTATGTTCCTTTCTCTCTCTCTCTCGCAGTCTCTACAGAAGAGACGACATATTTGACTCCTCCCTGCTCTTCTTCGCAAAGCCTCCTATTCACCTCCTCACTTGGTCACATTTACTTCAACCCCCTCATTTTCACCATCCCCTCCTTTTATCTGATATCTCCATCCTTGCAACCATCTCAACAGTAACCGAAACAGCCTCCCCTGAATAATCCCCCAACCGTCTCCACAGCCTCATTCCTCGTATTCCTTTTCAACCCCATCATCCCACACAGCCACATCCATTTCCTCCCATCACTTTTTTGGGATATATTTTAGGAAGACTTCCTGAATTTCACTTCCCCTGGATCTTGTGATTCATATACTTGTAGTTTGATGTGCATGCAGAACAATCTTATGTTCTTTTGCTTTGGAAATGACAAATCCAAAATGTTCAAGGAAAGAAGGAAGTTGAAGTCCTAAACTTCAAACTAGCCTAGTTGAACCCAACATCTATTGCTCAGACTCTTCTATTTTCTGGTTCAAGAAGTGAAACAAACGAAGGTGAGAGTTTTTCAAGAACATTGATGGAGCAAAACACCAATCAAGACTTTCTTCTTGTGTTCCCTTGTTTTTTTATATCTGTTTTTTTTTTTTTGGTTCATTTTTCAGTCTAAATTGTACAATTTGCGTGCATGCAATGACTAAGTAGGAGGGGTTGGACTCTGTTTCAAATCCTGTCATTGTTATCTTAGGAACCAATTCAATGAGGAGGAGTTAAAATCCTATAATCCTTGAAGTTGTTCTGTGATTTCCAGCAAGTCCTGCTTCTTACAAACGTCAACTAAAACCTCTATTGTGTTAGATTTTTCACCCTTTTCACATAAATTCTGCTGTCTTCTGGGAGCTTCGCAGCTAAAGGATAATAAATTTGAAAGGATTTAAGGATTCATATGTCAGTTTCTCCGGTTCCAGTGGTTAGGATTTCTTAGGCTGGCATTTTTGCACTTAGGTTAAGGTATTCTTGGCCTAGTTTTTTCTCTGCGGTCAGGTGTTTGTATTAATCCACCATGAAAGCATGCTCATTTTAGTTAACTCTTTTCAATATATCTGTTGCAACAAAGATAAAAATAAGAGAAGGAAAAATAGCGAGCATGTTACAATAATTCATATGGATTTATCAATTGATCTACTTGACAAGGAATAGTGCTAGCTTCATATCATTGACTATTAGATTGGAAATTGCAGAATAATGTTTTCTCTTACAAATCCAAACTTTAATGCTCCCATTAGCCTCATCTTTCTCTTAAAATTTCAAACATCAATTCACCTGTCTCTCTTAGTAACACAATCCTCGATTTTCCTGACTCAAGGAATATATATGGATGTCAATTAGTTCATGTCCTTATTGGCGAATGTAACTGTAATATGCGTAATCACATAAGGAATGTTTGATACTGTAATGTCATTGTAGCATTACCTTCAGCTACACTTTCCTCTTGATCGCCAGAGTCTTGGGAAAATTGCTCTCATGTCTCATGTATGTGAGAATTTTATTTAGTTCTAGATTGAGTGGCAGCACTCAACAATATAGATTGCTAGTTTGGAAATATTACTAAGGATATTGAAAACAGATTACTTGAAAAATTCCGGAATTTTTCTTCCTCAGCTCATAATAATATTATCTAGTGTTATGATTTATCAAGTAAGATGACGAATAGTTATAATATATGCATGTTACAGTTGACTTACATACAGGTGAAGTGATGGCACTGGTGGATGCTATGATTCAAACACTCACGGAGGAATTGTTTACAGCTCTCATGAACCAAGCTCAATATGCACTTGATTTTAAAAGTCAGTTTGAGAGAATGAAGACACAACTTGAGCTTATGAAGGCCTTTCTCAATGACACTGAGACCCTCAAGACCAAGAAGGAAGTTCTGAAATTGACAATGATTCAGATCAGGGAACTGATTTATGAAGCGGATGACTTGCTGACAGATTGCCGAATCAGAGATGAATATCAGAAAGATGGGCGCTGCTCCAATTTCTTGAAAAACTAGAAAGATTGCTAGTTTGGAAATATTACTAAGGATATTGAAAACAGATTACTTGAAAAATTCCGGAATTTTTCTTCCTCAGCTCATAATAATATTATCTAGTGTTATGATTTATCAAGTAAGATGACGAATAGTTATAATATATGCATGTTACAGTTGACTTACATACAGGTGAAGTGATGGCACTGGTGGATGCTATGATTCAAACACTCACGGAGGAATTGTTTACAGCTCTCATGAACCAAGCTCAATATGCACTTGATTTTAAAAGTCAGTTTGAGAGAATGAAGACACAACTTGAGCTTATGAAGGCCTTTCTCAATGACACTGAGACCCTCAAGACCAAGAAGGAAGTTCTGAAATTGACAATGATTCAGATCAGGGAACTGATTTATGAAGCGGATGACTTGCTGACAGATTGCCGAATCAGAGATGAATATCAGAAAGATGGGCGCTGCTCCAATTTCTTGAAAAACTAGAAAGATTGCTAGTTTGGAAATATTACTAAGGATATTGAAAACAGATTACTTGAAAAATTCCGGAATTTTTCTTCCTCAGCTCATAATAATATTATCTAGTGTTATGATTTATCAAGTAAGATGACGAATAGTTATAATATATGCATGTTACAGTTGACTTACATACAGGTGAAGTGATGGCACTGGTGGATGCTATGATTCAAACACTCACGGAGGAATTGTTTACAGCTCTCATGAACCAAGCTCAATATGCACTTGATTTTAAAAGTCAGTTTGAGAGAATGAAGACACAACTTGAGCTTATGAAGGCCTTTCTCAATGACACTGAGACCCTCAAGACCAAGAAGGAAGTTCTGAAATTGACAATGATTCAGATCAGGGAACTGATTTATGAAGCGGATGACTTGCTGACAGATTGCCGAATCAGAGATGAATATCAGAAAGATGGGCGCTGCTCCAATTTCTTGGCTAGCAAGTTATTATTCTTATATCGGACAGGCAAGAAGTTGAAAGACATCAATTTGAGAATAGAGAAAATGGAGAATACCTTGAGGGTCTATCTGACACCGCAACTGTTCAGCATTCAAGAAAATGTACACCAAGTGACAGGATTTAGCTGTCAGGATTATGATCCAGCTAACAAAGTTGGAGTGGAACATGATGCAAGAAAGATAAAGGAGTGGATTATTTCGAAAGACAAGGTACTTCATAGGGTTGGCATGATAGGGATGGGGGGCTTAGGCAAAAGCACCATTGCCCAAAAACTTTTTAATGATGAAGATGTGCGTTCTTTCTTTAAGAATATGATTTGGTTGTCGGTTTCTCAAGATTTCAGTGAGGAACAGATCATGAAGAGCATGTTGAAACAGTTATATGAAGAAAAGACAAACAGATCTGTGGAGAATTTAGAACAAGAGAAGAAAAGCAGATCCATTGAAAGGTTTGAGCACGAAAGGGAAAGAAGATCCCTGGAGACATTAGAGCAAGTTGAATTTGTATTGAATCAGGAAATAGCAGAGAAAATAAAACAGTTGGAAGACAAAAAAGGGAAAGAAATATCAGAATTGCCAATAGAGGACAAAGCCCAGATCATGCACAAAATTCACCTGTTACTTGAGCATATGACCTGTCTCATTGTTATGGATGATGTCTGGAGCATCAGTATAGATTGGTGGAATCAGTTATGCTCTGGTCTGGAGAAGCCAACTGGTAAAAACAGTTGCATCATGATCACAACAAGAAATGAAGAAGTTGCAACCAATATGGGAGTTGAAAAGTCCAGAATTCATCGGCCTAGTTTTCTAGACGATGATGAAA
The DNA here is from genome assembly GCA_015852605.2 of Populus deltoides. Taxonomy (NCBI): domain Eukaryota; kingdom Viridiplantae; phylum Streptophyta; class Magnoliopsida; order Malpighiales; family Salicaceae; genus Populus; species Populus deltoides. The sequence goes on from CM027588.2 coordinate 744,886, forward strand.
GCTGGTCATTGTTTTGCAAGTACGCATTTTATGCGAGCAAGGGGATATGCGATGATCATCAATTTGAAAACGTAGGCAGAGATATTGTTCAGAAATGTGGTGGACTTCCACTAGCAATCAAAACAATAGCAGCTTTACTATCACAGAAACGGCACTCCCTTGTTGAGTGGAAAAATATTTATAGAGGTTTCCATGAATTGACAACTAGAGGACAGGTTAGCTCAGTATTTGCTTGTCTGCAACTGAGCTACAATGCACTCCCAGTGCATCTAAAGCAACTCTTTCTGTGCTTCTCTATTTACCCTGAAGATTTTGAGATTCCAGCTGAACAGTTAGTGCTTTGGTGGATTGGAGAGGGTTTCGTTCGGGGCAAGGACTCCAAAACTGCTATAGAATTGGGGTACGTATATCTCACAGAGTTAGTCCAAAGATGTCTGGTTGAAGGAGTGGACCAAAGAGGCTACGATGGAAAAATCTACAGTTGTAGAATGCACGATCTGGTTCGTGATATGACTATTGTGATTGCAAAAGATGAGTCATTTTGCAGCTTTGAAGAAGGCAGGCAGAAGTTGACATCAGAGTTTAGGCGGTTAGGTTTCACAAGTGAAATGAGCACTAAATCATTGAAACACTGTTCAAAGCTCAGGGCCTTGTTAATGATGTCAAGCATTCAAGGACTCTGTTGTGAAGACATGGAAAGTCTTAGTTCCCTCATAGTGTTGGATCTATCTTACTTTGAATTGGCAACCACCGCTGTGCAGGATCTCCTGAAATGGATTGTTTCGTTAAAGCACCTGGCATATTTGAATCTTAGTGGAGTTAGAGGCATCGGAGAATTACCATCTTCAATTAAAAAACTTCGTAACCTCCAGGTTTTTGTTTTATACGGTTGCACTGATTTATTCATGCTACATCCATTTATAACTTATCTGAAAAATATGGTGGTCTTAGACTTGAGGTCTTGCCCTCTCATTTACCTACCCAAGGGTATTGGAATGCTCTCACAGCTTCAAGAATTGTCTGGATTTGTGGTGGGGCGCTTATCTAACGAACAATGTTGTCATCTTCTTGAGCTTCAGGATCTATCCCAACTTAGAGTACTTCGAATGTACTTAAATGCTCACAGTGAAATTGCAGAAAATGAAACGGAGGTGTTATCAAAGCTCAAGAAACTTAAGGTTCTAGAGCTGAATGCCCAATATTGTAAAGACCACAATACTTTAATGATGCTCGATGACCTTTATCCTCCTCCTAGCCTTCAGGAGCTGTATATTGGGGGTTATCACTGCGAAACACTTCCTGCATGGATTAATCCTGAAAAACTTTCTAATTTACAGTACATCAGTATTCAGGATTCAGACATCAACTTCTTCGAAACCAGTCCTCAATCAGTGAATGGAAGACTCTTTACTTGGAATGTTGAAGGTTTATGTTTCAATAAATTGCAGAGCTTAAAGCTAGACTGGAAGAACCTGGAAGAGGATATGCCTTTGTTACGCAATGCAGAGGTCAGGAGCTGTATTAATTTCCGAAATTTTCCCCATCCAAACAAGTTTTTATGGAGGGAAGGTGAAGAATGAAGAATCCATAAGCTCCACAATTCAAGAATCAAACCGAAATGTCCTTCCATTCGTTGATTCTATGTGAGCGTTTGTCGCACGCGCATTCATCATGTACTTGGTGATGAGCTTTGTATGCTTGGATAGTTGGATTGTTTTCTAAATTTGTTTAAGATGAATCTTCGTTTTGCTTGTAATGGAAGCAGAAAACATCTTGTACTGTATTATGCTAGCCATCTTGTCCTGGCATTAGGGAGGTGATGCTAAGATGAAGAGTATCGAAGGTAAAATTTATGAAGGGCTCTCCGCTGTCTTTGTTCATAGTTAAATTACACACTTAACAAGTACTTGTAAGAGTACTGCATTTCACTCATTAAACACATAAAACATGATTGAAAAGGACACAACTGGAGTATAAGAGGGCCTTTCTCAATGACACAAGACCCTCAAAAATAAGAAGAAAGCTCTGAAGTTGACAATGATTCGGATCAAAGACTTGATTTATGAAGCTGATGACTTGCTGACAGATTGCCTAATTAGAGAAACAATATCAGAAAGATGACCACTGCTTCGATTTCTCGCCTGAGAAGTCATTATTCTCTTATCGGACTGGCAAGAAGTTGAAGGAGATCAGTTTGCAAATAGAGCAGATGGAGAATAGCTTGGGGGCTGTTTGACACCGCAACAATTGAGCATCGAAGAAAATTTACACCAAATGACAGGATTTACCTCTCAGATTTTTGACACGTCCAACAGGATCGGATTGGAAAAGGATGCAAAAGAGATAAAAGGGTGGATTATTTATGCAGACAAGGCACTCCACAGCGTTGGCTTTGTGAGGATGGGGGGCTTAGGCAAAAGCACCATGGCCCAGAAAATGATTTACACCATTGATCTTAATAACTAAATAAAAAAAACGAATCTACTGCTTTCACGTCTAGAAGGTATTTACTATTTATAGTTTAATTCATATGAAATTACCAAAAACTCCACATAAACAAACTGAAACCCTACCCAGCACTCTTTTGTCCCTATAAAAGGACGTGATAAGCAAAGTAAGCAGTCGGCTGTCATCTCCAAAGTTCCCATCCTCTAATTCATCTGTCTCTTCAACCATTACTCTCCTGGTATGGTGTAACTGTAAACTATTTTATATTTTGATTTTTCTAGTATCACAATTAGTGGAAGATTTCAGGGAAACATGTTTTTGCTCTCTCTTTTGTTCATGAATTTCATCATACATAGTCATCGATTGTGAGAATGAAACATTACGAATATATATTCTATTTGTGCAATCAAATGGAATATAAGATTTTTCAGCTATAATTATCATTAACATAGCTTTAATAGATGGATGGATACTGTTTAGCTGTGAAGTTCGGATAAGGTAATTTGTATAATTATGTAAAATTGTGTTTATGATTAAGCTAGTAATCCTTCTTTGCAAAGTCATTTATTATTTTTCCTTTAATTACTATAATCAATGACTTTGCAAAGATAGATTTACTAGCTAAATCTTAAAAGCTTTTGGAAGCGGAGCGATGCCACATCGGATGAACGCTTCAGATCCCCTCAGCAAAATCTACAGATATGCCTGCTTGATTCTTAGGTATATGTACTGTCTTATGTATTCGACAAACTATAACTTTTATTGATTTTTCAGGCTGCTGCAACATATAGTGTTGTAATACTACTTGTTTCCAGTATGCTAATAGGGTTATGTTACACGGCGCAACCAGTGCTTTGAATGTATGATAAGCCTCTTTGTTTTTGTCTTTGAAACTGCTTGTAATATTGGACCCTTTTTTTTTTTATTTAATTTATATTCCATTCAGTTCCATGCACATCTACCCTTCTTTCTTTTCTTGAATCAACTTATAATGAGCAGATCCCAACTTGCTTTCAGAAATTAAGATCCCTACCTGCTTTCAGAAAGATGTGCTGAATGAGAGAATAGCATTAATGATTTGTGATTTTGTGTGGGCTAAAGTGAATACAGCAGCACCAGCAGATGTACTGTGGTGACATTGTAGTAACTTCTTGTTTCCAATATGCAAACAGTTAGGCTATAGGTGCAGAAACGCTTGGATTAGTGCTAATGTGTCATGATTTTAAGCTCTTTATTTTATTTTATTTTCCTTGCAAACTCTTAACCTTTATTCCCTTTAATTTAAAAATGGTGCAGTAAGCTCTTTGTGAAAGAGATGTGAAATTTCATGCAAGCTCATTAAATACCCTTTTGTTTGATTGTGTCAATTAGTTTTGTAATATCATGTAGGGTTTATTTTGAACTGAAGAGCCAGGATATGTAATATGTCACGATTTTGCCTCCGAAAATACCAATCTGCCAAGATTAATTGGAGTTTAGAGGAGACAAAATAGAAATTTGTAGAGATATTCAACGCCATGCACATGAAAAATAGTGAACGTACACCTTTAATAAAAGATTTCTACCCTTTTTGACTGTTAAAAGTAACTTTAACACAGGATTCTTGCACACTTGCAAGAACTCATTGATTTTAAACCATTGGATTCTTTCTCACCTCTTGCGTTGGATTTGTTTCTTATAAAGCTTCCTTCTACGTCTATGATGTCTTTATTTGATAGCTTTTGTAGTTTTAATGTAAGGTTTCCTTTGAGGTGAAAAGTTTTGGAGTAAGGTAAAATATTAAAGGTGTAAAAAAATATTAAAATGATAAGTTTTGGAGTAAGGACATAAAATGAGCAGAAATCAGAAATGTGTAACGAGATTAAAATTTGTAAAGAGAAATCAGCTAACTAAAATGCATGGTAAAATAAGTATTTATTTTATAGATACAATGTTATTTGCATCTTATTAAGCTAAAACGGTAAGGATTTTTTATTTGTTCAAGATAACAAATTTTAAATTATTTATATTTATCATTGAATATTTTTTAAAAAAAAAATTTTGATAGCAAGAACAATTTGGGTGGAAAAGAAGATGATGTGTTTTCACCCTTGCATCAGAGTGCGAAACAGTAGAATAATTTATATTTAAATTTTTGTTTGAATAATTTACAAAATGAAATTACCAAACTCTAGCTTAGCCACTTTGGGCCATATAAAACGACATGATTGCCAATGCATAAGCCGTCCGCTGCCATGTCCAAGTCTTCCCTCATCTTCTTCCCTTCCTTTCTCGCTGTCTCTGCATTTATAATCCCAAAAAACTAATCGAAAGTCGTATAGGAATTCCACCAAAGAAAAAAAAACCGCACCCATCTCAAACTCCCTCTCTTTTTATGGAAGGAACAAGCCTTATCCAAGTCACCTATCTTCTCTTGTATATCAGACAATAGAGTCAGCCATGGCAGTCACTTAGTCGCTTCAGCTTTTATTGATTCAATATTTCATCTTCAACAGCAATTGGGTATGGTGCAATCACGTTTCTAGTTTGATCTTCGCACTTATTCAACTAGAACGAGATACAAGAGCAAAGATATGCTGGGTTCTTTGCCATTCTATTGTGAGAATGGAGCATTACGAATTTTGATTTCAACCATTCTCATTTTAACTTGCATGGATATTGTTTAGGAAGTGGATTGGTTGAAACTTGGGTAATATAATGCATTTTCTTCATGAAATTTTTTATCTTTCAATATGTAATTATCAAAATTAATTGTGATAATGAAGCATTACGGATGTATATTTGTTTTGTTCAAACAAACTGAACATTTTCTTATGATAATATGTATTCATTTAAAAAAAAAAAATTATTGGATTTAATTTGTTTATGATGCTAGTGTAGATTATTTGATTTTCTGAGTTATAGAATTCAGATTTTCTCATTTTCTGTTTTAACTTTTGGCTAAATCTAACTGCCTTTATCTATATGACTGTTGATTCATAGCCCGAGTTGTCGATTGTGTTCTTCTTTCTTCTTCAATCAACATATGTTGAGTAGTTTTTGCATCTGCTGTGTGATTGATGTGTTGGACAGGAGGATAGCATCCCTGCCTTGCCTAATTATGTATAGGCTGAAGTTAATTCAGCAGCAGCAGTGGATCATTTCAGCTGAATGGTTTTATCTCAAATTATAGCAGATTAATGTCGAATCAGAGATTAACGTTTTAAACTTTATTATTACTTGCTGTACCATTCTCTGTCTGGCTTTGTGCATACTTAAAATGTTCATAGACTTGGTGATGATTGTGCCAGTGCCTTAAATGGGATGCTGCATTGCTCCTCGCCGCTAGCGGTCTGTCTGCTGGAGCTGTCTTCCTTCAAAACAGGTTGATGTAAATGCAGATGGGAGCTCATTTAGTAAAATATTGGCCCTTTGGTTCCAGGCGGTTTAATTAGGAGTGGACATGGTTGCTTGATATTCGCATCACAGGTTCCTTTATACTTATATGGATCATAACAAATATGGTGTCAACAATAAGCTTGGAATTGGGCAACAAAAGATGTTAGTCTTGAATCAGATTCCCAACAGTATTGTTGCAAGCCTGATCAGATGAACTCGTCTATCACCCTTGTTCTGTATTGCTTGAAGCCATTAAAGAAATTTTGCAGGGAAGATGTGCTGCGTGATGCATATGAACTTGTGCAGATATCTTAGCTAAGATGGGTGCCTCTTAGCATGGTAATCTTCTGTTTTGGTCTCCATCCCCTTCTAAGCTCGCACAGCTCTGTTTCGCTTGGATAATTGGGTTCATCAAGTTTTATTATTATAAAATGAAATCTAATCTGATTCAACTTCACTTGAAAAAACAATAGAATAAACTATTATTAAGAAAGTGTTCGGTGGTTTGATAATTATTATTTTTTAAAATATTTTTTATTTAAAAATATATTAAAATAATATATTTTTTAATTATTTTTTATATTAAAACATCAAAATAATAAAAAAATATTAAAAAAATTATAAAATGTATTTTTAAAACACGAAAATAAACTGAATTTAAAAGTACAACCTGTATCCTGGATTTGAGAATTTATGGCTAGAAAATCTTTTTGATGTTGAAAGCTTTACAAGGGTGACCGTAGTCTAAAACAAGCCTTTCTGTTTCTGACATCTAGTATAAAACAAGTCCGTTACCAAACACACTTGTCACACGAAACGACATCGTACCAAAGCAAACAAAAACTCCATTGTCATGTCCAAACTCTCTCATCTTGATCCCTCTTTCTTCTTCCCCATCATCATCATCAACAATGCATCAAAATCAAAACTTTCCATTTCTTATCCTCCACTAACAAAACCAAACCCAAAAATCCAATGGAGAAACACATTGAAAAATTCTTAAACAAAGTCTCATTGGTTTTCATAGCCATAGCCACAATCACCCTTCTCTACCTTTCTCTTCAAACCCCACAAACTTGTATCCCACCAAACACACCCACCACAAAACCCCACCTCAAATTCCCTTCTTCTACATGTGACCCTTCTTTAAACCACCCTTACATGGATCCTACCAAGAAAAGATTGAAACTTTGGTCTTCAAAATCTTGGCTTTCTCAAGTCTCTTCTTTCACAACTTTCTTCCAAAGTCTGAATCTTTTGAACAATGAAACCAAAGTACTCTGTGTTTCAGCAGGTGCTGGACATGAAGTGATGGCGCTGAATAACATGGGTGTTAGTGATGTTACTGGTGTTGAGATAGTGGATTCTTTGCCATTAGTTAAAAGGGCTGACCCCAATAACTTGCCCTTTTTTGATGGTGTTTTTGATTTGGCTTTTAGTGCTCATTTAGAAGAGGCTTTGTTTCCTTTGAGGTTTGCTGGGGAGATGGAGAGGACTGTGAGGAATGGTGGGGTTTGTGTGGTTGTTGTAGAGGAATGTGGTGGAGTGGAGGTGGATGCAATTGTTGGATTGTTTAGGAAGTCTATGTTTGTTGGGGCTGAGAATGTTACATTGATTGGGATAAGGATGACGAGGATTATTATGAGAGTTGGTGTTTCTTCTTCTTCTTCATGATTTCCATCGGTAATTATGCTTCCTTTTTCCTTGATTTGATTTTATTGTATCAGTTTTGGGGTTGGTGTTAATTTCTGTTTGTAATTCTGTTGATGATTTTTGACAGTTACTGTAGTTTGCTTTTGGTAATGAAAATTATTAGTCTTGGTTGATATTAATCCAAAACTGAATCTTAATAATCTTTGGCAAATGGCATTGGAAGTGGAAAGTTCAGCTGGGAAGAAAAAAGAGCAACATTGTTTGACCATTGGATGATTGAAGCTCCTACAATCTGAATAAGCTAAGGACTTTTTCTTAGAATTTAAGATTGGAGGAATTAGATTTTGTATTTTTCATGTTTCTTCACATCTCTTTCAGTGGCTCTTTTGGTATTAGTTCTGAATCTAACTAGAGAGTTTCTTTATACACGAATTGTATTTTGGCAGTCTAGTTTATGTCTTTATTCCTTAGAAAGTTGAGAATCGACAGACTGACGTGCTGGTTCTTTTCTCCCTTCAGTAACAGGCACTGTGATTCTATTGTGTCATTTGCTTTATCTTGCAACTTTCGTGTTGGTTTTGTATATATATATGAAACGAAACTAATAATTATGAACCTTAGTGATTGGATGCTCATAACTAGTATTAATAAATTTAGATATAATCGTAACATTGTATAAATGAATTTATATGATTTTGTTGGCACAGTAAATAAGTATTGCCTTTTGAAGAAGATTACTATACTGTTTTATGTTGAATCCATTTCCTTAGCTGGTAAATGACTTTGGCTTGTCAAAATTATTTTTCTGTAGTTTTCTGTACCAATCAATGAAGGGCTTCAAGAGGCATAATCGATGGATGTCAAAGAAAAAATGCAAATTCAGTGCTGGTACATGTAATATCTCCTTTGATGATCAGCAATTTGTTTGGAGTGAAGCTCAACTATTTTGCTGCTTTAGCAAATGGAGTTTGTCATCAAGGAGGAAGTTGCAATTTGCCATGGGACACATGATTCTTCAGAGATAAATGGCTTGTTAGTGTCTGATTTATGACACCGCATTAAGTCGAAGTGTTCATGAACAATTCAGTAAGATTTTCATGCAGACTATTTTTGCCCTTGAATATTAATTCCAGCTGTCTTTTCCTGAAGTACATCCAAGACAAGCATTTAGTTTTTGCTTGCGTAACCATTTTTTCTGGCCATACCATTTTCAAGATTCGGTAGTGGCATTGAACAGCAAAGTAAACTTCATCCAAGTAATTGTTGATCGAGATGGTTTTCTTCTAGTCTCATACTGAATTGAATCAATAAAGGTATTTTTAGACCAAGTTATTATTTACATCCATGTGTTCACCCTTTATCTTTGTTTCTGTATTATGTTCTATTAGAACTCCATCTTCACGATCCTTACTTCTCCATCCACCAAGGCTCTTACACCTTGTAAACCTTTGATTGAGCCAAGTTTTTCATTAGCAGTAAACCAGCCATTCATTTCTGAAAATGAAAGATCTATTGGTTGAGTTGTCTGCAAGGTCTCAAGCAGACAACCAGCGAAAATATATATTTGGGTAAAACCCATTAGCACCTAAATAGCATGGTTGAATTAAGAACTACAGATACAATGAAGTCTTTATATCCCTGTTCAACACACGAGTACTCATTCAGCTTAGAAAAACCGCCCAAAGGCATTTGCTACATCCAGGGGATGGAGCAACAACGGAACTATTCTATCTGGACTGTGCATCAAACGCATGGATGAACAGAAGGCTTATCAACAGGTCTAATGAAGCTAACCACTATCTTGATGCACTAGGAAATTTAGCCATCTCGAAAGCTTGTGAAATCCCATGAACTATGAGCTTCCTTGATGAGAAGATTTCTGGTGCTGCAATCTCTACTCCATTAATAGACAAACCCTGTATGACATTTGCACCATTAATAATCATAAGATCTTCATAAGGGAGCAATGTCATCAGTCGTTGTTTATGTGGCAATGCAGCGAGTTCAATGTATGTAACCCTGGGAGGCAGTATGTGAAACCTCACAATCTTCTCAAGCATCGGAGATGAAGATGCCACATACTCAAATTCTGAAGGAGCAAAGATTGTTACAGAACTCAAGCTTTGGTGATCCGCAAGAATCCTGTTAATAACAGAATTCAATCCAATTGCAAATAACACAATTCTGTGGGAGCTAAGCAAATGGATAATCCTTGTCCATTCAACAATGATCTTGGGGTCATTAGCATCTGAAACTAAATTGGAAATTGCATCACAAATTGGAGCTTGAATAGGCTACCATCCAAGAGAAACATCTTTGGACCTCAGTGATGAAAGTGGTGCAAGAACACCATGAGTTGCAATGTCTTTCAAGAACCATGTCAGGCTGTGATACCAATACATGATTGATCTCAAGCAGTCTTTCTTTCTCATCAATCCTAGTTGCAGCAAGTTTCTTTTGACCGACAAGTGTTGGGAAGCAACTGCCTTGAGGTTTCTTAAAGACATCCTCCATAGATAGTTTCAAAGGAGAGGTGGTATTGAAGGATTTTTTTCAAGAACCAGGGAGGGAGGGAGGTATTAGAAAGGGAAGGATCTTTAATGGCAAAGATGGTTATGTTAGGAGATAAAAAGAACATTTCAGGGGAAAGCAAGAGAAGGGTAGCCGTGATAAGGAACCTAGATTCCCTTAGAGTTCTTGACGCATTCAATGAGAGGTAATTGCTTATTGGTCTGGTTGGTCTTGTTGCATTGCTGGATGGTGAATTCAAAGCTGTGGAGATTGCTAAGAAGGCAAAGTGTTTTTATATAAATTTGATGTTTTGATATGGAAAATAATTTTTTAAAAATAAATTATGATAAAAATTATAATTATAATAATTTTTTAAAAAAATAACCTGTCATATTATAATTATTACTCAAATTCTTAAAGGAGCAAAGATTGTTACACAAACTCAAATTCTGAAGGAGCAAAAATTAACCTGTTATGTCTAATAGTAATAATTATAATTATAATTATTTCTTTTTTTTAGATGATAATTTGACCTAACTGAATGGAATTATAACCTTAACCGTTTATAATCTAATCAAGATCAATATATTTATCTAATTTTACTTGAAATTAGGATTAGGTATGGATTGGATTTGGTTTGACCATCTCTTAATTCTTGTCCTCTATCCTAACTTGGGTTTTCATGTGTTTGGAAAAATATAATTTCATTTCAAAACTCTTTTTTTTAAAATGTTTTTTTTTCTCTTTTCCTTTTTTATTTCAATCTTTTGTCCAAACAAGAAGGGTGAGACATTAGGATACAAAAAACTTAGTAAAAAAAACTATAAACTATAATTTATTTTTTCAAATTACAATCACAAAATCTAAACATACACCCTCCAATGGCAATTAGATTCTAGAGGATCACAGCCTTATATGTGCTGGCATGAAAAAAGTCCAAATTTGAATTTGAGTCCAAGTTGGTGCATGAGATTCAGTAGGAGTCAATGGTAGCTCTAGAAATTTGTATTAATGAGAGCAGGTCTTGATTGTGACATGAACAGGCAGGGATAGCTGAGGACTTGCTTTGTAGTTGGTTCTAGCTTTACTGCATTTGATACTTTGTCCTAAAATTACTTGGGTAGTTTTGCCATTGTCAACATTTGTCCCATGAGAAACTTTATATTATTTTAAAAATAATTGGTGGTATTTACTCTAAAAATAAAGATATTCTTATTATTTTTAATAATTCGATGTATTTTTTTATTTATGTGTATACTCAATCAAATTTCTCCATACTAATTTAATTAATTCTATTATATATCATCATACCTCACCATCTCTTTTCTTTATAGTTATATTTAAAGAAAAAAATTGTTAAGATAAAAGGATAGAACACGATAATTTATAGCCATACGAGGTTAACTACTTGCATCATTCTTATCATGGTTTGCAAGTGTTTTATTTTTTAATGTTTTTTTTGTTTTTTTTTTAATTTTAACCTTGAGTTTAACCATCAATATATTTTTTAATTTTATTTTTATGAGGTTGATTCAGCCTCATGACACGGTTTACTAGTTTAACATACTTAGTTTAGATTGACTAAAAACGCTTTATTTTGTTATTTTTAAATTATTTTTTTAAAATTTTATTCTTTAACATTAAATTATCTTAGAATTAAACTTTGTGATTCTTTTCTTTTTATCTTAGAATTAAACTTTGTGGTTTTTTTTGGACAAGTTTTCTTCTTCTTGTGGTTATTACTGCCACTATTTTTTTTAAAATTCAGTCTATTTATTCTTGGTTTTTTTTTTTTGCTAAATTTTTTTATATATATTTTCAAATTATTTTAATATGTTAATATTAAAAACTAATTTTTTAAAAAATAAAAAAATATTATTTTAATATATTTCTAAATAAAAAATACTTTAAATTATAATTGCTATCATTAATTTTTAATAGCCCGAATCTTTATAAACCGATTTGTAGCTTTTTAACCAAGTCAAAACGTGCAGCACCTGACCAAATTTATTAAATACTGCCAGCTTCCGAGTATATATTTATAAGTTTGAGGAGTTCATACGCGTTAATTTAAATTTTGATTTAGATTTTAAGGTTTACAAAAATAGTTATAAAATATTTGTTTTTTAAAAATAATTTCAATGAAATTTTAACGGGTTATAAATTGACTGCAAAGTTATTTAAATTTAATTAGATTAATTTCCATCCATTTTTTTATTTTAACTCAACCTAAGTCATATATTGAGCTCCAAATCAATCCACAAGGGGACTTATTTGAGTTTTCCATCCTTATTTGAGCTCTAAAAAAAATCTCATTTGGGTCTCCAAAATTCTCAAGAAAACGTGAGTTTTCCATCCTTATTTGAGAGTTTTCTATATAGTTGAGGGACTTGTTTGAGGTTTGCCAAAGAATTTTACTCTGGAGTTGTATTTTTTTTTTTCCTTCTATTTTAAGCAAATTGTAGGGTTTCTCAAAGTCTTCAAATTTCTCTAATAATTAACAACTAATTCCTAGCTTATTTATTAGCAAAATCCAGCCCAAAACACAACAATTGAAACTCCCAAAAAGAAAAGAGATGCAAAAAATGTATAGAAAAACCTCAATCTATATTCACCATTCCTTTACTTTTCTATACTTAACAATTTGAACCTAAAATACCACAAAACCCCACAAGAATCACCAAACTTTGAAGCCCATTACATCAATGGCCACCTTGATGACCATGTCTTCTTCTAGTAACTCTAATGTAGCAAAAAACAGCAGCAAAAATGGCAGTAACAAGACCACCGAGGATAACACCACCACCAGCAACAGACTTATCAGATGAATGATGTTTTCCTAGCCTTCTAATCCCAGGAGCTTCAGCTTCAGCTTCTCCTTCTCCTGACTCTGTCTCTGCCTGCATAGGACTTGATGCGGGCTTCCCTCCTTCTTCAACTCCTTTCGGCTTCACTCCATTTTGAACTTCAGATTTATCATCAGCCATGGCTTGAAGTACCAAGATCCCAACAAAAATCAAGAAAAAGAAACCAAACCTAGCCATGCTTCACCGCCCAAAAAAATGATATATTTAGTTAGCAAGAGACTAGAGTGGCAAGACAAGAACAAGAACTTGGTTGATGTGTTCAGGGGCTCAAAACATGAGTAACTTGGGGCACATGGATGATAATGAGCAACTGAGCAAGAATCGTGGCCTTTATATATGGGGAGATTTTTGTCTGGTACTGTGCGTGTGTGTGGCATGTAACAGCTAAGGAGGTTCCACCAGGGATGCTAGCTTTGTGGGGTTGGGGACCTTGTGAAAGCAAGAGAAGTTTTATATATATAGTCTTAAAACCCGGGAGCCCTTTTTTTTCCCAAAAAATGAATAAAAAAGATATAGTATTGAAAAATAACTTGTTTTTAAATCAACAAGTTGATTATTGATTTTTGACTGAATTAGGTTAATCGATAAAAAACAATCATATTATTTTGATGTTTTGCTTTTTAAAAAAATATAATTTGTTTTCATTTCATAAAAATTAAATTGTTGCGTTAATTTGAGTTTTTAAATCTATCAATCGGAACTCAAGATAACTTATTAAATCATTTTAAATTTTAAAATTATTATTTCTTGTAATTATGTGATTCTCTTGGCTAGAATATAAGGTAAGTGGAAAATGAAAAAAGTCTTTTGATGAGGAAATCTTCTTGAATTGGCTGGAAAAAAATTCATGGTATTCAGAGAATAATTAATAATATTTTAATAGTTATTTTTTAAATTCATTTTAAAAAAAGAAACAAATACAAAAATGAAAAAGAATATAAAATTTATAATCTACCAAAAATTAAAAAACAATATCACCACAAAACATTTTAGGCAACTACTTGCTTGGCTATTAATGTTTTCCTTGCAGATCTTGTTTAATAGAGAATTGATTACTACTTCTTCTTCTTTTTATGATCTTCTTCTATCCTCTTTGTTTCAACTCTAATTATATGTTTTAATTATAATTACAAGATCTAGCTTGAATCCGAACTTATCTACAACATATATTATTAAAACAATATTATTTTTATTTTAAGGCTTTTTGAAGAAATGATATGATTTGAATAAAAAAAAATAACGTAAAATTTAAAATAATATTGTTTTGGATAAAATTTTAAAATCCTTGAAGTTAAAGTGGCTATACTCACTAGTTTGATGCATGATTTTAATAATAATAATAATAAAATTCGCAAGCTACTCTTTCCTAATTAACATGCCCCGTTAGTTAGAGAATTGAAAGCCCACAGTTGCCATTCCCCAACTGGAAAAGCAGCTATGGTGGGGAGCTCTCTCATGGAGATATATATCGTTAGGTTTTCGATATAGACCACAGGGATTTATTGCCCTTCAAACGAAGAAGGCGATCTTCTGTGCAATTTGGTTTTTTTAATTTTTAATTATTATGATCAAAATATGCTTTTGTATTTTTGTACTTATAAACAAAATAATGATATATAATTTGATAAAATCATATCTTATAATTAAAATACAAATTCATATTTCACAATTCACAGTATCATAATAATCATAAAATACAAATTGCCCATTTTATTACAAAAAATTATTTTTAATATTAAATAAATATTAATTAAAATAAAAATAAAAGTGTTTGGAATTACGGTGTATGATATTTTTTTAAATAATTTTTATTTAAAAATGCATTCAGATTTTTTTATTTTTAATACATCAAAATCATTATAAAACACTAAAAAAATATTAATTTTTCAAACTAAAATTATTAAAATATATATATATATATAAAAACAAATACATAAATTATGTCAAATACAATTAGATAGTCGGTGATAAGTTAGTATAGTAATTTGGCAGGACAACCGCCCACCCGAAGTGGCCCTCTAGTCAAAAAGCTCAAGATAATGTAGCCAGTTGACTTCATTCTTAACACGCTCACGAATTTTGAGCCGTAACATTTATTGTCACACCCACATTTGACCTTTCGAGGGATCTTCTTGATCATATATATATATGACTCAGTACAATTCTTTCCTCTTTTTTTTTTTAATTTTTAGGTCAATATATTTTTTGGGAGAATTTGGGAATGCAGTCCAAACTTTATTTGATTAAAAAAATAATTTTTTTGTTTAAAAATATTAGAAAAAAAAACATGACTTCTTAAACCACTAAACTAGATATAATTATTATGACACGCACATTTTTATTTTATTTATTTATTCTTTTTCAAAAGATGATTTTCATTGAATTTAGCTAAACTAAGAACATTTTCACTCACATAAACACATATTTCTTAGCACTTAAAGTTTACTAACACTTACTATTTATTTTGATTCATCAAACTAGTCTTGGATTGCATCATAAGTTGGGGAGAGCGTTTTTTTCCCCTTTCATTTACCCATTTGATTTATATTATAACTTCAAGAGGTTAACCTAGAAGGAATGTTCTATTTATTAATATATTTTCTTTTTGCGCACTATTTGTTCTTTTCTATCAATTATTTATGCATATTCTTCACTTATTATCCCTATATATTTCCTTTCTTTCTTTCTTTTAGTGGCCAGGATTCAAGATCTTTTGAACAGTTCATGTTAGGCCTACGTACCTTCACATGAAGCTCTGAAGCCATGACCACAGAGATACCATATTTATATGGATATGGCCATCAAATTTCAGTTAGGCTATGCTTATCATTTTGTCAATTATTTATAAGGTCATGATCACATGCTGTCCAGCATCTTGTGTACAACCACCAAACGTCGGCAATTCCAGTTCACAATCCAAGATATGTCAGCACGCAATTTCGATAATAAAAACTCAATTATCTACAAGAACTAGGGATTCGTGTGTTTGCTTGCCCGTTGCCTGCCACCTAGCTTTGGTCCTTGGGGTAATTCTGCGTGCACCGAGAGTCGTACGTACCTTGCGTATAATAATAGAAACCGTCTTTGTTTTAAAAGCCAAGTTTAATGAATTATGAGTTCATCTTATTCATAAATAATTTTTCATTTATTTATCTGTAATGTCGTGATATTCACGACTCACCCATATACCTTCACTTCACATGTAAGCTTGACACATTCAAACATAACTCCCTTCTTAGCAGTAGAATTTAAGAATCCGAAAGCAGTATCTAGAGATTTCTTCTGCTTTCACAATGGACCTGCCTGCGTGATCTTGTCCAAAAGCACAAGATTGACTTTCCACAAGTTTTCCATTGGTTGAAGTAGCCAGAGTAGTCAATTAGTGTACGGGTCGGCAGGTGAAATTGTGACAAAAGCTGCAAGATCTAGCTTGCAAGCACCTAGGGATTTTGAATGTCGGTGGCAAGCATTGACTGATTACACATGAATGCCTTCGTGTGCTTCAACATGGATAATATTTTTCAAGGATGAATTTATTTTATGTTTTACGTCTTTTTTTATTAATTTTTAGAACATGCAGAGCAATCCCATTTAGCACCCGAGTCAGCAGTCTTTGGTATTCTTATTGGCTGTGAGCAATGTGTATGGTGAAATTGTATCATTTAGGGCCATGGCTGCTCCCTGCTCAGCATGGTGCTCCACATGTTTCTGGTTAGCAATGTTGTTGGGCAAATAATGCCGCAATGGCAACAAATGCTTTAATCTCCTGTCCTATGTTAGCTACTACTTGCATGTAAGAGAATCATACGAGAACCATAGGAAGCTACAGAACCTGATGGTTCCTTCGGTGTTGCTGGTAGTTAAAACAACATCATGTGTTGTGAAACAAAAACTTGAAGCTCCACGACAATTGATTGTGTCTCGACATATTTTCTCAAATGTACAGGTTCGTTAATTACTTGTTAGGATCCTTGAGAACAAGACCATGTAATGTGATGTTGTTAATTTGCCCATGGGTACGTTGGGGTCATGTGCCCTAGTGATTGGCAAAATCTTGTTTTCTTTTTGCTTGCCTCTTTAATTTTTAGGTATTTGATTCGCATATAGTACTATGGTTGCTTCTTCTTGTTAGTGATTCTTTAAGAAAATATTAATTGTCGTTGGAGCTGGGAGAGACTTAGTCGCAATGCACTTTCACTGAATCATTGAAAAACGAAAAAACTCTTCCAAATAATGCTTGAGGTGCTCTGAATTGCTATCGTTACCTCAATCAGATTTTAAGTCTCCTTATAATTAAGAACAAAAGAAAAAAAAAATCACTATGTAGTTAATGATGGTTCTTGACTATGATCTAAACGGAGTTTGGTAAATGAGACTGAGGTGGATATATAGAGATAGAACGAGAACTATTTTTGCATGTATATGTAATGTATTTACTGAAGACTAGTTTTAGTTTGAAAAGTAGTTTGTATAGAAAGTGAATTTTTTGGAAAATAAATTATTTTTATATTTGATAATCTCATAAAAAATAAGTTAAAAAATATTTTTCAGTATTTGGTTATGTTATGAAAAATAAGCTGGAAAATAATTTATTGATATTTTTAATTTTGTAAGTTTATTAAAATAATAGGAATCAAATCTAACGGAATAAAAAGCTGGGGGAGAATGAAATTAAAAAATTTTAATTTCATAAATTATTTCAAATAAATCAAATAGGAATTAGAGAACCAAATCTAACAAATAAAAAAGATAAAAGATAATGAAATTGAAAAAAAAATCCAATTTCATAAATTATGTTAAATAAAATAAATAATAATTAAAAGATTGAGAATCAAATCTGATAGATAAAAAAATCCAATTAGAAAAGAATAAGAGAAAACAAATAACAATCAAGAGAATGAGGACCAAAATATATATAAAAATTAAATCAAATTAAATTTTAAATGATGAAATTGAAAAAAAAATAATTTAAAATAAAATATAAAGCAATAAAAAAAATTAAAGATTAAATTTGATATAATCAATAAATAATAAAAAAAAAACTTTGAATTTTTTGAAACTTATAAAAAATACATTCTGCTCAAAATAAAAAAATATATTTTTCTTAAAATTAAATTAAATTTTTCTTTATCACCAGATTTTCTAGTGATAAACAATAACATAGAAAATTTTTAAAAAATATTTTTGAAGAAACTAAACAAATTAGAGCTAAACAACTCTTGATTGGAGTCAAAGAAACATTTTCACTTCAATTAATATCAAATTGATTGCAATATTTATTTCTGTTTTTGAAGATCCCACCAGAGCACCTTCGATTTTTAATAAGCAATGAACTAGATCATAATTATTCTCACGACCAGACAAATTCCCAGATTTCTGTATTATCCCTTCTCATGTAAAGTACTATCACAATCTTGTCTAGGTCTTTTTGCTCAACAAATATACCCAACAAGTAACTATCCTTTCGGGCCTTCATTTATATAATATAGTACAATTGGACTTCCATCTGGGTTGTGTAAGAAACTATACCAGGTTCTAAGATTATGTTGGGCTTTGATTCGTTTTCTGTCAAGGTGTTACAATTAGCCTTAGGCACCATGGAGTGGGTCGAAGCCCCATAGATCCTTGATTACATGATCATACAAGCTTGTCAAAAATTAAGTCATTCCAATCATGGAAAGGTAAATAGCTTACGCAAAATTCAATAATTCTATATATGTACAAGTATGGAATGTGATAGATTATGTTTTTGAGTAAGTTGGAATTCTATAATAATAATAAAAAAAAAACAGGCAAAATAAATCACTCAAGCCATGTAGACTATGCATGAGAAATCTTATGGTATTTTAGAAGTAACTATTTATATTTAATATTTAAAAGAGATAGACACAAGAAGAAAAGAGACATAAGAGAGAGAAAAGAAAAAAAAATCAGTATAAATTATTTTTATCATGTTTGGTAAATTTTATAATTAATTTTTTCTTTCATCATCTATCTATTGCTCTTTAAAATAGATTTAAGGAGTAACCTACTCAAAATTCCCATCTAAGCACCTTGAAAACATGTTAATTTGCATTTATGTACACCATCAAATATATCTAACATTTTGGGATTTCATTTTTAGGGACGAAAAAGACCGCTAAAAGCATTCGTTTTGGTTGTCTTTCACTATAGAAGAAGTAATAACTTTGATTATATAGTTTTCATGGTTATGGTTTGAAAGAAATAGGTTTAAAAAATATATGGTTAGTTGGATTTAGATACATATTTGATAAAAAATTGTGGTTGAGGTTTATGTGCAGCAAAAAACATGTATAAAATATTTGGTAGTTAAATGATTGCGATTGCTTTTCAAAGTGTTTTTTACTTGAAAATACATTAAAATAATATATTTTTATTTTTAAAAAATTATTTTTAATATCAACGCATTAAAATGATCTAAAAAATCAAAAAAATAGTAATTTGAAACAAATAAAAAAATAAAAAATTATCAAATTTTTTCAAAAACACTTTTAAAATGCAAAAATAAATGATGTTTTATAAAATTCAGTTAAAAAACATGTAAAAAATACTTCATAAAAACTATGTTTCAAACTCATTTTTTTAGTAATTCTAACATAATATAAAATATAGTTTTTACAGTTATCAAACATCTTACTGTAATTTTTACACCGCAAACGTGCAATCAGGTGCAAAACAAACGCTCCTTGTCAAAAGCTCTCACAGCAAATTAATTTTTCCACTAATTGATATCCCATTTCAAAGAGTTTCACATCCTCTTCTAGCTAGTTTGCTCTGTGGACTACAAATTGTGCATGTCCCTTGTCTTTATTCCTTCAATCTAGGCCAGTTCCTTCACTTCATGCTAGCTCGACTTCATTTCATAAAATACCAACGTCTAATTATCTAGATGTTGATGTTTCACTTGTTTACTTTGGACTTTATTCTATAATTAGGTGTGAAAAAGCTATTGTTGTATCATTGTGTCTTGATTCTTTTCATATCATAGCCATACTATAATTAATATTTGAGATCCAATAACTAGTAAATTGAAGTAATTTTGTTTAGGATTAACTGTCAATGTTTAAGATTTATAATTTATCAATAATGAAGTTTTTAAATTAAATTTATTTAACTTGTTCAATCTTGATAATTTATCTATTCAAAATCTGATATTACTCGGGTTATTTTAAAAATAATTTCTAAAATTTTATATTCAAAATAATATAAATTTATTTTATTGAATAATTTATAATTAACTTTAAAGTTTAACCAAGTTCGACATGTCTAATTTTATATATTATCTTAGTATTTTACCTCAACTTACTATATGTGTTTTTATTCTCCTACTAGCACTTAATTATAAACCTTTAACGTTAAATTCGAGCTTGATAATTTTCTTCTGTACAAAACAAATCATGATCAACCTTAATTATTATCCACCTCTAAAATCTCTACCCGAAGTTCTAGCTTCATTTATCCAAAGCCAAAAATATGTGGAAAACAAGAAGAGGAAGAGTACAAGCCTTGAAAATGAGCCCCATACATTGAACCATCCCAGCATGATATTGAATAATGAGTGTCCTTCACTCACTCTTTTAGATACATCAATGGCCATGCACGCTTCGATGTGATGCAGACGATCTCTGTGTGAAAGACTGGACTTGTGGTACCATGGAACAGCCTGTTGTTTGGAGGTGTTTGCCTCTGGTTAATCTACGCCAGAGTAAACTCTCTCTCTCTCTGACCTCTTTATTCCTTTGGATGCCGAAGGGCCCCTCGAGTGGGAATCATTTGATTCCTAAAATTGACCGCTCTCCAGAACACTATTATTTTTGCCGACCATCATTTAAGATGGCCTGGATGCACTCTATTGGAGTCGATACCCATCTCTCTTGGTGCCTTAAATTTACTGGCGTGAGAAAAGCACAGTTTTTAAAGCAGTCGGCCATCCCATGGTGGAAGGGAAAACTCAAAACTCCAAGGAATTATGTCCCCAACAAACTTTATATGGTCCTAGAAATTTATGGGTAAATTGTATTTATCCATCTCCGATCATCATGATTGTAATAATGCAATTAAACAATTACCACATGGTTTTCACATTTCATTTGGAGTCAGAATTATTGGTGGCAATGGCACGTCTTCCTCGTAGTAGAAGAGGAAGCTAAATTGAACAAACATGTAGTTTGAAAAAAAAATAAATTAGCCCCAGTTTTTTTATTAGATTATACAAGATAAGTTTTTTTTTGTTTTTTTTATAAATTTTAGTTCATATTAGATCTCGAATCAACCTACTAAGCCAAGCTAGTTTCATAACAAAGATCTTAATTAATGGTTTTTTATTTGTGGTTTTAATCCTTGAAACATAGAAGGGTGTTGTTGGGTTGATACAATATTTTTTGTCTAACTTATCAAGTTTAACCATTAAATATCATATACAAATCACATTCTTTTTATTAAAAACATTAAAGTTTATAAAAAGCTATGAAACCATTAAGGTTTGATTTTCTAGATAATAATTTTCAACTTGTTATGAATAATGTTTAATATTTTTATTTTCTTGACTAATTTTATAAGAAATCATACATAAGTTACATGTTATTTAACAAAGAATATAGATAGAAAGTGATGAAAAAGGAGTCAATCAAAACATTTATAACTTGAGAGTTGAAATAATAAATGAGAAAATCTTAGTCAAAACCACCTCCAATTCATGAGGTGTTTGCATGAACTAGCCTAAATCAAGTGCCTTTGACAATAGACCAAATACTTCACTTTCCATTTCACCTGTTGTACAGTGTGATAGCATCCCATCATCTGTGCCCTTTTTCGGTTATTTGCTATTCCTTAATTTCTTACTTACAACATCAATCAGTACCAGTACCATTTGATTCAGAAATTGAAACTTTCACTGCCTGTTGTCTGCGCAAAAGCCGTATGGAACCCCCACCCTCTCTCCCCCCTTCTACCAAACCCATAGTTTTCCCCTCTTCTTTGAAACTATATGATGGTGGTGGTTTTTTCTTAGCTGTAATACTAGGCCTAGCCCGGCGAGTGAGTTCATTGACTTAAAACCTAGACTTAAACACTCGATAGAGGTTTAGGGTCCACAATGCCTACCTCTAGTTGTTGTTTATTTTCAAACCAGTACGCATGCATGGCTCTTCAGTCCCATTTCTTGCATAACCTTGTCGTTCTTTTCTTCATCCACCAAACCATAGTTTTTCATTTCCATGGCTCCAACGGTGGGACATCCAGTGCATAAATGTACCCACCCTATTGTTAAGTCTCCCAGTAGGAGACCATTCGAATTACATCAGCATGGCAACTTGCTCTACGAACACATTATAACACATTTGGAAAAGGTGTTTCAATAGAAATAAAGAAAGAACAAATCACATAGAAAACAAAACCTGAAAGAGGATAACATGAACAAGATATCAAACATGGAGGACATGTATATCTGACTTTGTTTTCCCCTCCTTTTTACAACAGTACCAAAAAACCCCAAGCCCTCCTTCCTCCCATGACTATAAACCCTTGTTTCAGTCCTCCTAGTGGTGGCGGTGGCTGTGGTGCAGGCACTCTAGAGGAGTGACTGGGAACCTAGCAGTGTCGCTGCAGTAGTCGTAGACCATGTGGTTAGCCTTAACCCACAAAAGCTGATGGCTCTGGTGCGCATTGAGCTCAGACAACGTAGGTTCATCCCACCAGTACCTTTTCTCACCACTGCTGCTACATTTCTTAGCATTATCAGCTGCAGCTACTGATACTGGACACTCACATGCATCAATTTCAAATCCTTTATAGGAGGCAACAAAGGGTGCATGACTCCAATCAGTCTTGACACGGCCACCTTGTGTAGCCCAATCATCTGCATTCCATATTGAGCTGTATACACCCATGGCTTGATCCTTTGGAAAAGGAATTCCCTTGTTTTCCATATTGGTATGCAATCTAATTGGGGTCTCGTCCACTAGAAACCTGTAAACAAACCAATATGAGGGACAAAATTAGCTTATATTTAACACAGTAACTTGTTATCCTCCAAATGCTAGATTAACAAATGATTAATCCAATTTTTTTATTCCAATTCAGGTTAGCTTAAACAATATTGGTTTGTTAACCATGAACTTAGATTTAGTTTCAATAAAGCCAATCAGGAAACATACAAGAGCTAAACTTCAAATCACAGAAGAGCACCAGTTGTATAGTATGTACGGAACCAACTACATGCCAAGAACCATTAAAACACCATTTGACCCTTTGGCACATATATTCCAAGATTCGGTCCCCCTTTTAGGGGTTAGGTTTTTTGTGCTATTTTGTTCTGTAAAAACACCAGTGACATCCACTAGTCACAGATAACTTTCAAGCACCAAAGGGCATGACCTCAGACATACAGAACAGAACAACACTGAGGTATTCCGTATCCCTTCAAGCAAAACAAGCAACAGTACCCTGATGCATGTAGTGATTCAGTGATGCTACAGAACAACTGATCATACTGCTTTTACTACCTTTTTAAGTGACAAGGTAGCAGTCTTTGCCCAGCATGCCACTTTAATCTTCAGTGAAATTATAGGCAACATGCCCCAAATATTCACAGATCCCTATGTTTATGTCATGCATGCAATAATGCAGATCTTGGCATAGCAAGTTATGCATGTCTGTGAGCAGTAAACATATATATTATAGTATATAGACTAAAGGAAACTATCTTTTGTGAGAAAGTGATGGGGCTTACACAACTTGGCGCTGGTTCCAAAGTAAGGAGTAAGAATGGAAATCCTTGGTAGGGTCAAACCAAAGGTTCAGTCTTTGTTCTTTGTTACCTACGCCATTAACAAATACATTGGTTTGAACCAAGTAAGGTTCTCCTGTGGTGTTGCCAAGAAACTCAAAATCAAACTCGTTGTGGTATGGACCCTCAGATGACATCTGTTTCATCGAAAGATCAAAACTTTAGACAAAACCCACAAGTAAAATGTCAATGTCAACACTATAATATGCAATTAAATAAAATTGATGCACACTGTTTACAGTTTGACATGTACTACAATAACATCCAGAATTAAAATCTTCTGACTTTTACTTAGGTAAAAGTTCAAACCAATGAGAGCAATTAATTATTGTGGGGGGGTACTAAGCTAATAAAAGCAAGATAATGTAGACTAACAAGAAATTCAGGAGACATAAAATTAGCGGGTAGATACTTCTACTAGTGACTCAGTACGTGCATTTAATGAAGGCAAATGAATCCTAGATTAAATTGTCTGTATATCAGAAAAATTTTCTTTAGTGTATTGCGTGAAATAGGTGAAACATTATTGAATGGGGACAAACAAAGGTCATGGTCATGGGGTCATCCAGCTACGCAACAATCAATTCTATCTCAAGAGATAAAATAAAGGGTAACAATTGCTTGAATATACTCACATAGAATGCAGTAACAGTTCCAGCAGAATCACCCTCTACAAGCTTGATTTGTACTGTTACTTTTCCAAACATATACTTGCTTTTGGATTGAAATCCAGCACCTGAAAAGGAATTCCATTAGTCTGTGAATGCCGAGAAGACAATCCCTCAAAGAAACCAAACACACACGTACACATTTGTGGCTAAAACGTGTTCATTGACATGATAGGATTGGAAGAAAACTACTGTACAGTAACAGAACCAATGGGACATTCTAGACCAGAATCATTCTCTTCTTTATAAAGAAAAGGTCTTACGAAGACCACAAAGATGGCGCAGCATCGGAGCTTGCTGGAATGAATCAAAGTTTCAAACTTTGTGCATAGAAAACTATGAAGTTTCAATCTTTGCAAGGAAAACATCGTTTATTTACCAGAATAATTATCAAGCTTGAGCCTGAGAAGCTCTCCTTCATAAGCAAAGTGATCAAGAGCCCAGCTTGGTTGAAAGAGCTCGTCAAACTTAGCTGAACTGACCAAACCCACAATTACAAAGAAACCAACAAAGAAACCCAACATCTTAAAGACTGAAACAGCCATTGAAATGAGAAGAAGAAGCTCTGGAGAGAGAGAGAGAGAGGAGATTTTAAAGAGCGAAGCTTTCTACTCTGCAATGCTTCAGTACCGAAACACACAGCCTTTTTATAGCCCCACACACTCTATTGGCTTCCTCTTTAATTCCCCTCTTAATTTAAATTTTTCTATGAGTCATTTAATTTTACTATACCGTTTTCCACGTCAGAGAATATTATCCCACGTCAGCAAATTCTATTCCTCCAAAAACGATGTAATTTATTTGATATTATAGTATAATCGGTTTCAGGTTTTTAATATATTTTTATGTGTATTGTGTAATAAAATTTATTAATTTAATAATGTAAATAAAAAATAATTGTTATTTATTTAAGATGAGTTTAGTTTAGTTTAGTTGACTTTAAATTTTATTAAATTTCATAATAATTTTAAAAAAAAATTAGTATGTTCTATTTTAAATGAGCAAATTTCATGTCACCAGAATAATAACAAATTGAATCGGGTTGGTTTAATTTTAACTTTTTTATCTTGTTAAAATTGTATTATAATTTAATCAATTTAGAATTAATTTTTTTAAAAAAATTAAGTTATTAGTAATATTATTCAATATATTTAATAATTTACTAGCACATCTGAAATTAATTAATTGTTATTTATAATTCGAGTGAGGATTTATACATGAATGTAAGTAAAAAAACTAAAACAAAAATATTTTAATATAATTTTACATAAAAAAATAATTTAAAAAATAAATCTCAAACACACTATAAAATAATTTGATTAAGTTTCTGTAACTGCGATTGTAATCATGTTAGACTTTATTATCTTTTTAATATATTTATGAGTATTATTTGATAAGAGTAAATAATTTAATAATACATTATGCACGTTCAAAGAAGTGGATTAAACTTGGGTTTTTTAAATTAGTCGGGACGGATGCTCACCGGGTCGAACCAAATGGCAACCCAGCCATGTCATTTGCCACGTTGGATGGAGAATGTGACAAAAATTCCCACAAAAAATCTGGAAAGTTAAAAATGTAGCCGTTAAGGGGTTGCTTTGCTTAGCTGGATAAAAGCTGGGCACTGTGTGATGGAGAAAGACTGCTGTTCAAAAGGATTAGTTGCAGATATCAGCCAGTGGAATCATGAAACGTGGCACAGAACAGCTGTTTCACTGTCCTCTCCAGTTGTCACTGCCGGAATGAGTTATAAAAAGTTCCCTCTTTTACTCTCATTGCATTTGATGACTGTTCTTTCAGACAAGAAGTGAGAACACTCTCATGGCTGTGTTAGTAAACCCTACGCGCCTTCTCGGATTGACACGTCATCACTAGGTTAGAAACTTGGCTTTTTGTAATTTGAAAATTGTATTAATAATCATATTTCGTCTCGCAAAAATGATATGTGATATTTTTCATGTATATAATTTCGAGGATTGGTCTTAGTAATAAATGGCTACACTTCTTACATTATCAATCAAAATTTAGTTTGCATGTTAGTTCAGATAATGTGTTTTTTTATCGTTTTAATAATTAAATCAGTAATGTAAATCTAGTTTAAATATAAATTAATCAACATAAAAATATTAATTTTAAAAATTAAAAAAAAACTTTATCTTTTTAAAACAAATACATTTCAATTATATGTTGGGTTTGACATAGATTTAATTGAATAGTTACGAGAATTGTGCTTATTTTATACTTGATGATTAAAAAAAATATTATATAACAACAACCAAATACATTTTACTTGGTTGTAGCATTTTTAATAATAAAAAAATTAAAAAAAAATATACATTCCAATATCAAGAATTAAGTGTAATAAACAAAGTGTGAATCTAATTCAACAAAAGAAATCGCTATCTAGTATATTTATGAATTAAATACTTTAATCATTCAATTTCTCCATGTATATACTTGAATTTGGATAGTCATATTAAGCATAATAAATTAATTGAGATATTTCCTTGATGATTTTTCACTATAAAAAATGTTTGAGCTTTATTTTAAGAGCTCATGAATTGCCAATTTATCTTTAATGGCTTCTCCTTTTGTTTTGATTGGGGGAGTGGAGTGAATTTGCAGGGTGGGAGAGTGAGGAGGGTAGGTCACTTTATCTTCTTTGTTTTTTGTTTTGCTTTGGTGATGCTGTAGCCAGCTGGACAGTACAAGCCCATTATACAATGCCATATATTGTTTCAATTAAAGTTTTGGGTGGGAATTTAATTCCAAAGAAAAATGCTAGTTTTCTATGCTCATAGAGACGTGTGCCAAATCAAGGAGAATTTATTTTATTTTTATAATAAAGTTCTAGAGGGTGAATGGCGTGAGCAAGGATAAAATGTATGCTGGTGTCAATAAATGGGCAAGCGAGGGTCCAAGAATTTGGTGGTGGGAAATTTGAGAGGAGTAAAATATTGCAATAACCAACTTTTTTCGCAATTATTTGATTATTATTATAGTCATGTTATGTCACCTTGAATCAAAGATTATGATGGGGAAAATATGTTAATCATACTTACCGTCTTTTTTAGAATTTTCATGCTATATAATAAGGTTAGTGTAATATCATGATTTATTTATACTTTTCTGTTTCTAATCTTAAGAAGTGTATAATTAATTAGATCTAGAGTTTATTTTTAAAAAATAACCGGTTTGGGTTTTACAAATCTTAAAACTGTTAAAAATTTATATAATTATTAACTTTAAAACTTATAAATTTTAAAAATACATAAATTAATTAATATTAAAAAAAAAATCTTCCGTTAATGCATGTTTGAATCTTGATAGAAGTTCTTTCGTTTCAGTGACGTTGCATTTCTTAATTTCTAACACGAAAGTTACCTAAAAGGGTATAATTGAGTTATTGTTTAATATATATATATATAAAATTAGAGTATTTTTAGATAATCTTTCATACATTGAAACAAAATCTATTTTTCCAATCTAGATAGAAATGAAATATCCATGTGTCATGATTTTCCCCACTAACCCGGAAAATCATGTCACTCTCCTGAGTTACCATCTTTCCTGACAGCCCAGTTAAACTCTTCCACATGGCATGGGATATTTTTTGCTTTTGAAATATCTAAGAGCAGTAAACTCTCATCATTTTCAAATTCTTGTGGGCTATAAAATGGCAGCTTTAGGGCACCAGACTGGCATCTGGTGCTTGATTGACATGGGCCAGTGTTCAATTTTTCTGCTGTAAATTACACAGGAGAAGATGGGAGGTTCCGTGCAGGTGAATTAATGATTATGTGACGTTTAAACCTCTGAATTTACTACGTCTCCTGTGCAGAGATGACGAGGAAGGAGGAGCTATTCATTGCTGTAGCAGAGAGACCTTGGATTACGTTTCCTATTTGCTTTTTAAAATATTAAAATAATATCTTTTATTTTTTAAACATTTATTTTTATTATTAGTATATTAAAATAATTTTAAATTATAAAAAATAATTTTAAATAAATAAATAAAATTTTTAAAATACAAAAAGTCTCTTAAATTAATGGTTGCTGTCGCAATGGATCAAGGACTTGTTGAAGAGAAAATAAAAAGGGATCAACCAGGACTTGACCCTACTTGGTTTTCAAATAAATATATAAAAAATATAAATTGATTAGGTTAAACTTGGCAATCAAGCGGGTGAATTTATGATCTCATCAAAACTATTGTGATTTTGAATTTTTTTTAAGTGATATTTTTTTAAAAATAATGGTGGAAATTGTATTTTAGAATTTTTTAAAGAAATATATTAAAATAATATGTTTTTTATTTTTTAAATTTATTTCTAACACCACCACGTCGATCTAAATATATTAAAAAAATTAAAAATTAAAAATATAATATTTTATTGCAATACCAAAAACACTTTACACCTGAAATAACAATGTTTTAATTGGCTTACATTAACCTGTCCATATCAATTCTTAAATAAAATAGGTTTAATAACTTTGTTTTAATAATGTTAGTGCTTGGTTGCTCTGGCTATTCAAAGCTGTAATTTCTTTTCTAATCACTTCAATTCAAAATACCATTCATATTACATACAATTAAATTTTCATAAATTTCTTAATTCTATTTTAAGCATATGTTTGAGTTGCATTTAATATAATAATTGTCTTTAATAGGGATTAGAGTTAGCAATTTCAATAATTATTTATCCATTAACAAGGAAACTTTTCAAAATATGAAAAATATTAACAATCCTAGTCCAATAAGTACCATTCATGCGATTGAGTTCAAAATTTGATGATTAAATTTTCATGATCTACTTTAAGTTCATGACTCGAATGTAGTTGTTTATGTAAATAGTAAATTAGATTTTTTCTGAGTTTTTATTTTTTATTATTAGATTCATAATAAATTAAATTTTTATATTTTTTTATCATAAACTAAAATAATAAAATAAAATCTATTTAATAGAATTCACAACCCGAATCATGAGTTAGACAAGTAAACTAAATATAAATAAAAAAGTTAAGTTGGGATTTTTGACTTTTTTGTTTATATTTTTATTTTAATATTATAATTTAATGTGAATTTTTTAATTGAATTTTACCATTCGATATTAAATTGATACTAAATGAGTTTTTGTATTTTATACCATGAAATAAAATAAAAAATTAATCCAACCTACTAAAACTTCTTATAAGGTTGGATATGCTCATTATATATTTATTCAAAGAGTTGAGTAATAATTTTTTAAATTTAAATAATCATATAAAATATATTAAAAAATTCTATAATCTAGAATTTTTTTTAGATTCCAAAAAAATATATGTCCACCGTAGGCTGGACACAAATTTCCTTTACAAGTAATTCTAAGGATCCGCTAACTATTTTGTTGGCAGTTATTCATATTTAGTGCACCGAATTTTATGTTCAACCAAATTAATCATATTCACAACGATACTTGAATAGATCGATAAATGGATTTGCCCTCACATTATTATTATTATTATTATTATTATTATTATTATTATTTTAAAATAATTTTTTTTAATTTTTAAAAAAATATTTTTAATATTAACACATTAAAATAATTAAAATTTTTTAAATTTTTTAAATTTTTAAATTTTTAAAAAATATTATTTACATCACCTTCACAAGCACACCATCAACAGGGAGAATCCAAAGATATGGCTTGAGAAAGCTACCTATCGAAGATGGTAAAAAAACAGGGGGCCTCTAGTAGAGGCTAGACAGGGCCTCCCAGTGACGGTAAAAGCCAGCTAAACAGAGAAAAGATCAATCGCATCCCAAAAACAATAATGGATCTAGTTCCATAGGCTTAGCTAATCTATAATAATATAATAATAATGTGTCAGAAATCTTACATTGGCATAACTACGGACAGCACGTAGTAGAGCGCACGCTTGTTGACGAATACATGTCCTGTCCACCACGGTCATCTCCCCCCTGGCCCCCTCTGATATTCTCTCTCAAGCTTCACAGTCGGGGACTTTCCCTGTCTGTAAATATATAATTCCATCGATGAGTGTATTTTGCCATTGATTTTGTGGAAAGAGTTGTTTTCGAAATCTTATTTAACTTAAATCACCAGCTTTTCTTTTCACTGGTTGAGTGGGGATCTCCACTACAGCTCAGTGATCTGATGGCTGCGTGGCAAAGTGAACTGCTGGGCATATGATTAATTGTTTATAAAATATGGTGGTGGGAGTAGGTGATGGCTTTGATGAGACACACGTGAGCTCCTTTGCAGTTTCCAAGCTGTGGAATTTGATGATCATATATATCTTTCTCTTACAAGGGTCACTTACCTGCGGACAAAGTAACTGGACCCTGTTTTTTCTTATTGGATACTGATACAACCTGGAAACAATTTATAGATTTGGCATTTCTCGTTGCCTTTTACTCAGATTCAGATTGATGCTCTGCTGTTTATGTTTTCGGATTATTTGTGATGATTTTTTCATCAAGAACGGGCTGATAAATATAACTGCCAATTATCATCTGCATGTGTTTAACTAGCTAATAAAGATGCTCAGGATCCTTTACTGGGCTCTCACCTGTCCTAATCTCTGAAAGCAATATCAATTCGATCAATTATTCAAGTTCTTGCTCCTTTTCCTTTTCATCTGACGATTTCAAGTCTTTTTTTTTCTTTTTTTCTATGCTGAGAGTTAGATAGAGAACTATAACACGATGGCGTTGTCAATGAAACAGAAGACAAAAATAGTTCCATTGGACCTCTAAATTATTATTCCTCGTAAAATTTGAAGCCAATGGTTGTCGTGGATGACAGAACTCAAGGAGTAGCAGATTCCAATGGTTTACAGCCATGTTATTCAAGGAAAACTCCAAGTAATCATAACACTCTCGATCAAACACTTAAACCACATGGTTATAAACCTGACTTGACTGATAGATTTAAGTTAGAACTCCACTCTTGGCTTATTTAAGTTCTTTTAAAAAAATTTAAAGTTGCACCAAAACAAAATCAGAAACTATACCAAACAACCTCTTAATTACTTTGTAAAAAAAAAAAGGTTTGGAGGAACAAAAGAACAAACGACAGCAACTTGTACCAAAACCATCTTCCAAGAACCAGCAGCCCCACTTTATATAATCGATATTGTTCATCATTCATGCTCCAATTGCTCCAATAAATTGATCAGGGATACAAGACAAAATCCTGACATTTTCTTACCATGTTGCTTAGTTATAGCCTGCAAAAATATTGCACGATAAACTATTTCCATTGAAGTTCCAAACATGCCAAAGTGTGTGGATCTTCAATGGTGTTCAATCTGTGAAATGATTAAACGAGTGTCTTAACTTGGACTTTGTTTTCGCTTTGTTGCTTAATCAGCCAACACATTATCTGCCAAAGAAAATCCTATGTACAACATCAACAGGCAAAGCATAAGCTGGATCGATGGCTTCCAAACCCGGGTATTCAAGAAGTGAAAGTCCTGCAACAACAACAGAGGAAGAAAAATTCACAAGTTAGCATACGATTTCCCTAAGATGAACAAAACCCTTCCCTAAGATGAACAAAACCCTAACCATTAATAGAAATCAAAGAGCACGAATGAGCTGATCACAGTAAATGCTATCCTAACTCATAGTGAAAATGGTTTACAAACAATCTTTTCAAGTTAAAATTTCAACAAACTGATGTCTCAACTCACAAGTGGTCTCCGAATGGCATCTCGGGAGAAAAAAGGGAACTGCCACATGTGTTTGTATGATAATTTTGTGTAGAAAGTTTGTTTGCATAAACATATTGATGCAAGTTCTAATGATCAGAGTTAAAGGAAAGAAACAAAGTAACTGTTATTGTTAACAAATCTATTTAAGATAGGAACGTAACTCTAGAAGAAAGGTTGCTGTGATCAAGTTAATTTGGCGGAATAGCATCCGTAGATGCTCCGACGCCACAGATTCGAAACTGTCCTTTCTCTTTAGTTACACAGTCAACCAAAAAATCATAAGAGCCAGGTTCAATAACTCGAATCACATGGTTAAAATGTCGACAAAAGACCGAGTAAGGAAACACAAAGGTACTTCATGTTCAACGGAAAAAACTCTCGTTTTCAACTGATACAATGTACGTATTTGACATGTTTATCTACAGCTAGCTCTCCCATCTGCCATCGTTGTACATTATAAATTTGATTTCTTTCCTGTTGCATGTACTAAAAAATGAAATTTACTGCCAAAGAAACCAAATGAACCTCAAATTCTCCGTTTTCAGCTTAATTGAAAGTTGGATTCATTCCATTTTCTTCACATTCATCAAAAAGAATTTATTCACATCAGTATAACAAGATCACGCACATATTAGACCAAACATGTATGATAAATTTGCACCAAGTTTGAAACTTTAAGCATCCGATAATCATGTCGAGCATCACAGCAAACACCATTGTTT
Source organism: Populus deltoides (assembly GCA_015852605.2). NCBI lineage: Eukaryota > Viridiplantae > Streptophyta > Magnoliopsida > Malpighiales > Salicaceae > Populus > Populus deltoides. The sequence goes on from CM027588.2 coordinate 777,659, forward strand.
GTGCAGCTTTCGTTGCTAAATTATTCAATGAGTTCTTTGAACATGATAAATAAGCCAAGCCCAGCTAAAAACATAATTAATCAGCGTGATTGTTAAGACAAAAACAATGAAGTTGTAGGGAGGTAAAAGGTGGTTACCTGGTTATTGGTCTGATTTTGAGATTTTGAAGACAAGAATTAATGTTGTTATGATCCTTTATAATCAAAGTGTTCAATGTGTGAAAGCAGTCAAAGTTTCAAAAATCCTGGATTTCTTGGCAGTTCAGTCTTCAGAGACCAGCAACCCCGGGACCCTTCTGTTTTGTGTTTCTCTTTGGGTCTATGGTTTGGTGTTCTTGTTGAATTTGTGAGCCGAGCCTTGACAGATGGATCATTTATGGCTTATTTTTTATTGCATTTAGGCCTCTAGCTGTCATCACCTAATGTTTCATTGACAAAAAAAAATATTTAACTAAGTTTTTTTTTTAAAAAAATTTATACTAGGACAAGGGAATTCTTGTATCAGCCTAAAACTTGAAATATTTCTTGGGGCGGTACGGATTAAAGTATAAACTCGTTCCTGGGTGTGTGCGTGTATTGTGCTCTTAGAAAGTTAATATTAATAAAAACATTTGAAGGGACAACGAAAAGAGAGAAATATTTACCTTGTAGTTCCCCTCATCGGGATTATGGCCAATAACAACACAATAATCACCAGAATCTGAAGCTAGCACTCCTCTTATGTTCCACATTTCACACAACAGCTCCTTCAGGTATTGATCTTAAAGGCAAGACGTTACCAGCCATCAGATTTACTTTCTTTCCACAGTAAACATACTGGCCCGAGTACACATCCCTTCAGCAGCCACAAATAGCTCATTTTGAAGCGTATACCGTGAAGCCTGAAGGGTGTCTAAACGTGACCCTTGCAAGAGGGGCACAACGTCCGGGATCATGGACTATGTCAGTTACCACTCCTCTAAGGTAGCCGTTTCGCTCACCAAAATCGAGGAAGCGGAAGCGAGCAGGGCCTTTGCGGTGGTGAGTATGGGCCTTGAAGACAGAGCCGGCTGCACCCTTGCGTTGAGCTCTGATGACGCGACCCATGGGAGTGGTTGTTAGGCTTTTTCCGGAGAAGGAAGAAGGGTTTTGAATTGATATTACGATTTTAGCCATAGAGAACCTTGAAAACGTTCTATGATTGTTCGGCAGGCGAAGGATCTCAACGTAAAAGACTCGGTGGACTTTGCTTGGAGGCCAGGGAACTATAATTGGGCAATGGCTTGGCCTTGAACTAGAGTAGGCCTTCCTTGTGAAGAACACCTTTAAGCAATTGGAGTTGGGGTTGGGCATCCTCATCAAACCTAGTTTGGGCTTCACAACATAACCTATTTCGTCTACATAATTTTTCTTTTTTCGACATTGTTTTATTTTCTCTTTTTTTCCCAGTTCAGAGTCGGCAAAGATATATCAGAATTACTTATACATGAATTATTCTTCTTAGATATTGAATTTAAAATTCGAATTGAAAAAATAAAGAGAGAGAGAGAGAGAGAAAACCTCTTTTAATCACTTAACTTTCATGAATATGAATATAGAAAAAATATTTTTTTTTAATCAAGTATTAGGTTAGACAATATGTAAAAATAAAAATAAAAAAATCAAATAAAGTCAAATCCAGATTTGTTTGCGTGAGAGCCGAGAGACCATGAATCAACCAAGGATAATAAGAGTTGTTTGCGTGAGAGCCGAGAGACCATGGATCCATGCCATGGCTCAAACAACTCTGATTGTCCAACGGACGCCTGGCTCAATTACTCCGGGCTAGAGATTCAATACACCTGAATCTATTGTTTTGTTTAGGCATTACCAAGCCCAGTATATGGCCCTCACCATGCCATCCCCAACAAAGCTAGTCAGTGATAACATGGCTTTTGTTAGCACTTGCGGGGGTGGTGACTGGTGAGATAATTTTGTCCATCTGCTTTAGAGCTGGACTCAAGGATTTGCATTTATGAGCGTCGTTGAGACAGAGTTTCAAATACTAGTAGTTCGCGAACCATTTAGGATGCAATTTCCGGGACATTTTGGCCACCGGAATCCTCACAAAGTATACAAGAAGACAATCGGATCCTCCTAGGATTTCAGAAACGCGGGTTCCAAAATGAAACCAATTAACTATAATACATTTAAAAATACTATAATGAGAATCTAATAATTACACACATGATTTATGTTTATGTCTCTACACACATGCATAAATTCAGTCTCACCCAATAAAAAAGTTCATTAAATCACCTTATACATCTAATTTAAAGTTTAAATTCTTTTGTATGCAATCAAAACGATAAAATCTAGATTGCTTGGAGGATTCGTTTACTGTATAGATTTTTCACTAGTGCTTTATGACAATTATTATGAGTTGATGGTGTTCTTTCTAGGATCAAGCTACCTTCTGGAGTTAAGAAGGTTGTGCCAAGGGAGTGCCGAGCAATGATTGGTCAAGTTGCAGGTGGAGGCAGGACGGGGAAGCCATTGATAAAGGCAGGAGATGCGTATAACAAATATAGAGTCAAGAGGAACTACTGGCCTAGGGTTCGTGGTGTTGCCATGAATCCTGTTGAACATCCTTACGGTGGTGGTAATCACCAGCATATTGGGCATGCCAGTACTGTTGGTCGTCACAAGGTTTCAGGCCAAAAGGTTGGGCAAATTGCTGCTAGGCAAACTGGCCGCAGCAAAGGAACAGCTGCTCTCATGGCTAAAAAGCAGAGTGCTTAGAGAGCATTGGCACTATCCAATTCGCAATTTCAACTTAGTTTGTCCAGCGTTAAATGACATATTTTTTGGTAAAGAACATCATTTTAATTGCCATATTTTGTTCGAAACTAGTTACCTGCTCGATGATTTTTCTTAGTCTCCTTTTTATTGCTCCTGTTGCGCAGCCTGAGTCTTAGCCTGACAGGTTACCGAGTTTGTATGTTTTTAGTAATTTTCTTGCAAACTATTCCTATAATATTTGAACAAGTCATTTTCCATTTAGCAAACTCCTTCCCTGATTCAATGACCAAGCAAGGTGTATATTTGGGCAGTCTGCATGTTCTGTCTCTGTAATCGTCTGCAAATAATCTTTTCACAAGGCTGATATTTCTTTAGGATAATTTATTTATGCCCATCACATGATAGTTATTAGCAGGCAAAGATTCTTGAGGTAAGAGATATTTACCCCTCTAAATGTGATGAAGAACCTAAAAAAATCGTAACTAAGTTATTAATTAATGTCTAAAACCAATTTAATGATGGAATTCAACGGGCCCTTTAAGATGACCCATTCGAAAAATTCTCAACATGAAAGATGGTCATAAGATCTTATCAAAAGTTCCCGAGGAATTTAATATATTAGGCGTTTTTTCATAATTATCTACTATGATATGATCACCGCCACTAATGGCACAGAAAAAAGTACGATACCAATAAAGTAGTGGTGTTGTTTTTGTTTGACTTGAACTTTAATTTATTTTATTTTTTCTTGAATATATGGCACAGAAAGAAGTACAATGAATGCAATTTAAAAATTAAAAGATGATATTAAATACAAATTCAATTATTTATAGCAAATAATTCACAACCAACCTACACAATAACATTTATTAACAACTTACAGGCTCTCATTGTAACTCCATGGCCATAAAAACACAGCACAACAATCTGTCATTTCATAAGTGTGGAAAGTTTATTAAATGACGAAGAAGAAGGAATCAAACCTGAGATCGATGATTTATGAGCAGGGGAGGGTGACTGTTGGGTTTGGGAGGGCCGGGAGAGGGTTGTTGTGATTGTAAAGAAAAGAAGAAGAAGAAGAAGAAGAAGAAGAAATGATCGGGAAAGAAGAGGAATTGGTCAGGTTTTAATTCTTTTAAAATCACTATGAAATTTTCATAGACAAACTATATCGATAAAATTGCTGACATATATATATTTTTTATTTTAATTTTTTGATAATGTTTATGAAGCAACATAAAGAGTTGGCAAATACAATAACACAATAGTTCATCATTTTTTTTTACCGAATACCTTTCTCGAACAAAAGTAAATTCCCGAACCCCAAAATTTGGTTTGTGGAGATCAAAATATGTTAATTTTAATAAGTCTCAGATATTTATTAAAATTGATATAAGTTAATCATTTTTTTATTAAATATATAAATTAATCAATTTACCAATCACATCTAAAAAAGAAATAAAAGATGGGTACCAACTCCTATTTTTTATTTCGAAATCACTTTCATCATATACCCGGGCAGGTTATGAGAAGCTTGGAAGAATTTTATATTGAAATCAATAATAATAATAATGTTGTTGTTGTTAGCTCTCGATATAATATTAAATGTACGGTCAACTAATACTTAATTATACCTAAAAACCATTAAAAATATGCAAAAATAAAAATAAAAATAAAAACAGCATAATTAACATTTGGTTCCGAACATTTAGATGATATCAAACTATGATTGTACGTAGTAATCAGATGATTTTCTAGTGACAAGATAAAGAAGAAAATGTATTATATTAATGGAGACAACAAGTAAATTAAGGGAAAGCTAAAGCTAAAAAGCTTCGTATTTATTTAAAATTTATTTATGCCCAACTCATGACAGTGAGCTTCCTCATTCAGGATGACAGTAGTGATCGATATCATTCTTGCATCATTTTATACTCGATTTTAGGAGCTTTTATCTGCAACTGGTTCAAACACAACAGGAAAAGGGATGGTGCTGGGAGCCAAGCGATCGACAACGTTGCCAAGTGGGACGCATGCGCATGAGCATTCGCACATGGGGTCGGAAATTGGACAGTAAGAAAGCTGGTACAAATTATTACCACCTTCATACTTGGTGATCTTAAACCGATTCAATCCATTGACACCTCCTGTGGTCACAACGAATCCTCGCATTGTTGGCCTCAACTCCATTTTCCACATGGTTGATACGCCCGCCATCCTACATGTGGCTGCATCAAAGTTCACATTCAGATAACTGTCTTCGCGGACGATACCGTCGTTGGACTCTCCAACTGGCCATGAAAATGTTACAGGGAGCCCATTGCTCATTGAGGAAAGTATAACATCTGAATTGCATATGATCCGGCTAGTCGCAGAGACCGCAAGAGTTGTTGTATTATCATCCGAAGCGGCTCCGATGAAATAACGAGCATCAGCTGTCACCTCATTACCGTTGACATCGATCACTGCTTCAGGATCTTCGGCATGAACGGCATGAGGAAATATTGAAGTTGCTGTGAAGGCAAAGAGAAGAAAGGAGAGCACTACAAACTTGGTGATCTTCATTGTTGAATATGATGAGTGTTAGTTAATTATCTCAGTATTGTTTCTCGTTGTTGGTGTGGTGAAAGAATGCACAGAGAGCATGGATTTATAGGGGAGAAGGCATTTCGATTATTTTTTACAATTAATTAAAAAGATATGCCTCTGGCTCCACAAAAATATAAACTATAGTGTTTCACACGTATTGATTAAGTTGTCGTCTAGGTTCGAAGCAGCCTCTTGCGCGCAGAACTCGATTAGCCACTTGTCCCACTTGCTTTCTTGATTCATTCCACAAAAGTGTTCTGCTCGTGCTTATTGGGTTATAATTAAGATCCGATCAATTAAACGCAGAGATGATTAATTAGTGATGGAATTTAGAAATTTTTCCATAAAAAATCTGATCAGCTAGGGCTTTCGAGTTTTCGAATAATCATTTTAAATAATCATTTTATTTCAATTAAAATAAGGCTTTGATTATTCACAAATAATGATATATATTTTTCTCATTTTAATCTTGCACTTTTAATGATTTAATTTAATTTAATTGATAAATAAATGTAAAAGCACTCACTGCAATTGGATAATATTTCCGTATTAGATTTGTAAGCTAAAAAAGCATATGGCTTTGTGATAAATCAGAATGAGTCTTATCTCTATCCATATTTTCTTGCACTAAATTTTTTATTGATTTCATTGCTGAGATCAGTATATTAGTTATCCCAATATTATCATGTCTTCTAGCTGATGTGTCGGAAGAGCTGTTAATTACAAGACTACAAATGACAGCCTACGGCAAAGAGTTGTGTTGTAGGTTTGGAGCTCTGGCCACTCGGACCACTTGCTCGATTCATTCCACAGAAGTATTCTGCTCGTGCTTAAACGCTGGGGTGGCTATTCAAAATAGGTTACACAGTAAGTCTAAAGTTGTAGGCTACCTAACATAAATGGTAGTCTACTCCCTTGTATAAATTAATAGGTAGCTCTTCATTCAGCAAATGTAATTCAAGAATATAAGAACAAAAAAAAAAAAAAGTCTCGTTCATGTAAGCCAAGACAAGATCGATGTAGTATCCAAGAAAGATGTACGTAGTCTTGTTCTTAACTATTCTTCATCCTTAATTTTAAATCTTTTTTAGAGCTAAAGTCTTTATCCTCATGATTTCACATGGTATAAGAAATTGGTTGGTACTCTAGCTCCCTTAATTCTTAATTTTACATCTTTATCATCATTCCATATGGTATCGTATTCTGAAACAAACCCTCTAAGAATACAAGTTTCCTTGAACTTGAAATTTGCTTATATAATTATATGATAATTATAATTCCAGAGCTTCGTTGGATGAGATTTCAAAGCTGCTAATTATAATTCTGAAAGCATTGATTTATCTGAAACAAACCCTCTAAGAATAAAAGTTTCCTTGAACTGGAAATTTGCTTATATCATTACATGATGATTATAATTCCAGAGCTTCGTTGGATGAGATTTCAAAGATGCTAATTATAATTCTGAAAGCATTGATTTAAAACCTTACTTGACCAAACATGCTGGCAAGTGATTTCGGTGATTTAAAAGTCCATACCAAATTTCGATAAAAATAAAAAGAGAATTAACTTAATATGACCGACTAAAAGATTGGATTGATCGCAACTTGGTTAGCCTAGAAAAAAATCTGTTCAAAACTGTTGTTACTTATTTTTGGACCCCGCGTGCTGGAGACGGTGCCTACCTCTTTTGAATTGAGTGTAGGAGTTGAACTCATGTTTGCTAAAGGTTGACAAAAGCAGATGAAAGAAATACTTTTTTGAACCCTGTTCGAGCTGTTTTCTGCTCTTTTTTATCCTTTCCCTTTGCTACCAAAATCATCAGGTTTTCTTAGATTGATCAGGAGTCTTTGTAATGCTAAATTCGTTCCTTTTTATCTGGTCTTTAAGGTTGAATAAATCCCTAAGAATTTGCACTAAAAAAAGGTTTTGTTGTTGTCATAATTTTTTGTTCCAACTTAGGCTCTGATTCTGACTCGGTTTCGTATGATATCTGACCATCCTAAGTATACTTTGTCATTCATGACATGTTGAAAAATTGATGTACACCTTTATTAGGTCCTAAGGATCATTGTTCTTAGGGCAGATTCTCAGTCAGATTTGGATGCTCAGCATTGTCAGATGAAGAACTTTTTTGACCAACTAAATTACTGCCAGATTCTGTTCTTTAAAATGATTTTATCTCACTTCGACTCCTTCATCAAAGTTATAGTCCTAGACGCGTAGATGAATTTGAGCTTTAGAATCACTTGATTTAGATATCAGAAGCTCAAGATATTCTCATTTGAATATCTAACGTGAAGGCAGAAAATTTTGCAGCGGGAAAGATATTAGCCCAAGTTCGCGGGACTGATTCAAAGGATTTTTTTTTTACCAAGGACTAAATCGAAAAGTGTTAAAATGAGGGATTGAATTGAAGAAGGATATTGAAAGCTGGAGAGGGGGGCTGGATCATCATAAATGACAAGATTTTTTCCACATCGAATAAGGAAAATAAAACTTTACAGCTACACCCTCCATCTGATTTCTTTCCTTTTTTCACTGCAAATTCCTGGTGTTTTTCCTTTATCATCATGCCTAATTTTTGAAGCTGCAACCATGTTTTTTCTTGCCTCATTTCAAAGGGAGCAGCTGGCCCTATGGAAAGAAAGAAAAGAGCCACACCCTCCTCTAAAATTGGAATGAAATCAGACGTAAAGCACCAACACAAAATCAGAATATTACAGTTTTCTTTTTGAGTTTTTACTACAAATCAGTAGGGATTTGCGTCCTAGGATTAATGCATTGAATTCTTCCTAAATAGAGACATATTTAGACTATATATAAGCCCTTCTAATGACCTAACAGGAGAAAAAAGGAGCAGAAAAATAAGAAAAGAGAGGAGAGAATAGAGAACGGGAGAGAGACAGCAAAACAAAAACAAGAAAGACGCCTTTGCTCCATTTGTTTTCTGCAAATAAAAATTGCAGAAACGGGAATAGAAAGTTAGGAATCAGTAGAGAAAGTGACGGAGGCGCAGAGTAAAGAAGGAGGCAATAAGCAGACCCAAACACAGAACATAAGAAGAAGGACAGACGCAGACCGAGCAAGCATCACTCTTCCAACGCCACTGCAGTTTCTTCGTCTCCGGGTTGGTTTTCTATTCACATGTTGCATGCTTTCTTTTGCCTTGTATTTGCACTTTAGCGTGGTCTTTTTCTTTGTAATGCATGTGTCTGTACTGTTCAAGTGAATTAATTCACTTGAACAGTAGCTCTCCATTCACAAAAGAGAGATGCACCCCTTTTGTGTCCAGCCGGGTCACTTTCTTGGGCAAGTGACCCGGCCAGAACCCCCCTTTTTTTTTCTTCAAAAAAATAAAAGAAAGAGAAAGTGATTTATGATTTTTTTTGGTATATTTATTTTAAGGTCTGAATGTTTTTTGTTGTAAAAAATATTAGTCTTGTGTTTAGAATACTCGGTTTTTTTTTTGACGCAATGTGACAAATGTACATATATATCAAATTTGTTTTCTTGTGTGTTGCATACGGCCAATATCCTAACATGTTTTGAACATTTCTTTTTATACATATAAAAACAAATATTTGAAGTTTTGAAAATGTGTTTTCAAATGTATTTCTTAAACACAACAAATATTATTTTCTTGCATTTCTGGATTTTACAACATGTTTGTAAAACTCCAAAGGGTATTGGCCAATATTCCAAAAATATAAAAATCTTATTTTAGGAGACTTCATTTATTATTCACCGCTAATGTTTGGATAAAGAAATCCCTAGCGGATGAATATTCAAAATATTATTGGGAATAATTTGTTGTTATTCACTGTTAATATTTGGATAAAGAAACCATAAGTGGTAAATAACCAAAATAATTTTCTAGAAATAATAAGTCCTTACACATCATTGAAAGAAGCCTAGATTATAATTGAGGACATTTCAATTGTTTTTACTCCACGGTTTACGAGCTGTGAGAGTACTAAACACTAAGGTAAAAATAGGCTTTTAAAGCACCCTAGATTTCTAAATTTTTGTCCCTTCTCTTTGTGATTTACGAGTCGCAAACTCTTGAAATATTAAGGGAAAAATGAGTTTTTAAAGCACATGGAATCTCTTTGGATTTCTATCTTAATAAATTTAGTTAGAATCAAACCTAGAAAAAAAACTAATGGGATTAGAAAACACCAACACCATAGCAATTATAAAGTAAACCAAAAACCAAGCAGCTTACCTTAGGTAGAGAGTACTAGGGGTGCGAATACCTTCCCTTTACGCAACCAGTCACATGCCATAGAATCTTTGAAAGACCAGTTAGATTTTCTAGTGACCGTAATATTAGATGGCGACTTCTTTATTCATAAAAATAAAAAAACGACCCCGAAATCAATTGATGGTCGCCGCTCCGCCACGAGAGTGCGACAAAAACCATTGACTTTTTCCCTTTTCGACCCGGAATTAACTTTGACATGAGACGGGCTCTAGTTATAAAAGTGCAAAAAAAGCAATTTCCGCTACCAAAAGTCCAATCCTTGACTTTTTTTGAGTGTTGGGGGTCGTCCCCGCGCGAGAGTGCCAACGGGGAAAACGACACAATATTTTACATGGTTCGGCAAAACCACCTATATCCACGGGAGAGAGTCCATTTTATTAGAGATTAGAGAAAGGATTACAACATACATGGAGGAGAAGGATCACTTCACTCAAACTCAACTCCCAGATCTCTGTCCGAAAGTGCTCCACGTGGTCTCTTGTTCTCTACATTTCTCACCACTCTCGTTCTCCTTGTGCTCTCTCACGTATGCCTATAAATAGGCAAGTATGGTGGCTTCTCTTCTTCAACAACAACAGCTGCACATTGGTTGATACATTTGTCAATGATGGGTGCAACTACCATTGACAAATGGTACCCTTGAGGTTGTTTCCTTGAGTAGCCTCAGCCTCTTTATGATCCGAAAACGACGTGGCTCAACAGAAGAGACCTCCACGCACCCACATGCTCTCAGCTAAGCTTCTAAACTCTGGATGATACCACCAGCAATCCAAGGACCTGAAAGGCTTCCAGCCCCAGTTTACGTTATATTCGGACCCAAATACAAAGGGCAATGAGAAAGCCTTCCGAGCTCTTTTCCACTCTAAATCCTCAAGAAACTTCATTAGTCACCTCTGTCACAAAATCAACAACAAATTGATAGTCCAGGTTCTGATGTTCCCAATACAGATCTTGCTAATGCAACTTGTCGCATCAACTTGGGGAAACCTATGCTATAAAGAAGCAGTATTCTGAGGATTCAACCGCATGCTGCTCACGTTGTGTAAAGGACAACAGATCCTTTGGCGTGATCCTTTCGATATGGTGAAGTTAGAAACAGAGGATTGCAGACAAGATGCTATTTTATGAAAGAGATAAGAACACCAAGTAAACTCGTAAAGGAAAATGGTAAAAAACGAGTGCATTGAAGGCTATCAGGGAGCTCAGTTTAGGCATGCTGGCCTTAAAGAATTTCGTACAGGTTCTAACCATAACTATGGCATGCGACCAACCATTGATCTAGTAGCCACGCTTCCGAAATTTCCTTAATTTGGTCCTGTTTATTTTCGTCTTTTTGGCACAACAACCCCGGCCTTTTCTTCTCATCACAGGATGATGAAAGGGAATCCTCAGTCCCAGGAATGTCCCGACTATGAGACATAAAATGTTCTACATAATTTTAAAAAGAGAGAAGAGATGAAGAGAGAAGGGATAATTGTTATGAACAAGAAAAGAGAGTAGAGGAGATGTTCTGGGAGAAAGAAGAGAGCGAAGGGAAAGGAGGAAGAGGGGAAAAGAATAGGGAAAAGGACAAGGAAAAGGAAAAAAAAGAAGTGAAAAGGCTAAAAGAAAAGTCAATACATATTTTAGTTTTTCATCAAAATTTAAATTTGATGATGATGTATAATGTAATTCTTGAAAAGATGAAGGTAAGGAATTATCATGCTTTAATGTTGTAAGAGTCAAGGTAATTTATATAATTCATGTTGTAAACTTTTACTTCTAACGCATTACTAATTTCGGAGTGAAATTAATTTAAATGTCTTCAATTTTATTCAAAATTTTCTTATCGTCTAACAATTTAATTATGTATCATGAGCATAATTCTTGTATTTCAATCTAAATATATGTAATCTAAATAAATTTATTATTAATTAGTGTCTAAAACCAATTTAATGATAGAATCCGAGAGATCATGAAGATTTCCCACGATGAAGGATAATTACAGGATCATATCAAGCATGCCGAAGGATTCTAGTAAATTCGTGATATATTGAGTTGACAAATATGAGTAATTCAAGTCACATGATTATAGATGACTGTTCTTTCAAAGCCCTAAATCTGATTTGTTTAGATATATTGATATAAATTGATTACTTGATCTCGCTATCATATCTAGGAAGAAAAAAAATGGCAGCCACTCCTTTTTGTTTTTTATTTCAAAGCACAGACCCCTATCCTATCAACAGGGTTATGACAAACTTGAAAGGATTTTAAATTGAAATTAATTATTATTATTAGTTCGCTCTTGTAAATTACAAGTACCTCCCAATTGCCTAAAAACCCATTAAAACATTTAGATCGATGATATCACACCATGATTGTAGCAACCAAATATTTTCTAGTGACAAGAATATCATCAAGCAACAAGCGTAGTATAGATATGGAGACAACGTGAAAATCAAGCAAGAGCCAAAGCGAAAGAGCTTCTTATTTATTCAAGAGTTATTGATGCCCAACACATGATCATATAAGGCGATCGAGCTCCCTCATTCAGGATTGCAGTACTGATCTATATCATTCTTACATCATTTTATACTCGATTTTAGAAGCTCTATCGGATGGTACAAACACAACAGGAAAAGGGACGGTACTGGGAGCCAAGCGATTGACAACTTTGCCTAGTGGGACGCATGAGCATTCACATATGGGTTCGGAAATTGGACAGTAAGAAAGCTGATACAAATTATGAGCACCTTCATACTTGGTGATCTTAAACCGATTCAAACCAGCAACACCTCCTGTGGTCACAACGAATCCTCGCGCTGTTGGCCTCATTTCAATCTTCCACATGGTTGATACGCCCGCCATCCTACATGTGGCTGCATCAAAGTCCACGTTCAGATTACTGTCTTCGTGGATGACACTGTCGTTGGATTCTACAACTGGTGAAAATATTACTGGGAGTCCATTGCTCATTGGAGAAAGGAAAACATCTGAATTGCATATGATACGGCTGGAAGTGACTGCAAAGTCATTCGAAGCGGCTGCGATGATATAACGACCACCAGTTCTAACCTCATCACCGAAGGCATCGATCACTGCTTCAGCATGAACGGCACGAGGAAATATTGAAGTTGCCGTGAAGGCAAAGAGAAGAAAGGAGAGCACTAGAAAGTTAGTGATCTTCATCGTTGAATCTGAGAAGTAATAGTTATATCCCAATATTGAGTCTTGTTGTTGATGTGTTCAAAGATTGAACAGAGACCATGAATTTATAGGGAGAAAGGATTTGGATTATTAGTTACAATTAATTAAACGTGTGCCACTTGCTCGACGAAACCACAAATTACTGTCCTATGAGGCTATGACATGGACTTGGCGGATAGGTTTGGAGCACGTGCCTCTTGGACCACTTGCTTACTTGATTTATCCCACAAAAGTGTTTTTCTCGTGCTTATATTAGGTTATAAAATCCGACCACTTAAACTTATAGATGATTAGTGATGGGATTTATAATTTTTTCCATAAAAAATCAAGTCCCTAATTTCTAGTTTTTTAAGGCATGGTTTAGTTACTATTACAGTAAAAAAAGAAGAAGAAGATTTAGTTACTTTTTCGAGAAAAAAGAAATTAATAAAGATAGAGTGGAGTGAAGCATGTTTAGTTAGAGAAATAAAAATATAAAAATAAAAATAAAATTTTCTCTAAAACTGTTTTAAACTAAATTTATATAATTTCAAAATAAAAAGTACATAAAAAACATGTCCCTCTTATCCCAACTAATAGTCATGTCCCTCTTATCCCAACTAATAGAACTTATCCCAACTAATAAAATAAACCCAAAAAACTTTTATTCGAGGGAATGCGTTAGAGAATAATATAAATCATATCCTGAAACCTCACCTAACAACTTAAGTTATTGGGTTGAATTGATTTTTTTATATGCTATCAGAGTCTTGATGACCAAGCAGTTACAAGTTCGAATCTCACCATCTCTATTTATTTGATAAAAAATAAGTGCAGGATAATGTGAGTCTGTCCAAATTTTAAGTTCAAATGACTTTCACTTGAGGGGTATGTTAAAAAATAATATAAATTATATCTTAAAATCTTATCTAATAACTTAATCTATTAAGTTGAGATAGTTATTTGACATCTTTATCTCGAGATAGTAATCAAACGCTACTAAGAAGTGTGCATCACATACATAATCTTTTTATTTCAATCCATTGATAATTTCAATAAGGTTTTGATTACTCACAAATAATGATTTATTTTTCATTTTATTCTTGTAGTTTTAATGATTTTATTCAATTTAATTGATAAGTAAATGTAAAAAGATTCATTGCAATTGAAGAATATATATTTGTGTGATATAATTAAAGCATATGTTTTTGGGATAAATAAGAATGATTTTTTGCACAAATTATATTTTTTGTTCTTAAAATGAATTAATATTTGAAAACATGTATATTTTACGGGTTCCCACAAATATAGGTTTGACTAGTTGTAGGTTTACTTTTGTGGCCATGCCAATTTTTGTTCTTAGAAATTTGCGTGGTACTGGATTTCTCGTTTTGTCTTTCATATTCATTGAACGTATCCAACTTGTTTCATATTTCCATAGTTGCTATAATTTTTTAAAGTTTTTTTATATTTAAAAATATATTGAAATAACATTTTTTATTTTTTAAAAAATTATTTTTAATATCAACATATCAAAACAATATAGAAATATAAAAATAATTTTAAATAAAAAACAATTTTAAATTAAAAAAAAAACAATTCTAACTATATTTCTAAACATGATGTGAATTAATCTTTCAATGCGTTTGTCATATATAAATAATTACACGTACACCCCGTTTGACAAAACTATAAATTATGGCGCTATGCCTCATGCATGGACCACCTGTTTTGTCCTCTAGTGTATAAGATTCGATTAATTAAAGCATGGATGGCTCCATGTTCGTCATGTGTCTTTTTTTTTATTATTGGTTTAAATCTTGTATTTGTCAATCATGGCGGCTCGAGAGATCGATTGATAAACATCCATCATGCATACTTTTCATATTTTATATTTTAGATATTAATTATTTTTAAAATATAAAAAATAATTGATTCACGCATCTCACGGGAGTATAACTATTCTTATTCTAAATTGTCTCATCTCCCTCTTCGATTTCAAGTCAGGAAATTTGTCTTCTAGTCCATGAGGCAATGGTGTGATGAGAAGCCTATCCAGTGCGGAAAGATACCAACGAGAAATTTCAATTATGGAAACAATAATGGAATGTAGGTCGGAAAAAAACATACATGTGATGTTAATATAGTTTTAAATATTAAAAAATAATATAAATTATATTTTGAGTTCTTACCTAATAGTTTAAGTTTTTAGATTTAATTAGTTATTTAACATGATATCAGAGCCTTAATGACAAAGTAATTACGAATTCAAATCTTACTATCCTTTTTATTTGATAAAAATCAATTACAATGTATTATAAATTTGTGCAAGTTTCAAGTTAAAAGAACTTTTTACTTCAAATGGTGTATTAGAAAATAATATAAATAATATCTTGCAACTTTACCTAACAACTTAAACTTTTAGGTTAATTAGTTCTTTAACACTAAGCAACGAAAAATATTTGATTTTTTTCAAAAATAAACTCAGTTTAATTTTTTAAAATATTAAAACCAGTAACATATTAAATGAATCCGACTTGGTTCAATCATTTTATTTTTTTGAAACTATCTTTCATTTAGCAATATAATAATAAAAATAGGCACTGAAAGAAAACTCATCGAGTAGTTTTCTTAAAATCAAATATGAAAAGCTGTAAAAAAAAATTCAGTAAAAAAAAAAAAGACAACATTAATCTTATTCAAAAACTAACTAAAATTTTAACAGTGTTTCTAAAAAAATAATAGCCTAAATGTATTCTAAATTAATTAAAAAATAATAATAATAGCCTGAAAGGCCCAACACACACAACCCAGCAACAACAAGGCCCACCTCGTTGGCCTATCATAGGATGCATGCCCAAGAACTTGGCTTTAGTTTTCAAAAGTTTCAAGATGGGTGGACGAAGCGCATCGTTCGCTACTCAGAAAAAATCTAGGGATGCTATTTTTATCTATAAAATATATTTTTAACCCATTTTAATCTATAAACATTCAATAAATACTCCTAGAATGTCTTACAGCACATTAACCAACTCAAAAATCCTCAAAATGATCTTAAAAAAAAACCAACTAGAGAAGAAATTTATCTTTTAACCCTAATTTATTTTTTAAACAAAATAAAACTCTAAATATCTGAACAAATTTTTTTTTATTGAACGGAACTGAATAATACAAAGATCAACAAGTTTCATAGCCAAAAACCTGTTGTCTCGTCCACTTCCTCTTTTATTTGCTATAATATGGTTACGCTCTCTATTTTCTCCTTTAAAGTTAGGAATTGAATGAGAATAAAATAACATTTTAGACTAATCCATATATATAATTGTAAAACTATATGGACCAAAAAAGAAATTTGCCAAAAACTTATGCCTAAAGTTTTATAAAAGGCGTTGACACCTCCCCAAAAAAAAAAAAAGATTGAAACTTTTTGGTTTTATAATTGTTTGATCAGTTAAAGAAGGTATTTGTCAAAATATGGTTTTATACTTAATTATACCTAAAAACCATTAAAAATATGCAAAAAAAAAATAAAAATAAAAACAGCATAATTAATTGGTTATGACAAGCTTGGAAGAATTTTATATTGAAATCAATAATAATAATAATAATAATAATAAATATATTATTATTGTTGTTGTTGATATTAGCTCCCGATCTTAATTATATTAAATGTACGGTCAACTAATACTTAATTATAACTAAAAAATCCATTAAAAATATGCAAAAAGAAGAAAAAAACAGCCTAATTAACATTTGGTTCCGAACATTTAGATGATATCAAACTATGATCGTAGTAATCAGATGATTTTCAAGGGACAAGATAAAGAAAAAAACGTATTATATTAATGGAGACAACAGTACATTAAGGGAAAGCTAAAGCTAAAGTTAAAAAGCTTCGTATTTATTTAAAATTTATTTATGCCCAACTCATGACACAGTGAGCTTCCTCATTCAGGATGGCAGTAGTAGTGATCGATATCATTCTTGCATCATTTTATACTCGATTTCAGGAGCTTTTATCTGCAACTGGTTCAAACACAACAGGAAAAGGGATGGTGCTGGGAGCCAAGCGATCGACAACGTTGCCAAGTGGGACGCATGCGCATGAGCATTCGCACATGGGGTCGGAAATTGGACAGTAAGAAAGCTGATACAAATTATTACCACCTTCATACTTGGTGATCTTAAACCGATTCAATCCATCAACACCTCCTGTGGTCACAACGAATCCTCGCATTGTTGGCCTCAACTCCATCTTCCACATGGTTGATACGCCCGCCATCCTACATGTGGCTGCATCAAAGTTCACATTCAGATAACTGTCTTCGCGGATGACACCGTCGTTGGACTCTCCAACTGGTGATGAAAATGTTACTGGGAGCCCATTGCTCATTGAGGAAAGTATAACATCTGAATTGCATATGATCCGGCTAGTCGCAGAGACCGCAAGAGTTGTTGTATTATCATCCGAAGCGGCTCCGATGAAATAACGAGCATCAGCTGTCACCTCATTACCGTTGACATCGATCACTGCTTCAGGATCTTCAGCATGAACGGCATGAGGAAATATTGAAGTTGCTGTGAAGGCAAAGAGAAGAAAGGAGAGCACTACAAACTTGGTGATCTTCATTGTTGAATATGATGAGTGTTAGTTAATTATCTCAGTATTGTTTCTTGTTGTTGATGAGGTGGAAGAATGCACAGAGAGCATGGATTTATAGGGGAGAAGGCATTTCGATTATTTTTTACAATTAATTAAAAAGATGTGCCTCTGGTTCCACAAAAATATAAACTATAGTGTTTCACACGTATTGATTAAGTTGTCGTCTAGGTTCGAAGCAGCCTCTTGCGCGCAGAACTCGATTAGCCACTTGCCCCACTTGCTTTCTTGATTCAGTCCACAAAAGTGTTCTGCTCGTGCTTGTTGGGTTATAATTAAGATCCGATCAATTAAACGCAGAGATGATTAATTAGTGATGGAATTTATAAATTTTTCCATAAAAAATCTTATCACTACTTTCGAGTTTTCGAGTAGCATAAATAATCATTTTATTTCAATTAAAATAAGGTTTTGATTATTCACAAATAATGATATGTTTTTTTTTCAATTTTAATCTTGCACTTTTAATGATTTAATTTAATTTAATTTAATTGATAAATAAATGTAAAAGCAGTCACTGCAATTGGATAATATTTCCGTATTAGATTTGTAAGCTAAAAAAGCATATGGCTTTGGGATAGAACAGAATGAGTCTCAACTCTATCCCTATTTTCTTGCACTAAATTGTTTATTGATTTCATTGCTGAGATCTGTATATTAGTTATCCCAATATTATCTTGTCTTCTAGCTGATGTGTCGGAAGAGCAGTTAATTACAAGACGACAAATGACAGCCTACGGCAAAGAGTTGTCTTGAGGTTTGGAGCCCTGGCCACTCGGACCACTTGCCCGATTCATTCCACAGAAGTGTTCTGCTTGTGCTTAATAAGTTATAATATAAATTAAACGCAGGGGTGGCTATTCAAAATAGGTTGCACAGGAAGTCTAATGTTGTAGGCTACCCAACATCAATGGTAGGCTACTCCCTTGTATAAATTAATAGATAGCTCTTCATTCAGCTAATGTAATTCAAGAATATAAGAACAAAAAATAAAAAATAAAAGTCTCGTTCATGTAACCAAGACAAGATGTAGTATCCAAGAAAAATATAGTCTTGTCTTCATCCTTAATTTTATATCTTTTTTAGAGCTAAAGTCTTTATCCTCATTTCACATGATGTAAGAGATTGGTTCATACTTTATTTTCCTTTATTTTTTTTTATTTAATTTAAAGTGGTTGTTCGAGTAGATTGCATGTATCTCAATTAATTTCACGAATTCTAAAATTAACAATCATATAAATCTTCAGTGATCATATAAACAATTAAGAACTCACCTCTCTTCATTTTTAATTTTACATGTTTATCCTTATTTTCATATGGCTATGATGTTGTATTCTAAAACAAACCCTTTAAAAATAAAAGTTTCCTTGAACTTGAAATTTGCTTGTATCATTGCATAATAATTACAATTCCAGAGCTTCGTTGGATGAGATTTCAAAGCTGCTAATTATAATTCTGAAAGCTTTGATTTAAAACCTTACTTGACCAAACATGTTAACGTGTGATTTCGGTGATTTGAAAGTCTAGATTAGACCAAGTTTCAATAAAAATAGAAAGAAAATTAACCTAACATGACCGCCTAAAAGATTTCAGAGCTACTAATTATTATTCTGAAACTATTGATTTAAAACCTGACTTTAGCTAATATGCCGACCAATGATTTCGACATTTAGATTAGACTGAATTTTAATAAAAACAAAAAGAAAATTAACTCGATATCAACCAACTAAAAAATATGAATTGATCCGCATCTTGGGGAGCCATGTCTGAAACTGCTCTAGTTTCAGCCACGTGGTCCATATCATTAATGAGCAATTTTGCCTCTGTCGGTTGCTTATCCAAAAGTACGAATCCAAGCCTTGAGTTTTTCTTTAGTAGCCTCAGCATCTTTATGATCCTAAAACGACGTGGCTCAACAGAAGAGACCTCTCAGCTAAGCTTCTAAACTCTGGATGATACCACCAGCAATCCAAGGACCTGAAAGTCTTCCACCCCCAGTTTACCCTATATTCGGACCCAAATACAAAGGGCAATGAGAAAGCCTTCCGAGCTCTTTCCCACTCTAAATCCTCAAGAAACTTCATTAGTCACCTCTGTCACAAAATCAACAACAAACTGATAGTTCAGGTTCTGATGTTCCCATTACAGATCTTGCTAATGCAACTTGTCGCATCAACTTGGGGAAACCTATGCTATAAAGAAGCAGTATTCTGAGGATTCAACCGCATGCTGCTCACGTTGTGTAAAGGACAACAGATCCTTTGGCGTGATCCTTTCGATATAGTGAAGTTAGAAACTGAGGATTGTAGACAAGATTGTATTTTATGAAAGAGATAAGAACACCAAGTGAACTCGAAAAAGGAAAATGGTAAAAACAGAGTGCATTGAAGGCTATCAGGGAGCTCAGTTTAGGCATGCTGACCTTAAAGAATTTCGTACAGGTTCTAACCATAACTATGGCATGCGATCAACCATAGATCTATACTCATGCGACCAACCATAGATCTAGTAGCCACGCTTCCTAAATTTCCTTAATTTGGTCCTGTTTATTTTCGTCTTTTTGGCACAACAACCCCGGCCTTTTCTTCTCATCACAGGATGTTGAAAGGGAATCCTCAGTCCCAGCAATGTCCCGACTATGAGACAAAATGTTTTACATAATCAAGAGATCTTATTTAAAAAGAGAGAAGAGATGAAGAGAGAAGGGATAATTGTTATGAACAAGAGAATAGAATAGAGGAGATGTTCAGGGATAAAGAAGAGAGCAAAGGGAAAGGAGAAAGAGGGGAAAAGAATAGGGAAAAGGAAAAGGAAAAAAAAAGTTAAAAAGCTAAAAGAAAAGTCAATTCATATTTTAGTTTTTCATCAAAATTTAAATTTGATGATGATGTATAATGTAATTCTTGAAAAGAAGAAGGTAAGGAATTATCATGCTTTAATGCTGTGAGAGTCAAGGTAATCATCAAGCAACAAACGTAGTATACATATGGAGAGAACGTGAAAATCAAGCAAAAGCCAAAGCGAAAGAGCTTCTTATTTATTCAAGAGTTATTGATGCCCAACACATGATATCATATAAGGCGATCGAGCTCCCTCATTCAGGATTGCAGTACTGATCTATATCATTCTTACATCATTTTATACTCGATTTTAGAAGCTCTATCGGATGGTACAAACACAACAGGAAAAGGGACGGTACTGGGAGCCAAGCGATTGACAACTTTGCCTAGTGGGACGCATGAGCATTCACATATGGGTTCGGAAATTGGACAGTAAGAAAGCTGATACAAATTATTACCACCTTCATACTTGGTGATCTTGAACCGATTCAATCCAGCAACACCTCCTGTGGTCACAACGAATCCTCGCGCTGTTGGCCTCAATTCAATCTTCCACATGGTTGATACGCCCGCCATCCTACATGTGGCTGCATCAAAGTCCACATTCAGATTACTGTCTTCGTGGATGACACTGTCGTTGGATTCTACAACTGGTGAAAATATTACTGGGAGTCCATTGCTCATTGGAGAAAGGAAAACATCTGAATTGCATATGATAGGGCTGGAAGTGACCGCAAAGTCATTCGAAGCGGCTCCGATGATATAACGATCACCAGTTCTAACCTCATCACCGAAGGCATCGATCACTGCTTCAGCATGAACGGCACGAGGAAATATTGAAGTTGCCGTGAAGGCAAAGAGAAGAAAGGAGAGCACTAGAAAGTTAGTGATCTTCATCGTTGAATCTGAGAAGTAATAGTTATATCCCAATATTGAGTCTTGTTGATGATGTGTTCAAAGATTGAACAGAGACCATGAATTTATAGGGAGAAAGGATTTGGATTATTAGTTACAATTAATTAAACGTGTGCCACTTGCTCGACGAAACCACAAATTACTGTCCTATGAGGCTATGACATGGACTTGGCGGATAGGTTTGGAGCACGTGCCTCTTGGACCACTTGCTTACTTGATTTATCCCACAAAAGTGTTTTTCTCGTGCTTATATTAGGTTATAAAATCCGACCACTTAAACTTATAGATGATTAGTGATGGGATTTATAATTTTTTCCATAAAAAATCAAGTCCCTAATTTCTAGTTTTTTAAGGCATGGTTTAGTTACTATTACAGTAAAAAAAGAAGAAGAAGAATAGTGTTTGGTTACTTTTTCGAGAAAGAAGAAATTAATAAAGATAGTGTGGAGTGAAGCATGTTTAATTAGAGAAATAAAAATATAAAAATAAAAATAAAATTTCTCTAAGACTATTTTAAACTAAATTTATGTAATTTCAAAATAAAAAGTACACATGTCCCTCTTATCCCAATTAATAGAACTTATCCCAACTAATAGAATAAGCTCAAAAAACTTTTATTTGAGGGAATGCGTTAGAAAATAATATAAATTATATCCTGAGACTTCATCTAACAACTTAAATTATTGGGTTGAATTGATTTTTTTATATGATATCAGAGTCTTGATGATCAAGCAGTTACAAGTTCGAATCTCACTATCCCTATTTATTTGATAAAAAATAAGTGCAGGATAGTGTGAGTCTGTTCAAATTTTAAGTTCAAATGACTTTCACTTGAGGGGTATGTTAAAAAATAATATAAATTATATCTTAAAATCCCATCTAATAACTTAATCTATTAAGTCGAGATAGTTACTTGGCATCTTTATCTCGAGATAGTAGTCAAACGCTATTGATAAGTGTGCATCACATACATAATCTTTTTATTTCAATCCATTTATAATTTCAATAAGGTTTTGATTACTCACAAATAATGATTTATTTTTCATTTTATTCTTGTAGTTTTAATGATTTTATTCAATTTAATTGACAAGTAAATGTAAAAAGATTCATTGCAATTGAAGAATATATATTTGTGTGATATAATTAAAGCATATGTTTTTGGGATAAATAAGAATGATTTTTTGCACAAATTATATTTTTTGTTCTTAAAATGAATTAATATTTGAAAACATGTATATTTTACGGTTCCCACAAATAGAGGTTTGACTAGTTGTAGGTTTACTTTTGTGGCCATGCCAATTTTTGTTCTTAGAAATTTGCGTGGTTGGAATATTTCTCGTTTTGTCTTTCATATTCATTGAACGTCTCCAACTCGTTTCATATTTTCATAGTTGCTATAATTTTTTAAAGTTTTTTATATTTAAAAATATATCAAAATAATATTTTTTATTTTAAAAAAATTATTTTTAATATCAACCTATCAAAACAATATAAAAATAAAAAAATAATTTTAAATTAAAAAGAAAAACAATTCTAACTATATTTCTTAACATGATGTGAATTAATCTTTCAATGAGTTTGTCCTATATAAATAATTACACGTACACCCCGTTTGACAAAACTATAAATTATGGCGCTATGCCACATGCATGGACCACCTGTTTTGTCCTATAGTGTATAAGATTCGATTAATTAAAGCATGGATGGCTCCATGTTCGTCATGTGTCTTTTTTTTTATTTATTTATTGGATTAAATCTTGTATTTGACAATCATGGCGGCTCGAGAGATCGATTGATAAACATCTATCATGCATACTTTTCAGACCTGATCATGTAGTTGGTCTAGTTTAAGATCTGAATTTTATATTTTAATCAGGTGATTGAATTGTTCAATGTTTTTAAATTAAAATAATATTTTTTAATTAAAAAATTAATAAGTTATAATTGAGTTTTTTACCGTGTTTTATCGAATTATCAAATTAAATCACTAAGTCAAAATGATTAAATTAAATTTTTTTTTTTTTAACCTGGCCCGTTGTAAATCAATCAGCCATGCCATACAGAGTTTCCAAACTATAACATAAGGCCCAGACAGAATTGAACAAAATCCACACAAATAGTTTTTCTATGCCGACTCCATAAATAATCTTAATTAAAACTAATAATAATAATATAAAAAAAACCATTGAAGCAAATCCCAAATCGTGCATGGAGCTCTCGACGTCTCCGAATATTTTAAGATGAAAATAACAAATATTTTTCCATCTTATTATGAAAAGGTTATTGCTAAACTCATTGTAAAAATACTTCTCATCTTTTAAAATAATTATTGTAACCTTTTCAAAAATAAACTTAATTTAATTTTTTAAAATATTAAAATAATATCATATCAAATGAATCCAACTTGGTTCAATCACTTTATTTTTTAAAATTATCTTTTATTTAGCAATATAATAATAATAATAGATATTTTTAGATAATTTATCGAGTAGTTTTTTTAAAATCAAATATGAAAAACTGTAAAAAAAAATTTGGTAAAATAAAAAAAATACAACATTAATCTTATGTAAAAACCAATTAAAATTTGAACGGTATTTCTAAAAAAATCAATAGCCTAAATGTATTCTAAATTAATTTAAGAAATTAATAATAGTTTGAAACGCCCAGCATGTATAGCCCAGCAAAAACAAGGCTCAACGTGTGGGCCTATCATAGCATGTAGGCCCAAATACTTGGCCTTATTTTTAAAAATTTTCAAGATGGGGGAAGAAGTAAAAAACAAAAAGACAGTGCATCATTTGCTACTCGGAAACAATCTAGGGATGCTATTTTTGTTTATAAAATATATTGTTAACCCATTTTAATCTATAAATATTCAGTAAACACTTCTAGAATCTCTTACAACACATTAATCAACTCAAAAATCCTCAAAAAAATCTAACTAGAGAAGAAATTTATCTTTTAACCCTAGTTTTTTTATTGAATGGAATTGAATAATACAAATATCGACAAGTTTTATAGGCAAGATGGGTAGAAAAAATTAAAAAAAAATTAAAAAGAAGTAAAAAAGATCAACAAGTTTTTTCAAGATGGGTGGAAGAAGTAAAAAAGAATTTTTTTTATTAAATGGAACTGAATAATACAAAGATCAACAAGTTTCATAGCAAAAAACCTGTTGTCGTCCCCTACTTTTTTTATTTGCTATAATATAGTGATTCTTTTTTTTTTTCTCCTTTAAAATTAGGAATTGAAGGAGAATAAAATAGCATCTTAGACTAATTCATATAATTGTAAAACTATATGGACTAAAAAAGAAATTTGTCAAAAGCTTATGCCTAAATTTTTAAAAAGGGCATTGACAGGTGTCACTACCCCTTCCAGAAAAAAATGAGGACCGGTATTTGTTAAAAGGTAATGTTTGAGAGTATGATTTTAAAATGTTTTTTAAAGTGTTTTTTATTTGAAAATTTATCAAAATAATATATTTTTTATTTTAAAAAAAATTATTTTTAATATAGCATATCAAAATAATTTAAAAACATTTAAAAAATATTAATTTAAAGAAAAAAATAAAATAAATTTAAATTTTTTAGAAAATATTTTAAAAATATAAAAATAAAAAACCGAAACATTTTGGTTTTACAATTGATTGATTGATAAGTAAAAAAAAGGCAGTAGTGAAATTGGGTTTTGTTTTTTTATTGAGAAGATTGAAGATTTTTATTATTTTATTAATGTTTGGTTGATTCGAGAACGACAAAAGTAAATGGGGCTTTGTTTTTTATCGCAAAGATTGAAGATTTTTGGTTGATTTCAAGAAGATAGTTCTGATTTTTTTAAGGCAGCAATTGCTAGACTTGAAGTATTGGAGAATGATTATACAGGGATGGAAACAGTAGAAGCTGTTGTTCATGTCATATGAGGCTTTATTTGTTTTTATTGATCGGATTAGCTTACACACACCACAATTAATTTTCAGGTCTAATGAACATTTTTCAAGTTCAGTGAACATATAAGGCACTATAAGAATCACAAGCACATACAATAACGCTTAAACCCTGATGTAGAAAAAGGAAACAAATCCCTTCCACTCTGGGCCACAACCTACATATGAGGCTTCTCTTGATGATGACGATGGTGGTATTAGACTCTCACTCATTCCATTCCTTTTTTTTTTTCCTGCTTTGAAAATGACTTGTTGCATCTGCCATTTATATGCCTTGCTTTGCATATTTTCAAGTTAAAGAGATGACCTTTGATAAATTGAAGGTGTGGAGATGTTTGCTGTGTATATGACATGCTTATGCCTGCCTCGATTATTTAATCTCTTGTAAGATTCTATTCAGTTAGCAAGCTTGAATCTATTAGACATCACATCAGCAACATGCCATTTAGCTAGCAGCCAAAACCTGCAGCGGAAAGATTTGTAAATATAATAGAATGAATCGTTTATTATTATTGCTTTGTCCTTTTTTTCCTTACTTAGTTGAATGCCTTTTGTCATAGGGAATGGGACAAAATAATTTGTGATGTTGAGCTGTATATAAATGATACGATGCTCTGTAATTTAACAAGAAAGTAACAGATGAGAAAATAATTATTTCTCTAATCCTTCATGTAAAGGCTCTCTTCCCTTATCCTTTTCTTATTCCTTCTCTAAAATCTTACAGAATCCATGAATCTCTGGATTCGGGCAAACAAAGAGATTTATTTGAAACCGTAAATACATCATCAACTGAGAAGACTAGATTCCATTGCTGGCGAGCCGATGTTGGTGATCTTTAGCACCGAGGCAGATCAAGTGGTGGAGGCTGTACTGACTGCAAATTGCCAACTCCATTCTCAACTAAGAAAGCCATAGCCAGACCCCAATTGAGATGTGAATCTAGGTGACAGTGCATCAACCAAATCCCTGTTTCAGACCAGGTGAGTCAATGTGAGGTATCATATCTGTGAATCTGTTCTATATTGAAACCAAACTAAATATATTAAATGTTTATGCATAATCTCCTTGTATTACCTGGATTATCAGCCACAAACCGGATGGCTACCCATCCACCAGGAGGGTTTCCAATGGTATTCCTATATGGTGGGTCAATGAGGTTGAACTTTGCTGGATCTGTTTGAGGGTTGAAGTTACCAAAGCCTGACCCTACAACCGCGAAACTGTGTCCATGGAGATGCATTGGGTGGTCCTCAACCGTGACTATACTGGTATCCTGGAAGACTATTTGTACCTTTGCACCAAATTTCAATTTGTAAAGCTTAGTTGCTTTAACAGGCTGCCATAGTCCTCGGCTGACGTTGCCAGTGTAATCGAATTTTACGGGGGGAACAGGCGGAAAATCTGTCGTAAAGACTCCAGGTTGGCCTTGGTAGTAGGCCTGCATTAAGGAGTTTCTTGTTGGGAGTACAAAAGACACATTATTTATGCTAGCGGCGAAACGAGTTCCATTTGGACCTTGGCAGCGGGGGCTATTAGGATTGGTGCAGTTGATGAGTCCGAACCCCACTGTGAAAAACAGGTTTTCATCAATCTGAAGAGGGACATTAACCTTGGAAGGGCTCCTTAGACTGGAAGTGAAGGCAATTGCACTGTTTGTGTCATTAAAGCCTGGCAGTTGTGGGAAGATAGGTGTTGAGGACTTCCCTTTGTTGGCATTGCAAGGAGCAGATTTGTATTCAAGGATTGCAGTTGTAGTTGTATTGTCAAAAGGTGCATTGGCTGAGTTATAGGCATGAGCTGCCATGTAGTAGTGACCAGGTGTTTGATCAGCAGTGAGAAGGACATCGGTTGTCTGACCAGGAGCTATCATAATGAATGAGGTTGCGAAAGGCATGGTGCAGGCAGCATCGACAGCAACTACTGTCAGTATATGGTTGGCCACTGCAAAGAAGAGTTCTTGGTTCATGGCAGAATTTATGACCCTTAGGAGGATTGTTTCGCCAGGATCCACAGGAAATCTCACAGTTTCTACGTTGTCAAAACCACAACAGATGTGATATCATGGTCAATGGTTAGTGAAAGTTTAGTTTGCAATTGAGCTGAATAAGTGCTAAAGCAAAAACAAGAATAACTGGCAAACCTTGCTTGGAGCATCTGTAGAGGTCGCCGGGTTGGCCATTGATGGTATAAGCATCAGACACATTTGGTGCTGCACCTGTGAAATCTGCCAGCCTCAAGACATCCATTGGGTTCCTGTCCCACCACTCCCCTGTTACTCAACAACATAATCAGCTTGTCAGTTATGCAACCATCTAATGGTTTGAAGGCTTTGAATTGAAAATGAGAAATTGGTCACCAAGAAGAATGGGAATTTCTCTCCTGGGCATTGGGAATGAATATGGGAAACCCAATTTAGGATGAATGATTAGAGCACCATAAACAGTGGCTCTAAGCCATCTGCTATGAGCATGCCACCACAAAGTCCCCTCTTGATTTTCGATTGTGAACCGGTAGGTATAACTCCTTCCTGGTTGGATAGGACATTGTGTCACGCGATCAGGTCCATCTGCCCATGGATTTCGCAGCTGTCGGACTCCATGCCTGATAAATTCAGACACAACAATTGAACAGGAGTTGAAACATGCATGTATGTGTATGCAATTCTCTCTTTTCTCTTCTTGATTATTTTACGCTCATACAACATGTTTCATAATTACCAGTGGAGGGTAACATTGTATCTAGCATTGTTTATTGCCTTGATCACAAGAGTATCACCGTCACGCACTTCCAGTGTTGGCCCTGGAAATAGTCCATTAACTGTAATTGTATTATGAGTTCTGCACAGCCTCCTCACTGGCTTAGCTTGAATCTGTTTAAATCCACACAAAAAAGAGAAAGAAGTTAATTCTATGCTTCATTCTCACACACACACACAACAGAACGAAGATAGTAATGAAGACAACACATACAACAAACTCATGGTAGTGAGTTTCTGCTTCAGAGAAAGATGCTTGGAAACTGATGATTGCAAAAATGCTAAGGAGGAGGCAACCATATAATTGCTTTACAGTCAAGTTATGAGTCTCCATTACTTTCTTAGCCTTGGTTGTGTAAGAAATCTTGAATGTGTTAGATATAGCCCAGGAAGACCATCTATTTATACTAGTAGGATAAAGCGGGAAAGGACAAGACATGGACTTCTCTTTCTTTCGTTCTTTCTCCTTAGAAGTTTTTGGGCAGTTTAGTCTAACCATAAAGGAGATTTAGTGCACCCACTTAAGTTCTCTCTCTGAAGAAATGATAAAATTGCCTCTCTTCTCTGCTTTCAATTACTGAAAAAAGTTATGCTAATTTTATGAGTCTTATTCCTAGAATTATATTCTCGTACATTTATTATGGACAGGTTTGCTATGTAGTAATAATTTTTTTATTTGAAAATATATCAAAATAATATATTTTTATTTTTTAAAATTTATTTTTGATATTAGTATATTAAAACTATTTAAAAATACTAAAAAAAATAAATTTATTTAAAAAAAAACACGTAACGTGTAAACAAACACATCCAAGTAGATAGATAATTAAAAAATTAGATTAGTAGTCATAATTATTAAATTTGATCCGAAGTTTCGTTACAAAATCTAAATCTAAATCACTGGTGGGTTGGTTTGAGTAGGTTAATTCATGTAAATAATTTTTTTGAATTTACTTTAAGATCAAACAATAGTAAATTAAAATAACATATACATTTTAGTACGAGGTACTGGAGAAGATGAATTGTTAGCTCAACCATTATCACCCTAAGTTGACCGATCATTTTTCCTGCTGGTAGGTGAAATAGAAGATCAAATTGTTCACTCTCAAGTTCAACATCTAGTGTTGCTATTTGTTGATTAGATTTTGAAAGTTAGAGGACCTAATGACAGTTGGGGTGAGGTTGGATTTTGGTTAGGGTTTGGTTGAACGAGGAGAAGTAATGATGTGTGTTTTCTGTTATCAGTCCACAGTCCATGGGCTTGTCAGTGTTAATTATAACTCAAGGAAGAAGACAACGCTGAGTCTTGAGTCACGACTCGTGAGCTCCATCATCTTCAATGGAGGTCTTTTGACTCATTATATTTTACACCCTAAACACAATGTAGACAGGAGAAGAGGAAAGATGGGCAAACAATATGAATGATGATAAGAACGGATTTCTTGAGATTTTGCGTTTAATTCATGGATGAGACTATTCAACTCGATAAAAGTTATTAAATTTAAGACCCCAAAAGGGCCAAAACATTGCTCCAAGGTTTTCTTTTAAAAAAATAATAACAAAACATAGTTTCAATTTTTTTTTTTAAATTCAAAGTAACTCTCAGTCAAGTTTTAGGGTTTACATGGTGTTGCAATCCAAATAAAAATTGATTAAATTTTATTTTTTTATTTAAAATTATTTTTTATATATTTTTAGATTTTTTTTAATGTGTTAATGTTAAAAATAATTTTTTAAAAAATAAAATTATTCATATTATATTAAAGAACCACCTCAACCTCGTAACTTAAGCTATTAGGTGAGATTGAAAGAATAGTTTTATATTACTCTTTAACACATCGTCTCAAGTAAAAGCTCTTCAGATTTGAAATTTATACGAATTCATGCTATTTTATATTTAATTTCTTTCAAATAAAATAGAGGTGGTGAGATTCAAACTCATGATTACTTGGTTAATAAGACTTTGATCCCGTGTACTAATTCAACCTAAGTTTAGGGTATCATTTAATAGTTTAAATTTTTAGTTTAAGATAGTTTATTAACATGATATCATAGTCTTGTTAACTAAACAATAAAAAATTCAAATCTCACCATTTAAATTCTATTTTATAAAAATTAAACATAACATAATATAATTTTTTCCACGGCATGGGAGTCCAAAAATTTCATTTAATTTGCCAGAAACTGCGTCTTCTTAACTGGAGTCAAGACCTGCAGAAATGCATCAACACCCGAAGTGAAGCTTGCTAACTGACCAAACCTTCATTAATGGAATTTTTTTTTTAAAAAAAAAAGCTTCACCAACACATCCCATGATTTTGCCTATAATTCTTATAACAAAAAAACCCACGAACATAAAGGAGTATGTGATACATTTTGTAAGAACTGAGAATTTCTTTAAAGCATACAAATTACTGACTAATAGTTGTGAGGAAGAAAAAAGTCACAAATCCATATCCATTATTCACCAAACAAAGAAACAAAAATCTTTCGGATGTTTACTAGCATTGTGAGCAAATAACACTCAATAGCTAGTTCAATAAAAATTAGGAGGAAATACGAGAGATGTAGTTTAATTAATTAGTTTCTAAGTTTGTCTTTTAAAAATTACTAGTTTGAATGTCACAAATTTCAAATTACTAAAAATTTAGTTGGTTGTTCACTTTAAAGTTTTAGAAAATTAGTCGAGATGTGTGAAGTTAGTCCAGACATACATAATTACAAAAAAAAAATAAAAAAAAGTTGGGAGGAGGAGAAACAGTAACATACTTGAGAAAATATTGCATTAGAGCCTCCACAAAATCATCACCATTGCCCTTTCCATGTAAGCTCTTCCTCCTCTTAGTTTCAAGAATTGCCAAGTAAGGGCACCTAATAAAATCATTACTGGTGTCTGCTTGTAATTTTTTCATAAAGGCTGATGTAGTTGATATACAGGAATCAAAATACATATCCAATTTGCAAAAATCAAAATCTCCATAAATATTATTTCCATAGATTTATAAACTAAAAATATTTTAAAAAAAGTTGATATTATAATGTGAACAAATTTAAGTACGATAAAAATTGTTTTTTAGAGAATATTTAACTTAAAAGTATATTAAAATAATATTGAGTTTGTTTTTTTTTTAAATTCACTTAGAAATATATTAAAATGTTTTTTTATTTTTAAAATTTTATTTTTTGTATTATCACTAATAATAATAATAATAATAATAATAATACTAAAAGATCTAATTTAAAACTAAAAAAATTAAAAACATTAATGAAAACATATCTCGAAATATCTCTCCCTCTCCCCCTCCCCCTCCCCCTCCATCTCTCTCTCATAATATTTAGAAGGATGATTAAGATTGCTTTTCAAAATGATTTTTACTTGAAAATATATTAAAATAATATTTTTAATATAAATACATCAAAATAATTTGAAAATATCAAAAAAAATAATTTAAAGAAAAAAAAGTTAATTTCTTTTTAAAATACAGAAACAAAAGTTTCGGTTTCTCTTCTTTATGGAAGTGGCTGCCTTATTATAGAATACTCTAAAACCCGTGGGATATTCACTGTAGCAGCAGTTTTTTTTTTTTTGCTTTTTTTTTCCATGTTTTTTTTTTTGTTTTTTTTTTTCCCAAAATTGATTTCTTCTTCTTTTTTTCGTTTCTTTTTTTTTTAATTTTTTGTTTCAAAATTATCTTTGCTAATTTTTTTAAATATTGAACTGGTTGAAAATTTAACTATGTAGTTTTTTTCTTTAAAACATTGTGGATTGCTATAATATTCTCATATAATGTTTTCTTTTTTTTATGATTTCTTTATTATTATTTTTTTCAAAATGGTCTTTGTAGATTTTATTTTTTTTATATTAAGTTAGTTGAGAATTTAGCTTTGTAGTTTTTTTTAAAAAAAAACCAATATGAATTGCTACAGTGTTTCCTCCATATAGTTTTTGTTTTACTGCAGTGTTTCCCTATATATTTTTTTAAAAAATTATGTTTATCGAATTTATTTTTTTAATATTGAGCTGGCTGATAATCTAGCTTTACCTTTCCCCATATGTTTTTTTTTAATTTTTCTTTTTTCCAAAATTGTCATTTTTTACATATTTTCTTTTTTTTTGTTTTGTTTTTTTCAGAATTATTTTTGTTGATTTTATTTTTTTTACTATTGAGTTGGTTGAAAATTTAGTTTTTTTATCTTTTTCTTTAAAACACTGTAGTTTTCACCACGTGTTTTTTTTCGTTTTTGTTTCCTTTTTTGTACATTTTTTTTTCATTTCTTTTACCCAAAATTGACTTCTTCTTTTTTTTTTAGATAACTGTTGTCGATTTTCTTTTTTATATATATTGAACTGGTTGAGAGATTAGCTTTGTAGCTTTTGTTTTTAAAAAAATACTATGGATTACTACAGTGTTTCCCTTACATGGTTTTTGTTTGGCTACAATGTTTCCCCCACATGTTTTTTTTAAATTATCTTTGTTAAATTTATTTTTTCAATATTGAATTGGTTGAGAATTTAGCTTTAACTTTAGCTTTTCTCATTTTTTTTTTCATTTTTTTAAATTTTCCCTACGTTTTTTCATTATAACTAGAATTATAATTATTATTATATTGTATTATATTATATAACTGTTTTTTTCTTTTGTTTTTTCTTTTTATTTTTTTCATGAATTTTTTTTGTTTGATTTAGTTTGTTAATGTTAATTTTTTTATTTAGTTATCAGATTTTTATAATACGAATCTCGAGTTTTATGGGTTAACCTGATTTGACGAGTTATTTTTTTCATTTAGTTTATTTTGTTAAAGTTATTTTCTTTCTATTTAATTATCAGACTTTCATACTTTCATGACACGTATCCTAGGCTTGACGGGTTAACTTGGTTTAATGGGTTAACCCTGTTAATTCTAAGTAAACCCGTCATTTTTTTTTCTATTTAGTTATCAAACTTTCATGACGCAAATCTCAAGTTTTACGGGATAACCTGGTTTAAAAGGTTGACCCAATTAATTCAATGTTTTTTTTTCCTTTTCTTCATTAGTTTTTTCCTTCCTGTTGATTTTTTTTCTTTGTTTTTTTTAATTAATCTATTTGATTATCACACTTTTATGACACGACCTTATAGCCAGACCCACATCCAGTATTCTTGGGTCCAGTGTTACAGCCAGACTCACTTAAATTTGGGTCATGCAAGTTTAATTTTATTATAAATATTATAAATATTACTCTTAGATCAGGCGTTGCAGCCAAATCCAAGATTCTTGAGTATAACTTTGCAAAAAAACTTAATATTTTTAAATTTTTTTTATAAAAAAAATGAGTTTCGGCATCGCACGGGTATCAAAGCTAGTTGGTTACTGTTTGGGGTGGAGAAGTATTGGACGGTTTGGGTACGGGAGCGGGAATGGGATTGGGAGGAGATTAAACTGGGATTATGATGACTCTAAACCCGGCTAGACTGGACTTTGTATTGTTCAAAAGTTCAAAACCCAAAATTCATCCCTGGGCCGACGACCCATGATCCGCTACATTGAATGACAAGTCGTTTGATTCAGAGAAGCAATTCAAGCTCCGATTCCATCAGATGACAAGTCGTTTATCCGGTTAAACGGCCCTCCCATCGATATCCTTTGATATGTTTTTACTTATTTTGTGCAGTAAAATAGAGCCATCGTGGAGAGTATTTGATTTCTTTGATTAGAAAAATTATGTTTGGTTGCAGAAGGAAAGAGGGACCTAATTAAAAAATGTTTGTTACTTGAGAGATGAAATTGAAAGAAATTACTACTTCGATATGAAATTAAGTCGGGTCCTTTTGTTTTTTCATATGGTTTTTTGAGGTTACAAACCAATGCATATTAACTTCTTTTAATGTAAAAAATTATGTGAAAGAAGAAATAAAAGTATTTTTTTAATAAAAAATCAATTATGTAATTAAATTTAAAACATCTTAAATCTTATACAATCCATCAGATAGCCGCTAACCCAACGTACCAATATAATATATATGATAGATTAAACTTCATTCTCATATAGCATAAAAGCTTAAGTTTTTTTTTATTAATTTTAGTTAACTATTAAAATGCTTACATGTTTAAAATCTGTGAGGTATTACAAATTCTTTATTTATCCAGTGTAAAACTAAAATTATCCTCGCTATTTAATATATTAAATTTCATATTATTACTTCTCAAATTTAAAAACATTATAATTTATTATAGTGATCGGACGAGCTCAAATGGATGTTCCAAAAAATTTAATTTTTTTATTTAAAATAATATTTTTATATATTTTTAGATAGTTTTAATGTGCTAATAAAAAAATAAATTTTTTTAAAATATTTTTTTAATATATTTTTAAACAAAAATTTCTAATATCTTCGACCAACCAAAACAAATCTCAATAATTTATTAGATTCCATTAAATAGATTCTATTAAATGGACTAAATTAACATTTTAAAAAAACTATGGAGTTATCATGGAAATATTTCAAGCTACAAGAGCCAAAATGAATAATTGAACACTGCTAAAATTTACGTGTTTTCAACCAATCAACTGTTGCCATGTAATCTCCCAACCAATCAAATCCATCTCTTATGTCATCAAACCAAACAAAACAAACGTACTATACTTTGATTTCTTCTATACACATTCCAAACAAGCCTCCCACGCCATATCCTCTCTCAATTAATTTCCACGTGTCCTTCATGCTTTCCGTCTCCTCTGTCCGGTAACCCTACCCCACTCCCATCCATGAATTAAACTCTCGGTATCAGCCAGAGCTGTGATCCTCTGCCGGCGTTTCCTTTCTTCTCATCAATCAATCAATAAAAAAAATCATGATGGGATCAGATAATAATCAGAGCTTTCAAGACGATAAAGAAGAAATGGAATCTCTCACTCTCGACGATCCGTTAACATCCACCACTAACAGCAACTACATGTCTTTCGCCGATTACCGATCCGCCACGTCATCACTCTCCGCCACTCAACAACTCAACCACCCTTTCTCCCCTACGGATTCCGATCCTCTCCTATCTCCACCTCCTCCGCCGTACTCTGCGACGGAATCCGGCTCGTACATCGAACCGCCGGCGTACGCAGATGTTGTTTTCAGTCCGTTTGATGAGACTTCGGTGAATGAAATCAACGGTGTGGATAGAAATCACAGTTTGAACAGATCCTCGTCGAGTGATTCGTCGCAGTCGTTCTCGATTTCGCGATCGCTTTCAACGGCGTCGAATTCGTCCTCGGATTTCATGAAAATTACGGTTTCTAACCCTCAGAAAGAGCAAGAGGCGGCGAATTCGCTTGTTCCAGGAGGTAATACTTATGTTACGTATTTAATTACTACGCGAACGAATCTTCCTGAATTTGATAGAACCGAATTCAGTGTAAGGCGTCGTTTTAGAGATGTTGTTACCTTGTCGGACCGGTTAGCGGAGAGTTATCGGGGGTTTTTTATTCCACCGCGGCCGGATAAGAATGTGGTGGAGAGTCAGGTGATGCAGAAGCAGGAATTTGTGGAGCAAAGGAGAATTGCATTGGAGAAGTATTTGAGGAGATTGGTTGCGCATCCTGTGATTAAGAAGAGTGATGAGTTGAAAGTGTTTTTATCGGTACAAGGGAGGTTGCCGTTGGCTACGAGTACGGATGTGGCATCTAGAATGCTTGATGGAGCGGTGAATTTGCCGAAACAGTTGTTTGGTGAGAGTGTGGCGGTTGCGCCGAGTGAGGTTGTGCAGCCGGCGAAAGGTGGGAGGGATTTGTTGAGGATTTTTAAGGAGTTGAAGCAGAGTGTTGCGAATGATTGGGGTGGCGTGAAGCCAGCTGTTGTGGAGGAAGATAAGGAGTTTTTGGAGAATAAGGAGAGGATGCAGGACCTTGAACAGCAACTTAGTAATGCTTCACAGCAGGTGGGTTTTGTAATTTTGTGTAATTGGATTGTTGTTTTAATGAGGAATGAGTAGTTTGAAACTAAGGGTGATTGTTGTTTTGTTTATAGGCAGAAGGGTTGGTGAAAGCACAGCAAGATATGGGAGAGACAATGGGAGAACTAGGGTTGGCGTTTATTAAGTTGACAAAGTTTGAGAATGAAGAGGCTGTGTTCAATTCGCAGAGAGTGAGGGCTGCTGACATGAAAAATGTCGCGACTGCTGCTGTCAAAGCAAGTAGATTCTACCGGGAATTAAATGCACAGACTGTCAAGCATTTGGTAATTTTAGCTGTTGGCTGCGCCTTTCAATTTTCTAATTAAGTTGAATTGTCTATAAATGATATGTTTGAATTACCTGTTCTTTAATGGATTCATGTATTGCATATCAAATCTGCAATACTGAAAGCTGTCATATTGGACTTGAGAATTGAAAGTGCTGATGTCTTGAAGGAAACTGTGCTAACTTTTAAGCTGTTTTCTGCTTATGTCCGCTTGACAGGATACCCTCCATGAATACCTTGGGCTGATGCTATCTGTCCATGGTGCATTCTCTGACCGTTCTAGTGCTTTATTGACAGTGCAAACTCTTCTATCAGAATTGTCCTCGTTGCATTCTAGGGCTGAAAAACTAGAAGCTGCATCATCAAAAATATTTGGTGGTGACAAGTCAAGGATTCGCAAGATAGATGAGCTAAAAGAAACTATAAGAGCCACCGAGGATGCTAAACATGTTGCTACCAGAGAATATGAGCGGATCAAGGTATTGTGTCTTGACTTTTCCTATAAAAACCTTGTGAAATGGGACTTGACTTTTTGAATTTGTATGCATGGGAAGCAGTAAACTGCTCGAACTATAGCTTGTTATATCTATTGGGTGACCGGTTGATTCAAAAGATCTTATTAATTTTTCCTCATCTCCCTAGTGGTCTAGTTATTAAGATTGACAACATAAACTATGTCCGAGCTCCTTCCCATGGTCAATCAGACTCTATCCACATGCAAATTTCTCACAGAGCAAATAAAGTTCTACTTGGACACGCAAGTATGCTCACACTAGTACATTAGTAACTAGCACTAAACCGCGTCTCATGTCTCTGAACCTTCAGGCCCCCTTAAAAAGATTGCATCATCACCAAAGTTGAAAAAGAAAGAATCGGGTAAATCATTCTATAGAGTGCATCCCCTGTCTCTTTACATCTAATTCTTGTGTAATTCAGTTCCATACATCTCAAATGACAATGACCTGCTTTTTAGAATGACAAGAATTAGCCATTCATTATTGCTAAATGCACAAGTTCTGTAGGATTTAATGGAATTGTTTTATTTATCAGCTGGACTAATCATGAACTGTTCAATGTAATAGTTCACTGATATTTAAGTGATTAGATGCATGTCTTTCATGTATTGTATGAGAAGGAAAATAGTCAATGTTTTATGATTTGGAGTTAGCTGTTCAATTGAATATTACTTGCTTGCTTTGCTCGTGTAAGCAGATACTTGGCACTCTTTTTTGCTTATGTGATTCACCCATATATATATTGAGATTTAATGTTTGGCAGAGCTTCCACTAAAAGAAGGTTATCAGAGCCTTCTTTTTAGGATTTATGAGGGGAGATATCCAGTTATGCATTTGGCACACGCCAGACAAGGAAAATAAATATCATGAATTATTTATCTTTGAATTTTAGAGGTTGTTGGTATGATGATGTGTTGGCACTAGCAAATAGCCTGTCCGAGTGATTTCTTAATTCCTTTTATTTTCAAGAATTGCTCAATCCCTGTCTCTTCCATTTTATGTTTGCTGGAACTTTTTAATGTTATTCAAGTATCATGGCTACGTAAGGTTACTACTGTTAAGGCTTTGTGAACTGCTTCCAATTGATTATAAGGGGTGAAGTTGAGACAATTTTTCCTTTTCAAGCACTTTGGTTTTTTGCATGGTTGCTAGTTGCTTTGGGAACTAAGGTCGGAAGGCAAATTAAATAAACATGGGAATTCTTCATCTTTGCTTGCTTTGTAATTGTTGTAAATTCATGATTCAAATGTGATCATTTGCAGGAAAATAACAGGAGTGAGCTAGAGAGGCTTGACAAAGAAAGGCATGCTGATTTCCTGAACATGTTGAAGGGATTTGTACTTAATCAGGTACCTTTTATATTCCTGGCCCTATTGATGGAGGGTTATCGGAGTTATCTAGGGAGCATATATTTTCTTTTCAAACATGACTTCATGCATTTTTTTTCTTAAAAAAATGTTTTAAACTTCGGTTCTGGTCTGAATTTTGGTCTTATACAAGATTGTCTAGGTGACATATGCAAGATCTGACTGATCAAGACCATGTTGAGTAGTGAATTTTTATGTCTCTTCTGTTTTTCATTGATTGTTTTGACCCATTAGATTTATTTTTCTTTGGGATCCAGTTTAAGAGAATCCAATAAGAGGTGACTATAGAGTTTCTTGATAGGCTATTCTGGAAGTGAATGTTGTTTGTGTTTGAATCTTTGCACGTCTACAAGAGGATTTGGTTAAGAGGATCCAAATTTCTGTCTGCTTTCACATTTTTCTTAACCAGGGCTTTCATTTATGACTAGAAGAATTTTTACTTACATTTTCAAGAAAACACGCATCTTACCTACGAAAGTATCCTGTAGCATTTTGCAATGCCAACGCAGGTTAGATCTATTTCCCATGTTGATGTGATTGTGACTTAACATACAGGTGGGATATGCTGAGAAAATTGCCAATGTGTGGGCAAAGGTCACAGAGGAGACAAGTGTTTATGTGAAGGAGAGTTCTTGAACGTGCATTTGTAGATTCGGATCTTCTGCTCTTATTTTATCTTTTCTTTATATATTGTTATTGCACACCGCTAGGCAATATAGTCTTCACATTCATGAAGACAATAAAGAAAAGGAAGCACATAAAAAGCCACCTCCAAGTTGTCTGTTAGAGAGAACTGTTAGGAACTTTTTTTTAAAATTTTTGTTTATTGTAATTTGCATCTAATTACGTGTTTGATTTCTAGATCTTTAAACCGTTAGAGAGAATAGTTAACACACCCTTTTAAACTTTCTTTGGTATTTGACGTTGTAATTTGCTGCTTGCTTGTTTTGTTTCCAGAGATTTTAACTGAGATGCTGATTTTGCACGCCTTTTTATTCTCTTTGGTGTATATGTTCATACATGTGCGGTGCCGGACTAAGTGTTATTAGATGGGTAATTTTCAAGTAAAATGCTAGAGACTCAAGCTCAAGTTTTGACCCTCTTTGCTTTTGATGACTGCTAGTGATAGTTGTGCCCAGTTTTACTTGGTGGGTTAACTTGGCATGGTGATTCTTTGATCCGGGATTTGGCTTGGGTGGGTTTCATGTTGAACAGGAGGGAGTTGATCTAGTCAAATATAGTCGATTCATTTATGATTTGGTTAAAACCTAGGTGAGAATTAGTTTGACCTTTTTTCAAAAAATAAATCTTGAACCGATGTTGTTGTTATGGATTGATTTTTATTAATTTGGGTCAACCCATTTAATCTAGATCTTTCGAGTCATGAGAAAATACAAGCAAGGGCAGATATCTCGTCTGTTTTCTTTGTGCTAGTTTCTTATGTTATCAGCTTTGCATTTTTATTGTTTAAATATATATTTAACATTTTTTACTATTTTCTTTTAATTGATTCAGTTGTTAATAGTTAATAAAATACAAATCCTATATATATTTATTACATGAACAACCTAAAAATAATCTTTGAGAATTTTGTTGTCACTTTTTTACAAGCAAGGTTAAAAAATTAGGGTAATATTCTTTACACAATAACTAGATTTGTGGGCTTATGCTGAAAATGTCAGGCTGACACAAATATGTTTTTTTAAAATAAAAAAAGAGAGCAATATTTAGATAATAAAAAAATAAATATGAATAAAAAATGGATCCATTTAAAAAAAAAGAATCACATTAACCTTTTAAAAAAACCATTAAAAAAAATAGCACAGTTGCATGCCCAACCCCAAGATGGGTGAGGAGGCGTTCAAGCCCAACCTCAAGTTGAGTCCATTTACATGTGTTAATATAATAATGTGTGTTATAAATATTTTTTTTTTTATAATTCAAAGTGTTCAGATAAAAAATAATATTATTTGTATTATAAATATTATTATTTTTATTATAACTCAAAATATTGATATAAAAAATATTATTATGGGTTGTAATCATCCTTGAAATTCTTAGTATAGTTATTTATGTTATAAATATTATTATTTTTATTATAATTCTAAATATTCATATAAAAAATAGTATTATTTGTGTTATAAATATTATTTTTTTTATTATAATTAATATTATTAATAAAATAATTAATAAATTTGAAAAAAAATTATTATTAATATTAAAAATATATTTTTTTATTATAAATTTTTACAGTAGTTTTTTTAAACCTAAGCAAACATCAAAAACTCGCAATTCATGAAATTTTAAACACGGGCTCAAGTAAGAAACTCAATTTTCAACTAATTTAATATTCAAGATTTAAAATGAAAAAGAAATAAATTTAAATGTTTTTCCCAAATATAAAAAAAATGGCAAGCAAAAGAATAATAATTAAATTTAATAAGAAAAAAAAACTTAAGAAGAATGAAATTGTAAAAAAAAAAACACTCAATTTAAAAATTTATCCTAGATAAAATAAATAAAAATCAAAAGAATAATGATCAAATTTAAAAGGTTAAAAAGCTGAAGGGGAATGAAATTAAAAAAGAATTATATTTTTATAAATTATTCAAAATAAAAAAAATAGTAATAATAAAAAAAGAGACTAAATTTGAAGAGAAAACAAATTGAAAGAGTTGCTTTGAAATTTTTATGTGGCAACGCGAAAATCAAGGCAAAAAAAGAGAAAAGATCGTCGGTGCCAAATCAGAGGCCGTTTAGAACATGCATTGTCTCATCATGGAGGGGATGCCAAGATGATTCAAATGTTGATGTGGAAGGTGGTGTTTACCGACTGAAAGGCCCCAAGTAATCTTGACATTAACAAAAAAAAAACCATGGTAAAATGACCAAAAAGCCCCTCTAAGAGAGCTTTGTTAATTTTGTCTTTAAAGGTAATGAAATAATTTTACTATTTGAAAAATATGAGAGACTAAAATGCTCTTGTTTGGAAGATAATATGTTTTCTTTATTATATGGTTAAATTAGTAATTTTATTGTGCAAAAACATAAAATGACTAATATAGCCATACATAATTTGTAAAAGATACTTATATTATGGCAAAAAAACCACCTTACCCCAAATACCTAGTTTAAAGATTTATGGCTCAAAGGCAATTTTGGCATTATACTATTATAATAAATAGTGTTTTGTATCTTGTTGCACAATAATTTCCCTTCTAGTTATTAGTTTTGGTTAATATTATAAAAAGGTTCCATATCCTCTCTTTTTTCAAAAAAGAATAAAAGAAAGAAAGAAAGTTTCATTTTTATTTAAAATTAAAATTAATTTGAGGAGGAAGTATCTTATTTCTTTCATTTCATAATGTTAAAAAGTTTAACTACCATAGAGCAGTCTTGATCCTACCTAATGAAATCCGTTTTTATCTCATTGGTTTGAAGGCCAATTTGAGTTCTGGAAAAAAATTATTAATTTTATAGTTCTAACAATCTGATATGTTTTTTCTTAGTAGAGTAGCTAGCAGATCATGCTTGTTACTTGCAAAAGATCCTTTTTTATATATATTTAGGGACTCTCCAACAATTAAATTAATGTTGGTTTAAAGAGAGATCAATCATACTTTAAAAAAAAAAAAGCTTTTAAGATAGATTTGTCATTATTAATATAGAAAAAAAAATTTAACCCCTCTAAAAGGTTTTCTTTTTTTCTTTTTTATAGCTCCTAAGATCTCTCTTTTTATTCAGAGGGAAAAGGTTGACGTATTAGTAAAATATATATGTCATGTTAAGATAAAAATTTCTTACGTATCAGGATAAGATGTCCATGTCCTACCAAGATAGAAATATCTTTGAATCATTAGGATAAAATATCCCTGACTCATCAAGGTTAAATAACTTTGACTCGTTAGGATAAAAATATCTCACACTCATCACGGTAAATATATCTCTAACCTGTTAGGGTAAAATATATATGAATCACGGTCTCATCAGGCAGCTTGAGATTCCTTTGCAGTTAAAGAGAGTATAGATCTAGAGTCGGTGGGTCTAGCAGATTGCCAGATTCACAGATGTTGGCAGACGGTGGGTCTGACAACTTGTCAGACCCTTACATCTGGGCTCAGTACTTGGCTAACCCCCAAATGTGTATCAGTCTCTTATAATTTATTATCAACATTTATCATTCATAAATTAAAAATAAATATTTTTATTTTTAAAATTTAATGCTGATTTACTGTAACTCTTCATAATAAAATTACTGATTTAATCATTAGAGGGTTTCTAAAATCTTAAAAAAAAAAAAAACTGTTTTACAGGAAATTCAACATTTATTACCGACCCCTGAAATCCTCAATTATTAACATAAACATATGATCATTCATCATTTAAATATGATGAAAAGTAATTTCCCTAACATCCTAGATTTTAGAGCATCATCACATAAACTATAAAAATAGTAATACGCTATCCTGCTTATAAAGAGTAATCACAGAAGATATCTTCTCTATTGAATTCATCATAGTTTGTTTATCAGGGGATTTTTCTTATAAAGAATCAATTACTAGATCTTTAGCATGTTTCCTTCGGAGCTCATGGACAACAAGCTTATTAACCTGCGTATCTGAAAACAAATATGGATTTCTTCAATGAACTTCACTATTCATATTCAAAAAGTTTTTTTTTTTATTCTAATACAACCCCTTTTTTTTTGTTTTTTTTTTAAGTTATCCATATAATTTTTTAGTAGTAGTTGAGTTGTGTTTAAATTAACCAAGTTAACTAAATCATATCAAGATAACTTCTACACAACTTAATTTTAAACAAGGACTAGATAAGAAGTTGAGTTGAAATATTTTTTTTTCTTATCAATTTCAATTTTATTTTTCAATTTCATCCATAATTTTTTTTACTTGTTAATGAAGTTGTTTTTAGATCAATAATTTAATTGGATTACATCAAGAAAAAACTTTTATACAATTTAATTTTAAATTCAAACTATACAAGCACTCAAGTAAAGAGATTTCAATGTAAATTTATTAATTCAAATTAATAATAATATCAAATAATTCTTTACGATTTAAATATTTTTTGTTATGTTTTTTTTATTTATTTAATCAGCAGGCAGCGCAAGTAAATAAACTAGTTCGTAGACTATGAGGGATTACCAACTTGAGACAATTCGATAGAGTGAAGATCATAGTTATGCAGCAAGTACAGACCTGATGCTCCCTCCTAAAGTAGACAACCTGGCTTCAATTCCAGATTAGTTGGGGTCCGCTATATGGATTTTTCGTGCCATTCCACGCTATCAGACACCAAATCCTCCTCAATAAGCTACCACATAGAATGCCTCGACCATTGAGATTATCCTCGGCAGCTATTCCTCCTCCCATAGAATGGCTCGACCAAATTATTACAACGTTTTTTTAGCAAATGTACAAAATATGAGGTAGTGAGGGAATGATATAAATGAAAGGAGGGTAGATGCTTCGTCCATTGCTATAATAACTTAACACTAATCTGCAGTCAATTCCCAGGAAAGGAATAACTGCTTGGGA
Organism: Populus deltoides; assembly: GCA_015852605.2. NCBI lineage: Eukaryota > Viridiplantae > Streptophyta > Magnoliopsida > Malpighiales > Salicaceae > Populus > Populus deltoides. Next base: position 821,204 of record CM027588.2, read on the forward strand.
TAGTTGCCATGGCAAAGAATTAGTGATTTCACCAATGCATCAATACTTTGCTAGTACCACTGCAGAGAGAACTTGTCTATCCAATAGCAGCATCAATACTTTGCTAGTACCACTGCAGAGAGAACTTGTCTATCCAATAGCAGGTGCTTCTCCTGATGTACATAATGCATGCATGGAAGCTGAACAAAAATTTTACAATGGAGAAAGCCAACATCACAAGCCTAAGTCACACTCTGCTTTGGTTAAAACAATAAATATACAGTGGTTAAACAGCCCAAAAAGCGTCATCCTAGAAGATAATGGAGATCTTCTCACAATGAATAGACCCTTAGCATGTTTTCATGAAGGCTCATGGACAAGAAGTTTATTCATGGCTAGGCAAGATCACCATGATCATGTTGCAATATATCAAGGTGAAAAGGATTAATACACAGCAATTGCACGCTTACAATCTCTGCTCACACAAAATCAAATATCCAAAGTGGTTGGGATCGGCTATGTAGTTCCATTCTTGAGCATCATGCATCATTTCACACGATCATATACCAAATGCATCTCTCAATGGAGAGCTATAAAGGATCCACACAATAGAAATGATATAATTCTACACTAGCTATCAACCCCACAACAACCCTCCCCCTCCCGCAAAAAGTTTCGACCAAACTCCTGCAAGTGTTAAAATCGTAGGTTCCATACAAAATGCAAATCAACACTTTGATCAAATTGACAATAAATTGTGAAAAGAGAGTAAAATCTGAGTCTTAGACTCCTCAACATTCAACTAATTCAATCCTTCATAACAACACCGAATGCAGAAAACCCAAAATACTTGCATACGTAGCTTCTCTTTAGGCCTCAAATTAGAAGAAACTCTAGTCCTAACCACAACAAGAACAATAACCTCCGCTGACCACAAACTAGCTGGGGCTGGCAATCGGATAGATGCTTTACACCATTCTACATGAATCAAACTCCAATTCTAAATACAACAATAACCCCCCTCAATCCCAAACTACTTGGGGTCAGAAATTGGTCCTTTACACCATTCCATACGAATCAAGCTCCAATTCTAAATACAAAAAGAACAATAACCTCCCTCGACCCCAAACTACCTCGAGTCGGATATAAAATATATGATCTTTTTACACCATTCCACACGAATCAAACTCCAATTCTAAATACAACAAGAACAATAACCTCCCTCGACCCCGACCCCAAACTACTTGGTGTCGGATATAAAATATATGATATTTTTACACCATTCCACACGAATCAAACTCCAATTCTAAATACAACAAGAACAATAACCTCCCTCGACCCCGACCCCAAACTACTTGGGGTCGGATATAAAATATATGATCTTTTTACACCATTCCACGCGAATCAAACTCCAATTCTAAATACAAGCTCTAAACTCATTGAGTAAATAATATGAAAGCAAAATTAAAACAACATCAACATCAACATCAACATCAACTTCAATATCAATATTAATTCAATTCGATGTAAAATTTTTACAATTTCCATTTCAACATGTAAAATAAAAAAAACATAAAGCTATAAAGAAAGAAAAACCCTCCAATCTAACATTCATTAGATTAGTGATTAGTCACATCCGAGAAATCAAAACCCTAATCTCCTATCATTCATTCCTTCAAAAGTCATAAACCCATCAATCAATCAAACTAGAGGTATCACATTGGATCCCGCAGAAGGTCCACCAATAAAAGAGAACAAACCAGTGGACCCAGCAGTATCTTGATCATCCATGAACAAATCCTCAGGATCCCTAAATGCTCCGTGCACACACACAATCCCTACCCCAACCAAAACAGCCGTTATAATCAACGACCCAACGCTTGTCAAGAACACAACGATAACCGTCACCAGAACCAGTATCCCCAAAACCTCCCTGTTCGACATCGTACGGCCGAGGACTACCAGGGGCTGATCTGACGGCCGGAAGGTGTAGAGACCGAGCCAGGCGGCGACGAGGGAGAGGAGGGTGAGGAGGGAGAATGGGTGTGAAAAGAGGGAGAAAGCGAGTACGATTGCGAGGATGGTCAGGTAATTTATTTTGAAGTAGGAGAAGTTTTTGCGTACTCGCGTGGTGGCGTCGGAGAGGGAGAGGGGGCGGGAGAAGGCGGTGCGGTCGACGAGTTCGAGCCAGGGACGGCGGTGGGAGAGGGTAGTGCGGAGGGAAGAGAAGAGGCGCGTGAGGAAGGTGCGGAGGGTGGTGAGGGTTGGGGTTGTGGTGGTGGAGGAGGTGGTTTCGGTGGTAGAGATCGGGAGAGCTTGGGAGGTCATTTTGGGGATTTTCAGAGATCTTGAGGGTAAAATTGCTGATTGCTTTAGAAGGGCTGAATGCAGATCTATTTGAGTGAAGGCGGAGTAAATATGTAGGGGAGGTGGGGGGAGTTATGCTGTACTCTTAGGTACCATTATTGGAGTGTTTCCAGCCGCTGATTTCAGCTGGACGGTCTTGATTGAGTGGATTAGAATGATGTACAGGTTGATGTTTGCTTTGTGTGGTATAGGTTAGTTGTATAGTATCAGAAGGAAAAGGCAAAAAGAAGCCTTGTGGGGTGGCCAAAGCACTTTCTAGCGTTGTTATAATCTATTTTGGATTGTATTTTAAAATAAACTAGAAAGAGAGTTAATAATAATGATTTAGAACATAATCAAAACCTAAACAAGACTCCTTTTAATTATTTTTAAAAAATAATATTTTAAATAATATTATTTTAAATTATTTAAGATAATTAGCTTAAGACCTGGATCTTAAATTAATTTATGAATACAAAAACACAGTTTGTACCACAATAATTTTTTCATTTATTGTTTTTGGTACTCTTTTTAGAAACCTTTGCATTTTTTTTTCATACAAATACATGGAAATGCAAAATAGGAAAATATAATAAAACATTAACTATATATACAGAGTTTCACATAACATGATATATAAAAATTAGAATTAATTACGTGTCTTATGTCCCTCTATTAATTTTTAAAGAGAACCACGTGTGTGTGTGTGTGTATAAATACCATAAAAATAATGGGATAAAAACAATGCATTTTAAACCATTTAATCATAAAAATAATAATTACTCAAATCACTTTTAATAAAATTAATTAAAATTTATTTGCAATTCTAAAATTTTGCCTAAAATCCGCATGATTAATCACTAATAATGTATTTGAAAGTATGGGAGTGGTTGCTTTTTATTTAAAAATATATTAAAAAAATATTTTTTATTTAAAAAAATTATTTTTGATATTAATACATCAAAATAATTTAAAAATATTAAAAATATATTAATTTGAAATAAAAAAATTTTAATTTTTTTAGAACATTTTTAAAATATAAAAATAAATAAATCTAAAATAAATGATAAAAGGATTTTTTTTATTTTCTTCTTGGATGCTCATACCAATGACAATAGACTTTGGAGCCCTAAGGCCTGTTTGGCCGCCGGGTTTGGTAGAAGGGCTTTTCTTTGATTTTTCAACAACTTAGCGGGCTTTTGGTTCCTAGAACATGGAATCCCCAAACAGGTTCAACGCAAAGGAAATCGCAAGCTGAACCTCCATCTGGTCAAATGATAGCTCTTCACAAAGGTCTACAGGCCTAGCTTTATAGCGATAGATGGACTGTAGCATAGAGCAGTCCAGTTATTGAAAAGAATCAAAACACAGCGCAAATCTCTAGTAATGCTGCTCGAGAAGCTTACTGGACGGGCTGGATTTTTTGTTACAATCATATATATCCAGGCATTCTGGCTTCATGAACCCTAGCCTTTAGCTTCTTTCTTCGTCAGTGCAGTGCCATGTCAAAAGGGAAAGAATCCCAGGCAAGCAGCAGCTTATTCGATTCCGATTTATATAGCATGCACGCGTTAAAACTCCTCATCCATTCCACAACCTGAGGCGCTCTCATTCCGATTAATACCACGAAACATACAAGGAAGTGGGAGTTCGCGATCAGGTTTACTTTCGATATATGGTAGACGTGACTAGTCACAGAGACTCGTGTTGGCTAATACAATAGAACCATACATTTCCGGTGTTCGCTTCATCAAAAGACTTGGTTTTCCTTTAGGATTCTCCATTGAGGTAAAGATGGGATAATCACACTTTGCAGATGATGGAATCTATGGTTCGCCAGTTGGATCATGTGTTGCTAGATAAAGCAGTCGCTCCCATGATATGTGGTTCTGATGGGTCATAATTTCTGTAAACCAACCCTATTTAAAAGCCAACACACGAAAGTTACAATTCAAAATGAAATTATATTTTTCTCAAGTCTAATTCTAAGTTAGATAAGAGTATATCTGTGTCCAACCCCATCTTGGACAGGAATATTCCCGCACCTAACTTTATGTAGAGTTGAATCCCATGTCTCTCAGGTTAAGTGTGCAATTCAAAGGTCACTCCACACTGAACCTCCTATAGGACCCATACCTCGAATCTGAGTTAATAATTATGATACCCATCATAATCTTGTTAAATACGAACAAACAATCCATATTTATATTAGTTGGATGTGATAATACGAACTACAAGATAATATTATTTTACTTATACGAGATTACTTTTTTATCCATTTTACGTTGTATGAAACAATTTAAATCAAGTAATATAAAAAAGAACAAAAATATACGAAATGGACTGGAAAACATATACTTAGAGACATAAACACATTCTCTTCCTCTTCCTCTTTTATTCTATATCCACATCTTTTTCCCTTATTTCTTTTCTATCTTTACAATAACTCATTAGTATCTTTATTAATATCGTTTGTTGTATAAATATTTCTAGTACCGAATTGATTTTTGAAGGGTTTCTCGTCAATATCCTTAAAAAACTTTGTGCAAATATTTATTTTAGAAGAGTTTACACCCTCTAAGAAAATCTATCAAAAAAAAAAGCCGGTGTGGTCTTGATATAAAAATCATAAAACATACTGTACATAAAATACAAGAATTTCTAAAAATAATTCATCCCAAAAAATTCCATATAATTTTTGTATCCTCGTCAGGTTCACTTTTCCACTGCGAAGTTACAGCCACCAATGAATTTGATTCAGTGAACAAACCGATGCTTAGTGGTCTGTGGTCAGATGAAGTCATGTCAGTGATGATCATTTGTCTCATCTCTGCGTAGTGGAAAATCCAGTCGGATATCGGGTTATGATCAGCCATGTTATTGTCTCTGTGTGCAAAGTTTTTTTCTTTCTTTTTTGCTAGGTATTGCCCCAGCTTTGTATGGTCAAGCATGAGATTGAATAGCCTGGCATGTTAAACAGTGGTGGTGGTTTAAAATAATATAAAAAAATACAAAAATATTTATTTTAAATAAAAAAATATAATTTACACCACGTTTTCAAATACCTAGAAATTTCTTTATCGTCAAGGAGACATGTATTGGTGGAAATACTAGTGCTAGTCACTGTTGTTGAGCTGCTAATTCATTGGAAATTGATGTTTTGTCATTGCTATTGTACAGGAAAAAATCACTGGTAGCCATTGTTGTTTGTTGGTGGGTATGCCATGCTATAGTTATTATATCATACTTGTCATTAATAAAGATATTTATGATAAATAATATTATTAGTGTAAAAAATAATATATGCTTCGCATAAAAAAAAATATATGAGTGTAGAAAAAGTTTGCGTGTCGGCTCATGTGGGAACTTGAAAATATGCGTACAAGACATGCTAGAAAGGATTAGACAGACCGAGTCAACATTGAATATTGTTGGAAAGCCAGTCATTTGGTCCAATTGCTGGAAAAGTCATCATTATAGAAAAATCAAATCGAGAAAAATAAAGGGAAGTGATGCAAATATAATCTTGTTTGTTTAGATATATTAATGGAAAAGAAGAGAAACATATATATATTTTTTTTATACCATGAACAAATTTCTGTCAATTATTTTTGTATTTGCTTAGCTTTATTCTCAATTTGAACAGAAAACATTTATGCGTCAGAAAATAAATTTAAAAATTTATTTTTTTATCTCTTCTCTTTCTTTTTCTTTCTTTTATTTTTATTTTTAATTTTAGCATTCAAACCGACAAAAAAAATAAAAAACTTGATTAAATGCCCTTAACTAAACAAAGTAAGGAAAAAAGAAGTTATCTCATAAGAAATTAATATTCCTCATGTTGGATTGGATTGCAAAATTCAAATGGTTTTATCTCGAGTGAATTTCACATATAATTTGGACTTTAAAAGATCTATTAATTGTTATATAAACCAATTCCAACATTTCCAACATTAATGAAGAAATTATAGTTATAAAAATAAATTCAAAATATGAAAAATAAAATAAAAACCTAATAAAAAAAGTGATGAATAAATAAATAAATGGTCAAAGTACTTTAGTTGGAATATAATTTGTTCTTTCTAGCCCAATTGACCCGGACCATATCGAGAGATACATTCTTCAAGTGTAAAGTCATTTAAATCAAGAAAACCTTGAAAGAAAAGTAAAGAAGAAGAAGAAGAAGAAGAAGATTACATGGAAAGTTCCACTCCAAGGATCGTATAAGCTTTAAGCAAGTCCTCCATCTATTAGAAATCTCAAATACATCACCCATATTTCATAATTAATGCAATGCCAAATTCAATCTAGCTTTCATTGTTCCTTCCCATTAGATTAAATGTTCATCTCATTTGCATCATAGTTTACTAAAAAAATTCTTAACCCATTGTTTTTTTTATTTATAAAAAAACACTTATCATATCCACTTAAATATGTATGAGTAAGTCTCTATAATAACTTTGTCTTAATAACTTTATTTAATTTTATGAATCAATCATTTTGCACATGAATATTATGTACGTGTCAATAGAAATAAGAAAATTTTGTAGATAAATCTCATTCTCGAACTTTAGTAAGACTTAAACATAAACCATCATGGATATTAAACTCTTATTATCTTAACTAGGGGTGTTCAAGGTTTGGTTTGGTTTAGACTAAAAAAATCAACCGAACCGAGTTATATTAATTTTATGAAATATTAACCAAACCGAACTGAAATCCAATTCAAACCAAACCGGTTCAGTTTGGTTAAATCTGGTTTTTTTTGAAAAAAAACTAGGAAACTAAATCCCTTCACAAATCAAACACTAATTTTTCCTTGTTTGGAATTTTATATTTCCTGCTATTACAATCTTGAGTTGACAAGCGAGGAACAATGCAGTTTAGCTAATCAATTAGAGGATTTTGTAATAGATCCATCTTTGTTGCAGTAAACAACAAAAGCTATAAATTCATCTTTTGTTATTAATCATTGTTTTCTTGTTGATATGCGTTGGATCCCTAGGTAAATACCATGTACTGGGTCAAAAATTACCTTGTTGTCTTTTTTTTAATGAAGGAGTCGTCTCCTTCTGCTGCAACTTGTAAGAATAGAGAAGGATCGTGACAATTTGCGCAGAAGTAAAGAAGACTTATGCAAAAGTAAAGAAATGAGAAGTTAGGGAGATGAAGAGGTGAGTTTGTGTTCGGCTAGAATCTAGATAATGTGGGACTTTTGAGATGGAGATAAATGCAAAGCAGAGCAATTGAAATTTGAAAGAGAAAGGAAGATTGAGATAAATATTCTCAGGGTCAAGGCGGTGGCTTTTAGAGTTAGGTTTCAGTATTTAACTATTTATACCCCTCTTAATTTGTATAGCTTTTAGGTTTTTTGGTTGGTCCGGTTTGATTTATCAGTTTCAGTTTTTAAACCAAAATCGAACCAGACCTGTTAGAATTTATAGTTTTGAAAATCGATTTAATCGGTTTTTCATTTCGTTTTGATTTTTTTAATTATTTTTTCTTTGATTTTCTTAATTGATCGGTTTTTTTGAACACCCCTAAATTCTTAACCAGCATTTCAAAGATTATTGATTCCGCCTCTGATTAAACTTTCAAAGGATGAGTGACCAAATAGAAATCCATAAGACAATTGACGTATCAAAATAAAATCTTGCTAAAAAATAGAAGGAAAAAAATCCAAAAAAACCCAAATTAATTATCAAAATTGCCACTCAGAAACCTCTCTTGTCCATCTTTCGTCCACGTCTGCCGTCCCGTCCCGTCCCTCTCTCTCTGAAGTCCAAACCGCGTTTCACAAGGGCATTCTCGTCATCTCGCCATACCACCCGCCTCTTTATTTTATTCCCTCCTCCACTCCCACTCTCAAAATTCCAACCACCACTTACTCCAAAACGCAGCCGTTTGACGCCACTCTTGCAGAACCGAAACAGCCAAACACAGCAAAAAAATGGCGGCAGAGAACGGAGAGGAGAAGCTGATCGCCGTAGCACGCCACATAGCGAAAACGCTTGGCCACAACGAGTCAATGGCAGAAGATATCTTGCAAATCTTCTCCAACTTCGACGGCCGTTTTTCTCGCGAAAAATTTGTCGATAAATTCACAACGGCAAGACAGGAAGAAGATTTGAGAGCTCTTGACCATACTATCAAGTCCTTACGACGTCAGATCTCCCATTACGTCGCCGCCGAACACTCGATCTGGTCTGACTCCGCCGACTCATCCGCCTTCCTCGACTGCCTCGACGAGCTAATCTCTACTGTCCGTGAACTCTCCGGCTCCATTTATGCCGAAGCGTATCTGTCAAGCGCGGAGGATCTTCTTCAGAAGGCTATGTTTCGGCTGGAAGAAGAGTTCCGTCTGTTAATGGAACGCGGAGGTGAGTCCTTTGAACTTCCCAGATCTTACAAAAACGGTAACGGAGTGTTAACGGAAAGCAATAGTAATAATTTATTGTATGATGATTCCGACGAAGATGACCACGATGATAGTGATAGTGAGATTCCGGTCGCGCAGCCAATAAGTAATTATGACGTCATAATTGATGCATTTCCGTCGGGGATTGTTAATGATTTGCATGAAATGGCAAAGAGAATGGTGGTTTCGGGGTATCGTAAGGAGTGTTTACACGTGTATGGTAGTTGCCGTAGGGAGTTTTTGGAGGAAAGCATGTCGAGGTTAGGGTTAGGGAAACTGAGCAATGAAGAAGTGCAAAGGATGCAATGGAACGAATTGGAGGTTGAAATTGATAAGTGGATTAAAGCGGCGAATGTTTCGCTTCGGATTTTGTTTCCGAGCGAGAGGAGGTTGTGTGATCGTGTGTTTTATGGGTTTGGTTCGGTGAATGACTCGTCGTTTATGGAGGTTTGTAGGGGGGCGGTGGTGCAGATATTGAATTTCGCAGATGCAGTTGCGATTGGGAGTAGGTCTCCGGAGAGGTTGTTTATGGTTTTGGATTTGTTTGAGACAATGAGGGATTTGATGCCCGAGTTTGAGTATAATTTTAGTGATCAGTATTGTTTGGTTCTTAGGAATGATGCATTGGGGTTATGGAAGAGGTTAAGGGAGGCAATAAGGGGGATTTTTATGGAATTGGAGAATTTGATTAGGCGGGATCCTGCCAAAGCTCCAGTCCCTCATGGAGGGCTTCATCCAATCACGAGATATGTGATGAATTATTTACGTGCTGCGTGTAGGTCTAGAGAGTCGCTAGAGCTGGTTTTTGAGGAGAGTGTGAGTGTTGTTCCGTCAAAGGATTCCACTTCATCTTCCTTGTCGGTTCAAATGGAGTGGATTATGGAGTTGTTGGAGAGTAATTTGGAAGTGAAGGCGAAGATTTACGGGGACACTGCGTTGTGCTCTGTTTTCTTGATGAATAATGGGAGGTACATTGTGCAAAAAGTGAAGGATAGCGAATTGGGTTCGCTGCTTGGGGATGATTGGATAAGGAAACATACTGCAAAAATCAAGCAATACATTTCGAGTTATCAGAGAAGCACGTGGAACAAACTCTTGGGGTTGTTGAGAGCAGACTGCAGCCCTGTGGGTGCTAACGTCGGGGGAAAGTCCATGTCTATGAAAGACAGGATTAGGGCATTTAACTCGCAGTTTGAGGAAATTTATAATTCTCAATCTCGATGGATCATATTTGATGAGCAGCTAAGAAATGAGTTGCGGATCTCTTTGTCCAATCTAGTGCTGCCTACTTATAGAAACTTTAATGAGAGGCTTCAAAATACTCCGGATGTGGGAAGGCATGCGGATAGGTTTATTAAGTACAAGCTGGAGGACATTGACACCCGGATAAATGAGTTGTTCCAGGGAGGGAATGGATCAGCTGGTGGCAGGAAGTGAAGGCAAGCCACTGCATGCTATACTATCGTGTATGAATGCAATCGATGATTTTTAGCTCTTAACTAGATACGTGAATGTGTTTTGACACCTTTTGCTTCGTCTTTCTCTTTGTGAATGAAAATTATAGATGCTGTGCCATGATCAATCAAGATGGTGTTCTGCTTCCCTTATGAATTTTATTTTCCATTCGCACTTTCTATGATCATGGCTATCATACATTTTACTATAGTTATACATGGAAACCAGTTTTATATTGCTAATCCAAAGATAAATTAGTTTGTTTCGAGTCCCTTTTCGAAAGTTATGGGTTTTTTTTTTTTAATGCCACAGCAGAGATAACAAGACATTACAATGAAGTATGATTGATAGCACAAAGAACATGGAATATGATGATTACTTGTTTTTCTTTATAAGAAGTCCTTTTCTTGTGGAGTATGAAGTCTTAAGAAGTTAGGAACCTGTAGGATGATTAACTAGGAACTGGGAGTCATATTCACATCATTTTACAGGAGGATGCTGCTGCTTCGACAAGCCCTGTTCCGCAGCACCCTCTGTGTTTCCACAAGAATGTCAGAAAGCTACCCTATAAACAAGGACAAGACTCGAACCTAAGATCTCTAACGTAGATCCTGACGAAGCAAGACACACACTCGTGCGAATATCATCAACTGTCAGGCTTGGACCGAGGACCAACATTGATTCCAATAATTTATTCCAATCCAATAAATACAATTCATTTGGAGCTAATATAAATCATTATATATATTTTATCGATGTTGGAAAAATTATGCAATTTTTTTTTATTATTATCAACAAACGCGGAATTAAACACACTTGCAAATGAAAAACTGATGAATTCAATTATGAACTAGTAGGGCCAGAAATTAACTTCAATTATGAAGTACAAGTAGGTCAATATATATTAATTTAAACCTGCCATTATGTCATTTATATTCTCTAAAATGCAAAATTATTAAGTTTTTTTCCTAAGACATGATCACTCGGATTACATATTGCATAAGTTAATATAAATTAATTAAAAATACTATTGTTTTAACTGAGTTAATCATATTATAAATTGACCTGTTATATCGATCTAATTTAATTAAATTATTTTTTACTTGATTTAAGTTCACAAGTATTTGTTTGTTTTGAGAAAGGACAAAATAGAAGATAGTGTAACAAGATTGAGAATCAAAGCAGCTCATTTCTCTTTTATGAATCAATCTTGGACTTAGAAATTCTGTGGTCCAAATATGATAAAATAGTAATAAATATCTGTAATAAGTGATTTGATAAATTAAAATACTATAACAAACCTCTCCTCCTGTCAGGAAACATGAAACAAAACATATAAAAATATATTTCTTCATAAGGTAGTTAGTTACAATTACATACTAGCTATAGCTGATTTATGAAAGTCTGTTTGTAGGTGTGGTTGTTGTTATTTTTTAAAAATTATTTTTGAGATTAACATATCAAAATAATTTTAAATATATAAAAAATTTATTTTTTAATTAAAAAATAAAATTTTTAAAAACACGAAATAACACCCCATCTCTCTAAATTTCAGCATGAAACACGCAAGTCCATGTATATAATATTTGAGCATGAGATATAATGTAATCTTGCCAGCTACCGATTCCTCATAAGCAAAAATTTATAATAATTACATGATGACTTGCTGCAAAAGCTGCAAACTTTTACAAGATTGAATCTCCTACCATCGTGCAATAAGAGACAAAAAAGCTTGATTGTTCTCGGAGTTCCATGGATTTTGTTTCTGAAAACAAAGATTTTGGCATGAAATGTCAGCTCAAGTTTGAAACTATACACTTTAAATTCGATCATGATCTCCATGGATAATTGCAATTCACATGGCTTTTTGACAGGACTGCGTGGAGCTTGAGTAACCACTTTACATATTAATTGAAATATATATATATATATTCATGGTTCTTTTTGCTCCTCCTTTTTTATATTGTTCTTAGGTCCATGTCTTTATTATATATCCAGCCATATATATGATCACTGCATTATTGTTAGGTTATGCTTCTGATTAGACTTATGTGGGTTTTTTTTCCCCGTCTCCACTCTCCTCCTTAACCCCTTTTATTTATAATACCAAATATTAATCAATAGTGTTGATGTATTTTTTTTTAAAAAGATTGGGAAGATAGTTTTCAATCTTTAGCAGCCACAATAACAATAGTCACACCAATATGCTGTTAATTTGCCCTAGTTTCTTGCTGCACCAAAAAATCCTAGCTGCAGTGGATTGTGCAGAAAATAATTGTTCACATGTTTCGCCAGATGTTGTTCAGGGTCCATGATAAACATTTCAGTGACCTTCCACTATAAGATTTCTCGAACTAATTATGGTGTGACATGAAATGTTTCACATGAACTAAAAATAATCAATAAATAAACAAATGAAATACTTATATATGTAGCAAATTAAATGTAGCAATCAAAATATTAGGATTTTATAAAATGATGGTATGAAATTCTCTAGACATAAACTCAATGAAAACGAGACTAGATATTGGCTCTCAAATAACCAATTCAACCCAATAACTTAAACTGTTAGGTGAAATTTCAAGATATGATTTATGTTATTTTTTAACACACCTCCTCAAGTGAAAGCTTTTTAGACTTGAAATTTGCACAGACCTTCATTGTCTTGTGCTTGATTTTTATCAAATAAATAGGGATGATGAGATTTAAATTCTTGACTACTTGGTCATTAAGGCTCTGATATATCATGTCAAAGAACCAATTCAACCTAATAACTTAAACTATAAGTGAGGTTTCAAGATATAATTTATATTATATATTTTCTAACATTACTGATTAAAATATAATTATAATGCATGAACTCCACACCTCATTGTTGAAGAAAAGAAAAGAAGTGAGAAAGTGTTAATGAACTATTTAAAGTTAATTAATTCCACTTCTCTCTCACACTATTTCAGACCTCTCGTTAATTATTCTTTCATCACATATGACCATCACTCTCATCAAACCCTCTCATTAATTTTGGCAATCACAAAAAAAAAAAAACTAAAATATTAACTACGTAGGATGCAAGCAACTAGTCATAATCACCACCCTTTTGTCATTTTGTTCAACAAAATATTTGATTTTTCATTGAATCAAATCTCAATTTAAATTTCATAACTTGTCTTCTTTCTAATTTACAATTCCCACATAAATCTTTCATGATACAACAAAATTGATAAGAAAGTGAGCTTACTAGCTGCAGATTCTACGAACATTAAAATCCCATAAAACAATTGGATATATACATTGAATCAGATTCAATTAAAGCAACAAGACTCGTGTACATAATTTAACCTAGCTCGAGCAGCAAACAAAACCCTACAATATTATAATGCCAGCTACCTTTACCAGACAAATCAAAGGCTCAAGATAACTTGCATGATCGGTATTATTATATATATATTGCCCAATGTACCTAGAGATAACCACCACATAAGAGTACAAAAACAGTATTAAGTATGAGAGCATGCCTCGTGGGATTGGCTGGTGGGCAGCAAATATATCAGTAAGGTATGGACTGCTTTGTTGCTTTCTCTTGAAAGAAAAACAAAAGAGAGATGCTTCTATTTTTAGAGGATACGCTCGTTTCAAATTTGGGGTTTGGAAGAGATTGAATGAAGATTTAAGAAATTGGAGAAGCGTTATTGTAATTTTGTAGTTTAATAACATTATAGATATAATACCTCATATGAGATTTACTTAGTTAAAGTTTCAGATTATGAGTTGAACATGTTGACTCATAAATTAATTTAAATTATGATTTTTTTTAAAATAACTCTTCAAAAAATATAATTTTATTTTATAAAAATAAAAATAAAAATTGATGTTTGTTAAAAAATAATATAAATCATACCTTAAGACCTCACCTAACAGCTTAAGCTTTTAGGTTGAATTGGTTCTTTGACATGGTATCAGAGCCTTGATAATCAATTAGCGGTCACGAGTTCAATTTCATCATTTCTATTTATTTGATAAAAATTAAACATAAGGTAGTGTGGGCCTATGCAAGTTTCAAGTCCAAAGGACTTTCACTTGAGAGGGTGTGTTAGAGAATAATATAAATCATATCTTGGGACTTCACTTAACAGCTTAAGTTTTTTGGTTGAATTGGTTTTTTAACAATGTTGTTTTGATAGGAAAAAAACTGGTTCAAAGTAAAACCGATCCAAGCAAGGCTCCAGGTCGGTAGGCTACCAAAATGGCAGCATGAGTCAAGTTGAGTTTTATAATTATGAATAAGACTTTTTGGATTTGTTATATATATATATATATTTAAAAAACAAGGCTCCAAGTTGGTAGGTTACCCAATTGACTTGTTAGACTGAATCAGACCAGATTTTATAACTACAAATAAGATTTTTTAACCTACTATACATTTTATAAAAGAAACAAAATGATGCTCTTCTTTTTGGTAAGAGAGATTTTAGATTCAAGTATGTAAAAATTAAAGCTATTGTTATTTTTATTTAGGACATGAAACCTTGTGAACATCTTTTGTAATAAAAAAACTACTTAGTTGGTAAAATATATTCTTTATTTCTCAAACAATATGGTTCAAATTCTTGTTCTAGTAATTATATTTCGCTATCAATATATCTTCTTTTTCTAAACGAATTATAATAATGAATTTAATTTTGATAACTTAAAGTTGGTATAAAATAATAATAATAAACTCTCATGAATAAATTTGCACAGTGTACACCATTTTAACCTAAAAAAATGTAATCCGATTACAAAAAATGAGCTCAAATCACACTCTTGCACCAATGATGATGATCCAACAACTTATAAGACTAATTAATCAGGGTTTCCACCTTGGTTTTAGTGTAAAGACAGGCTTGACTCACGTTGTTCAATAATGGGATAGATATGAGTCTCCTTTGCTTCCGTTTAAAATGGATTAAATCTTACATTAAGAATCTCGTAGTAAGGCAGGCCTCGTGCATTCTCTTAAATACACCATTATTATCTGTAAATAGCGAACCCTAATTGGGTTTTATGGCCGGTGCCTGAAACCTCCATGCATGGCAGGAAGCTTCGTTAGCTAATGTACGAAACAAGGCCACCTCTTCGGATGAATTGTCCACACAAGCAGACAAAATCCTTAATTAAGAGTTAATCACCACTTAATTTAGTAAAATTAACTTGTTTAGGTGGGTGGGTTGTAATCCGTTTTCAGATTAACGACTAGTAATAAACATTCTATCAATGTTTTTATTCATATCTAAATTATCTAGTAATAAACATTTTCTTTATAATTTGAGATATACAATGGATATTTGATTTTATGGGATGATAGTGTCTGTTTTCAAAACTTCATCAACTTATTTCATGATTTGAACCAAATCTCAAATTTAATATTCAATCCGAAAAAAAATATATATTAAATTAATGTTTTTATTAGTATTTTTTTATAATTTTAATGTGCTAATATAAAAAAATAATTTTTTTAAATATATTTTCAAACGAAAAATACTTTTGAAAAATACATGCACCACACACACACACACACACACATATATATATATATTAGTATTCATCGATGCACATTAATTCAAAGATATTTTTTACAAATAATTTTGTTAGAATTAATTGAGGATTAAAGATTTTAGGAGTTTGTTTTAATTTCTCATTGCATTTCAAATTAATAAGATCAGATTAAGAACTAACTAATTATAGCTAATTAGTACATACACTGAAAGATTGTAATAAAGTCAGACCTGCAATCCAGGGTGCCAAAACAAAAGAAATAATTAAGAAATTGTAATTTTATTATTTCTAATATAAGGAGATGAATTAATCATTTTTAATTAATCTTATTGAGATATTTAGCTGGCCCCAATTTTTTCCTTAAACAAAGTTTAATCCCTGGCAGAGAGAAAATTTGTTCTCTATTTTTTTAATTGATAAAAAAAATTGTATTAAAGACAGCTAGACTGTTGTGATTAGTTTATAGATGTCAAGACTAAACATCGCAGTGTGCCAGCATTGCTTCAATGATATACACACCCTAGCTAGAAGTCACATCACCGTGTGCTAGGATATTTTATTTGGTAAACTATTTCTTTAACTCCTATAATTTAGTGATGATCCATTTCAGCTTATAGTTTAATACTAGTTACATGACCCGTGTGATGCTGCGGGTTAATTATTTTTTATATTTTAAAAATAGTTAAGATTTAAAAGTGTTAGGCTTTTTTACAAAGTTATACTCAAGAGTCTTAGGTTTGGTTGCAATGCCTGACCCAAGAGTAATGTTTATAATATTAATAATAACATTAAACTTGGGTTAACCATAACATCAAAGAAACCCATGGCAAAGTCGGTTTTAAAAGTGTGATAATTAAATAGATTAGTAGCAGGAAGAAAAAACTAATGAAAAAAAAAAAAATGAATTAATTGGGTCAACCCTTCAAACCAGTTAACCGCCATACCTTAAATTAATGAAAGTTTGATAATTAAAAAAATTAATGGGTTAACCGAATTAACCGGCTAACGTCAAACCAAGTTAACCTCTCAAACCCGAAATCCGTGTAATGAAAGTTTGATAAATAAATAGAAAAAAAATTTAACATTAACAATTTAAATTAAACGAAAAAAATTAATTAAAAAGAAAAAAAAAGACATCATCTTTTTCACCGGGACAGATGTAGTCACACAAAGTCATAAAAAAAAACTAAATTCATCAGCCAAGAACTACTTAGAAAAAAATTTAACATTAATAAACTTAATTAATTAAATAAAATAATTAAAAAAAAAAAGAAAAACCCTAAGAAAAAAAAACTAAATAGAAAGAAATTTAACATAACAAACTAAACAAATGAAAAAATAATCAAAAAGGAAAAAAGCAAAAATAGATTAACTTGTCAAACCAAGTTCGTTAAAAAGGATTCGTGTCATGAATGTCTAGTAACTAAATAAAAAAAGTGAACATAACAAAATGAACAAAAATAATTAATAAAAGAAAAAACGGTTAACTCGCAAACCATATTAACCTTTTAACGATTTGGCATAAAAAGTCCGATAACTAAATAAAAAAATTTAACATTAACAAACTAAATTAAACAAAAATATTTATGAAAATAATAAAAAAAAATTGACAAGTCAACCCGAAATTAACTGGGTTCACTCGTGAAACCAGGTTAACTCATGAAACTCGGGATATGTGTCATGGAAGTCTAATAACTAAATAGAAAGAAATTTAACATTAACAAACTAAACTAAACAAAAAAATTAATTAAGAAAACAAAAAGAGCAAAACAAACCCAAAAAGCAAAAAAAAGCAAAACTAACAACAAAAAAAAAAAACTAAGGATCGATGTTTTTGGGACCGATGCAGTCCACAAGAAACACCGATCCTTTAGCTATTTATGAAAGTTGGATAACGAATAGGAAAAATTACGAGTTTAATTAGTTGGGTTAACCCGCAAACCAATCCATGTCATGAAAGTTTGAAACTAAATAGAAAAAATTTAACATTAACAAACTAAATTAAACAAAAAAATTAATTAAAAAAAAACCGAAAAACCGAGTTAACCCATCGTGTCATGAAAGTTGATAACAAACGAAAGAAATTTAACATTAACAAAAAAAACATTAAAAAAAAAAAGAAGAAAAAGCGAAAAAAAACATTTAGACCGAAAAAAAACAATTAAAAAGGAAAAAAATTGGTCAAACCGGAACCCGTGTCATGAAAATTTGATAACTAAATAGAAAAAAATTTAACATTAACAAAAAAAAATTAAACAAAACAAATCATTAAAAAATCAAAGAAAAAAATAGCTTAAAAAAATAAAACAAAACAGTTTAAAAAAAAGTAAAAAAGCAAAAAAAAGAAAAAGCGCGTTCTGGACTTGCCGAAAACACTGAGTAGTTTTAGTATATTTTACAATGTCTTAATATCAATCATAATATTTTAAAAATACTTCAATATGACCACTAGGTTCAATTAATATCAAAGATATATTGTTTAATTATTGTCCCAAGATATAAAAGATTGAAACAATAGATACAAATGAGTTATATCTTTTATACCTATCGTATCCTCATCGTGAGAGTGTGACGTTACGATGACTCTTCTTAGAAGGGTCTTGGAGGTTTTTAGGTTGATTGAGAAGTCGCCACTTAGTATTATAGTTACTATGAATCCTAAATAGTTTTTTTTCAGAGATTCTAGGCAAAAAAATTGGTTGTGTAAAGGAAAGATATTAACACTCCTAGAATCCATTGAGAAGCCTTTGAGTGTGAACACTCATAAAGCACACCAGTTTTTGCATGGTGGTTTCACTGTCAGAGCTGACTGAGTTATCCATTTTCGAGGCCTCGTCAGAGAAATTCTAACATCATCGTCATTTGAGACCACTTGAAATTGGTAGAGGAGATGCATACCTTTTATTTGGATCCAACCTTGCTCAATTTGACGGTCTGTAACTCCACATCCATTCGTTTGAAGTTAACTTGATCAACCAAAACTGTCAAAATAAAGATGCCCAACTAAGAAACAACGTGTCTCTTATCTTCTCTTCATTAAGTTCGAACGACACGTCGTTTAAGGTTTTTAATTTGAGATTAGCAAATGTCAATTGAATCCTTATTCTTCAAATTGCTTTTAATTGCACTCATAATTGCCTCCAATCTTTTAATTTTATGCAATGTCACCCCTGTCAAACTCAACTGTTAACCCTTAAGTTGACCTTGTTTTCATTTTAGTCATTGGTTCTGAATTTGTGCATTTGAACCCTTAATTGATCAATAAACTTTTATTTTTTTTTCAATTTGGCCCATGATTTGGTCAATTTCAACTCCTATATTCACCCGTCTTTTTCAATTTGATCTTTAATTTTGAATTTCTTCAATTAAGTTTCTAATTGCCCATCAAACTTCAATATTTATACAATTAAGCCTTTGATTTGACCAAATTAACTATTAAAAATTATAATTCAACCCTCAGACTTCAATTTCTTCTAATTAAAGCCTAAGTTGACTTCAAAAATTAATTTTCTTACAATTAAGCTATTAATATATTCAATTAAACCTTAAAAACTTGCACTTGAGTCTTTCAACATTTAATTTTGAATTTTCCTCATCAAATTGAATTGTCTTTACCAGTAGAACCTTCATTAGTTGAAAATACATTGTTAAATTTTTCAATCTTATATATTTGATCTTTCTCAACCAGTTTTTGGCAATTTACTGAACGTTTTGGTATACTCTTCTCACTACATATATATTCTTCTAACATTTTTTATTTTCTTGTATTTTTTCTTTTTCTTTTTTTTTATTTTGTTTATATAGGGGTCCAAAAATAAATAACAACAATACTTATTGTTTTAAAATGATAAAAATTCACTCTAAAAATATTATAGAAATCGATTTGTTTTATGTTTCTGTATATGTCTCTCCAACTAAACACATTTATGTTTTTCTATTTTAGAACACCAACCAAACACAACTTAACAAAACCAAACGAAACCATGTACTTATTCATTTTTCTCACATTTTCATGGTTTTTTTTTTTAAGTTTCATTTAAATCCCCATGTTTGTAGATGTATCCAATAAAACACTTAAAAATATATTAAAAAAATGATTGAAAAGGTCGGGCCATGTGAGCAATTTAACAAAGAGGGTCAAATATTTAAATATTTTTGAAACGTTACGATTGGTAATTAAGAAATCTTAAACTACAAAGAACAACATGGATTATTGTTAAATCTACGGGAATGAAAACATATAGTTTTATCTTATTTTATTTCACAAATGGTTAGCTTAGAAAACACACTCCCAAGAATGTAACATGTACTCTTGCATTGTCATTCCGTACCTAATAATAATTGATTTTCAGTGTTAAGCCATTATTTTAATTTCCAATGATGTGCCTAAGTTTCATTCCTTCCTTTATTCGTGATAATTAGCTAGTTATTGGCTCATGCTGCGGGACCAATTATTTCATAAATATTGTATTTGTACTTGACCTATAAAATATTATTTTCATTTATATAAGTTAATCTAGATTAATCTCTTAACCCAAACTTAGTTTAATAAGAAATCTAATTTCCATCCATATTATACCGTATGTCCATCATATAAGAAAACAACTATTAAAAAAAATAACATGATACTTATGAATCCATTTATCTCAAAAATTAACAATAAAATCATTCTTTAGTGAAAAAAAAACCTAGAGAAAGTTCAAAATATTATTAAAAAATTTAAAGTTGATTAAAATATGATTTTTACTGAGCACAACTATAGATACAAAACCTTGAGAGATAGCTTAACTGATCAGATTTTGGGTTTACTTTCTAATTGTCATGAGTTTGAGTTCTCTTATAGTAACTGGAGGCTTACATGGTTGTTAATTTTAGGATCCGTAGGATTAATCAAGATATGCATAAACTGACCTGGATATTCACGTTAATAAAAAAAAAGGATGAATCCCAATTGCCATTGACTTACTTAAAAAATATATTTTAAACAAAATAATTCAGCCCAGGTTAGCACCATTTATAGAGTTCTGTGTCGGATTTAACTATATAAATGGAGGAACAACCACAGTTTCATGCATGGTAAGGGTGTCAACCAGCATTTAATAATTTACTCCCTTTATCAATGACCCAATTAGTTTGGATCTATGAGAGCAGGGAAATAAAAATAATAAAAAAAGGTCAGGAATATATATAGAAAATAAAAATTTTGATTTTGATGTGTATTAAATTAGGTATAATCACATAAAAAAATTAGGTAAGATTTTAAAATATAATTTATATTATTATTTAATAATAATTTAACTTATGGACTCATTTTCGTTTGGAATTTAAAGGACAAAAAGATCACTCTACGAGATTATAACTTTGAATGACCTTTCAAATTGAATGATTATTTTCCTTATCACTTGAATCAATCTCGTAAAAACAACGAGAAATGATGCAATGTTCTTACGTGAAAGTGAGTTTAAAGATATAATTAAAACAAGTAATTAATGAAAACTTAACTAAACCCATATAGAAGAAAGGGCTATGACCATTGGAACTCTCAACTACTTAATTAGCAATATATATTAACTAAAAGATCACTCATTTTAGGTCACTTTCTTCATTGTCAATCCAAAATAAAATAATGCACATTCTACTTTGTTTTTTTATGGGTAGTACGTACGGTTGTTCCTATAAAACCTCGTCCTCCCTTGATCACATTCTTGACAAAGAAAGAAGAAGAAAAATAGGCACAAAAAAGAGTTCCAAACTCCACACGCCACAAAAGAGAGTTCATTTCCATAGAAATGGGCAATAGCTTAAGGTGTTGTTTGGCTTGTGTTCTTCCTTGTGGAGCCCTAGACTTGATCCGTGTAGTTCATTTGAATGGCCACGTAGAAGAAATTACAGGTCCAATCACAGCTGCTGAGGTCCTCAAGGCAAACCCAAATCATGTTCTAAGCAAACCTTCTTCTCAAAGTGTTGTTCGAAAAATCTTGATTCTCTCCCCGGAATCCGAGCTCAAAAGAGGCAGCATATATTTCTTGATTCCATCTTCTTCATTGCCTGGTGAGAAGAAAAAAGGTGGTAATAATTGTAGCCACAAGAGCAAGTCTTCATCAAAGAAAAGCAAAAAATATTGCAACATTAATAAGGATGTACAAGATTGTGATAGTCACCTAAACGACTTAGTCTCGGAAAAGAAACCCTCTCGTCGTGATCGCCGGACCAGTCGTGTCAGAGTATGGCGGCCTCATTTACAAAGCATCTCCGAGGACTATCAAGTTTTGTCCGGTTCTGGATTTTGACGTTCCCCAGAGGAGGCAAGAGGGTGCAATTATTTGCAACGGGGACGTTTTTTGATGAACGTGGTGGGGTTGATGGTTTTCCCTTTTCCTCTTTTTTTGTGTATAAATTTTATATTTTGATTTTAGTTTTCCTTCTTCGATCTGCGTATAATAATGGCAGATTGAGGATTTCAATATTCATCGGATCACGATCCGTTTGTTTTAATCTTCAAGTAAACTATTTGATGAAGAAAGAAAAAAATGTTTGTGATGATGAAATATTTCGCATTTACATCCACAATTCCCAAGTAAATACATCTTTTTATTCACAAAAAAATACATGTTTCTTAAATTTCTCAACTTTTTTTTTTTAATATATGATCTGAAATAACTTGGTGGGATTTATTATCCTGACATAGAGCTAGATTGATTAATTACTCTTTGATGATTCGTAGCTAGAAGAGATTGTTCCATAGTCTTTCATCGATTTGAGTTTCAAAACAAGAAACTAAACACACAAGGGAAATGATTCAAATCCATTGATGGAGAGCAAGGCAATTTTGGAGGAGTTAAAATCCATTGCTCAAATTGATTTCTTATAGATCACAAATGACAAATCTAAGCAAGTTATGGATGATCTACACACACAACATTTATTCAATTTCTC
Source organism: Populus deltoides (assembly GCA_015852605.2). Classification (NCBI taxonomy): domain Eukaryota; kingdom Viridiplantae; phylum Streptophyta; class Magnoliopsida; order Malpighiales; family Salicaceae; genus Populus; species Populus deltoides. The sequence continues at coordinate 843,873 of CM027588.2, forward strand.
AAGGAATTACTATAATTTAGATATACTCCATCGATCATGTTATAATCAACTACTATATATGCTTGTCATGATTCTTTTCTTACAACTTATGCATCCAAAACACCTTTAATTATGCATTAATCTTGTTTAACAGCTAGCTTTGGTATGGCTCAATGTCAACATGTTTAAGGTTATGGGCACTTCCTCAAAGATTAACATGCACGAAATGTCACGGCCGCTTCAATGATTAACATATAGCTAGATGTTTAGTTTCAACTTAGTTTTTGTCCTATTGTACGTGTCATACAATTGACTTCAATAATCTTACAGCTAATAAAACATTTATCAAGGAAGATTCAAGGGCCTTAATTGCATTGATGCACGCTGTAGTGGAGGCCATCATCATATATATATGAATAAACTATGATTTTGCTGGAGTCAAAATGTGTTGGCTAATGTAAGGCATTTAAAGCCACCCAATAGAGGGAATATTAGACAACAATTTCTAAGAAGCCAGTAGATTGCATCTCAAGCATGAAGATTAATTACCAGCTCTTACGTACACTTGTTTCTAAGTTACTGTACAATGGGGCATCCATTTGTAAAGGAGAAGACAAGTTTACTATATATGAATTTAATATTTATATTTCAAGTCGGCAATTAATTTTTCAAAGAGTTATTGATTTAATCTTTCCCAAATAAATTCACAGAGTAATTAATTCCATTATTTTCAAAAAAGTTCATAGAGAATCAATTTATTGATGGGGTGGAATATACTAAAGATTCCATCGAACTTGTATAAGTAGCACTTTTGTCTAGGACATCTATTAGAAAATTCATGTTTGAATATATTAAAGTTTTAATTTTTATCAACTTAAGAATACGATGCTTGCTATTTGGGGTGCCCTTCTTCTTCTTAATTCTACAAATTAAGAGATAACTTAATTATATACATTCACCTATATCAACATTTGAATGATTAGCTATTAAACCCGATTTAGTTCAGCAGGTTGACAGGTGATTACGTTGTTTTAATTAAAATTTAAATAAGATCTAATTTGATTTTTTTTTAAAATTAAAAATATCATTTTAATTTTTTAAAATATCTTAAAACAATGTTATTTTGAATTAATTAAGTTAATTTACTCAACTTATAACCTAAATCATTAACTATAATGAGTTTTATAATAAATACTTAAATTACAAATTTCCATGAATCTTTTTCTTAAAAATATTGTAAGAAAGAGAAACAATAATAAGTTTGTTAGATGGAAGAACATAAACTCCAACTCCTAGTATATATATTAATAATAGTCATTGCATATGAATCCAGAAGAACTCAAGCAGTGACAACTCCAAGCCACATAAAAATAAAGGAAAAAAAAGCTGGCAAATCCCCTAAGATGTTACATCGAATAACTCAATCCTCACATGGATTCCCTATTCCCACTCTCCATAAACATAAGACAAAACAATATATTATATATGTTTAGGCCTACTAGCCTTAATTGATTTTTGTTCGATATATCATACACTGAATTATTCCACTCCCATTTTCATGAATATTTTATTATCCAAAGTTATTTCTTGAGTTTGAATTTAATTGCTTAGTGCAACTCCAATCTTTTCAGTGAAATCATCAATAAACAAGAGTTAAGCAATGACACCCAATTCATTTCTTGATATTTAAATATTTTTTTTTAAAACATTATTAATTAAATCTAGTCTATTTTGACGAGTGAAATTAAAACCTGATTCAAGCTTATTTAAAAAAAAAACAAATAAAAGTTAATCTAATCTAAATTATATGACGGGTCAATCTATGATTTGTGTAACCTTATCAAAACCTGGTTTAATATTTTACTTTATTTTTCTCAAAATAACATCATGCATTTTAATTGAATAAAATCAACTATAATTATTCTATATAATCCGTGACCTTAACCTAGAGGTGGGTTACATGTGAAACTGGGTTTAATAATTTTATTTAAAAGTACATGAGGTTGGAGCATAAATCGGGCATTCCTGATTGCTAGCAAGTAGCAACATAACTCCTGAAAGAACAACTCACATTGAAAGGAAAATGAAAGAACCTAATATCAAATTTGATGCTGAATATTAATTCCTAGTTCATATTTAGCAAATATACAACAACAATTAAATTTCTTTCCAAAACAAAATGTTCCTGTAGCTTGAAATATCAACTTATGTTCCCTCTTTATCTATATTTTCTAGCTATGGCATTCCACCATTTGTTAGAATCACCAATTAGTTTTACAGTTTCTGCTGAACCTTCCAACAGGTTTTTTACACTATTAATCCTGTCTTAAGCTCTAGAAATTTGTTGTTGCACCACAAGCACAGAAACCTGACACTGGGAATCTGATGATGTTAGCATGTCTCCCATGAATCCCAGCTCTGGGAACTCACTCCATTCGGTAAGTCCCTCAAACAATGGCGAGCAGCTGCCATAGGATCTGCCCACCAAAATTAGATCAAATGAATTTTCGACAGATGTAATCAGCCTAATCAATTCTACGCAATCGTTTACGGATTCCTGTGTGTACGAATGTTGCCTTTTTCCTGCGGATTGGATCTTGTATTCGGTGATAATATCATTGTCAAGCTCCATCTCATGAAAATCGTGGCTTGTTCTGGCTAGATCGATCAAATGGATCACGGTGAGAGCAACTTTAGAGTGTTTAGCCATTCGCAAACCGTATGCTAATGCTTCTCTATCATCACTTCCATGAGCAAAAAAGATTCCGATGTCGTATAAGTTATTGTTTTTGGACGCACTTGAGGTGCCTCGATTGACCAAGATCCCTACGGAGCATGGAGCCTTCTCCAGAATGTGACGATTAACAGACCTGGCTTCTGCAATGTTTTCAATCCCGTGAAGTCTCCATTGCTTGTGAAATGGGATGATCACCAAGGATGTGCTCTTCTCTGCAGCAAGCCTACAAACTTCTTCGTGTATGGTGGAAAAGGGCGATATGGATGTGAATAAGTTGACAACAACATTACCATTGCACTCTTGCTCGTATAATCTGAAGGCATTGATGATATGACTAGAATCCTTAGCATGGAATTTCGCACTTTTCCCAGGCTCATGATGCACGAGGAGTGGGATTAAACTGCCCGTGAGCTGGAGCAGGTGGACTACATAACAGCACATGGGAGTCTTGGCTGTTGGATTGGTTAATTCAAGAAGTCTAATGATACAAGGGGTGGAATCTTGGTGATATATGCAGGCCAGAATGCGGAACTCCATGTGGAGACTAGTATGTTGGATCGTTCTTTTTTTGCAGGATGCATACTTTTTGGATGGATCGTAGAGTAATTTGATTATCGGTGTGAAGGTCCCTGACAAAAAAAGCATGTTGATGACCATGATACTATATATTTGAGTGTCAAGAAGCTGCAACAAGTAAAGCAGAAACATGTTAATTTTATGCACAATATGAGGCAGTCATTGATAAAAAGTAAGGGAATGCATATGCATAAAATTCAGTAGTGGAATAGGGTAAAGGTCATTACGGAGAGGAATTTTCCGTGCTGCATGAGCAGGACATCCGAAACGCCTTGACAACTCATTACAAGGCCTAATGAAAATGCTTCAACTGGAGGTATGTTGAAGTAGAGTGCAGGCAACATGCCACCTAAAAGTTTCCCAATGAAGCTGCTTACACCAAATATACTGACAACAGTAACTGTTTTCGAATGTATAGAAAGTATATTAACACCAGCGACACTGAACACAAAATAGCTCGGCAGGAGAATGGAAGAAACAAATGATTCAATCTTGTTGACTAGTGCTGATCCTAATGGTGGACCATGTGGCACTGCCATGCCCAAAGCAACAGCCCCAAATAAAACATGGTGCCCAAAAACTTCACTCAGGAATGCACATCCTAACAGCATTATAAAGATAGAGATAACATACGTCTCTTTGACCTGTTTTCCTTCTGATGTTTTCCCAGTCATCCAAGTCATTAAGGGCCTTAATAGAAAGAATATGATTATCACCAGCAATATTGCGAAGATTAAAATCAATGCAATCAAATCATGAGTTTCATCTCGATCTATGAGTAAGAAAAAAAAAGTCAGGGACCAACTACAAGTGCCACTGATCATTGATGAAGATATTGCTAACTGGCCAAGCTCCGAATTTATGAGCTTCAAATCAGCGACGAGGCAGACAATGACATGAAAGGTGGTAACAGATTGAAAAACTGCAATGTAAGGAACACAATCATGTAGATATGGTTCCATTTCCATATTTGTGGTTAAAATTTCAGCCACGATTAAGTTCAATGTTATCGGAAAAATGAAAGTAAAGAAGCCTATAACCACGGTTTTCCTTCCTGCTCTCTTTACCATTCCCAGGTCCAATTTTATTCCAAGCAAAAATAGATAAAGAATGCATCCAAAGAAGGCAAATGTTGAACTGACATTGATACTTTTCGCTGAATACACTTTTGACAAGAAGGAATTATTATCACCCCAGAGAGTTGGTCCCAGGGCGAATCCTACCTGATCATATCAAAGACATAAACTGAGTTATATACCTGAAGAAACCATAATACTAGAGGAAGGATTTTAGACTCTTTTTTGTAGGAAAAAAAGAGAGACTTTACCAGCAGCATTGAAATGAAAGCACTTTCACCAAGTGGGGTGAGAATGTATTGTGTCAAGGCACTGAGTAAAGAAGATAAGCTGAGTTGTGCCAAAACCGTTGGAGTTGAATGGTCAAGTGGATTGTCACCATAAAAAATCCCTCTTGATCTCTCACTAATAATTCCTTGGCACACTAACTTGAGATCAGTTTCTGATACATTCATTGTTATTCATACAATAAAAACAAACTCTTGTTTTGTCCAGATAGCCTTGCCGGTAAAGAAGATAAGAGGGTGTGAAAGGATTGTAAAGAGCGAGGAAGATAGGCAAGCATACATGGTCCACAGGGGTGTGAAGGGCTTGAAAGAACTACATGGACAGGAGGATTGTGCGGATTCTTCTATATGCTTCTTGGTCAAAATGAATTTACAACTAGAGGAGGAAAAACAATTACCCTCCATTATATGGCCTACGTGCTAGTGACAAAAACGTGGCACAAAAAGATATCTTGTTGATTAAATTCGTGTTGATTAACTTATCTGCATTTTTGGTTTAATATAGGGGAGAATGTATATCACAAGTTCAATAAATTTGATTTTTAGCAGGTCTTATATCTGATAAAATTGTATAGGTTTCTAAAGTTAGGCCATGAGGTTCCTCGTATATAAAACACTATGAAGGTGTCTAAGCATCAATGGGAATTTATCAACAAATACGTCAAATTGCATGCATACCTATTGGTGGATTAGAGCAATCAAACGATTATTTCCATCATTAAAATAGATATTGTTCAGAATAAATTATATATCGCATTTAATAGGTTAATCACTTCTTGCATTTAACTCAGTGGAATAAGAGACAAGCTAACCCGAGTTAACCCGCTAAATTCATGATTTAAGTCATGAGATCAGGATTCTTGATGAAAAAAAAACATAAAAATATCACAAAACTAAAAAGAAAATAAGTAAAAAGAACACAATGTTAACCTGAGTTAACTTTTAAAATTTATGGCTCGGGGTATTAGACCGAATCTAGAAAAATTATGAAGCCCAAATCCTAACCAATTAACTGTTGAAGGATTAACTTGAAAAAAAAATATCAATTACACAAAAGGATCCAAAACAAAAAAAAATCAATTAAAAGAATGAGAATCAAAATCAAAATACAAAATAAATTTTATTTTTTATTGAAGAATGAGATTGAAAAGAAAAAATAATTGAATAAAAAGATTAAAAAAATAAAAAGAATGAAGATCAAAATTGAAATAAATAAAAAATAATTGAAGAGTGAAATTGAAAAGATAAATCAATTCAACAAAAGGCAAAAAATAATAATCAAAAGAATGAGGACCAAATTGGAAAAAAAAATATGGTAAATTGAGATTTAAAGATGGAATTGAAAAAAAATAAAACTTCTACAAAAAGACCAAAAACAAAAATTATGAATCAAAAGACTAAGTATTGGAGTTGAAATGCCAACAATAAATAGAGCTAAGTTGTAATTTTTATGGGAGGAGAAAGAAAATAAAAGGGAAAAAGGTGCCCCAACGAGAAACCGATCACTACCACCAAAACATCTTGTATCAGAAAATAAAAATAGTGGCATTTCCAAAGACATGGTGGAAAGATATTTTTGAATGTCAGGAGGCGTTGCACGTACCGCCCACAGGGCATGAACACTTTTCACGTGCCGAAGAGTGCGCCACATACGCCCCAACCTTTTTTTTCTCTATTTATTTTTTATATTTGGTTAAATACCAAGTTTTACCTCAACTTTCTTAATAATAACAAAAAAAAAACTATTGTAAAAAGATGAAAAAGCCCTTAAGGCCATTGGCTTCTAATGAAATTTTGGTCATTTCACAGTGCTTTTTGTTTTTGTTTAATTTTCTATATTTGGTCATTTATTGAATTTCCCCTCAGTTAACATGATAATAACTACAAAACCATTATGAAAAATATAAAAATGCCCTTTGACATTAGTTTTAATTTTTTAACTTTTAAGGGTATTTTGATCTTTTCACTATGTAATTAAAATGGGATAAAAAAAAACTTGTTTGTCCCTATTCAATTTAGTAGTGATTAATGGATCTTTTGAAAAGAATTTAATGCCCCCTGGTATTAATGTTTATGGTGTGAGGGGTTGAATCATTAAAACATTGTTTCAATGAACAATATTTTTACTCACATGCTACAATTAAAATTAGGGATGATGGTGGGCATTTACGGGTCAGGTTTTCTATATTAATACCCTCCTTATTACTTATCGAGTAAGAAATTTAAATTTTCGTACCATATTCATTAAGTTTTGATTATCCATATAAGTATTCATTGTCCGACTATCATTTACTATTCAATCAAAAATAAAATAGAAAATATATATTTGAAGTGTGAGTGTGTGTGTGTATTGGATTCAAGAAAAAAAATATTCTATATGTATATCTATATAATACAAATATATATCCCATGTTAGGTTTGGATCAGGTGGGTTATGTTTAGGTCGGTTTTGAATTTTGGATCGAGTTTGAGATTATCTATATATTATTCATTATCCATTAGGTAAAATAACTATCCAAAAGAAACCACTCATTCGGGTAGTTTAGATTGTTATCCATTATATTCAAATTAAAGTATCATCCCTATTATTAATCTACCTTTTATTCTTTAAACTTTTCAAATTAGTAACATTGGTGGCAGAAGTGAAAAGAAGTTGGTTGTTTAGTGCCAAAACTATCCCTCCTTTCTCTTCTATTCAATGGGTAACAAGATGGAGATCTTGTTGAGTGGTAGCTAGGTAAGTGAAAGCAGAACTGGAAGTGAAAAGAAGAGTACGGTAAAGCTAGCAATATTGAAGCCTATATATACTTGGTACTAGTTGGATTATTGCAAAAGAGTAAAAGGATTAATGGTTTGTTTTTCAAAGGAAAACGAAGCAGGAGATTATATCCCTGCTACAATGGCACACAAGAATTTAAGATAAGAAAAGAAACTAGAAAAGCTGTGCTTATAGGACATGCTGTTTGGCTGAGTCCCATCTTGAATTTCTTTCATTACATAGCTTGGTAAATTTCTAGCAAGATAGGCTCAAAGTTATGGTAAGAAAAGGAAAGGAAATGAATTTTTGGCAAAGAGCATTCATCCTCATCTTCCTCTCTCAATTCATCAAGTTAAAGAACAACTTGCATAGTTTATCATAAATTCTTGATGTGAATCACAAGTTCAAACCATAAGTTCATAAAATTTGAACTTATCTCAACAAGAATTAACTAGTTTTTTAACTCACGCTACGTAAAGAGTCAGTTTTTTTACATTAAAAAATTGTAAAAATATTAGAAAGTAAAAAACTCGATGCATGCTAGCCGAAACACTTTTAAAATACTTAATTGGTGACATGTTGGACGAAATATTTGTCTAAAAGAAATATTGAGATGTTGATACATTGAATTGACTTGGGTCAACCATGATTAACATACGAAACCTGCGATATTAAAAGTGATAAAACCATGGAATCTATACCGAAACATATTAGAAAGCCAAATTATAATGAATCAAATATTGAAGGCTAAAAGCAAATTATAAAAACATAGAATTAAAAAAAAAGTGACTCTTGTTAAACTACATTGGCATCTGGCACAACGATGCGAGCTAGGGTGAATTTTTCTGGTCGCAAAAAGAAAATGTTAAGGCGGTGGTAGGATAATATTCCAAAATAACATGAAAAAAGCAAAAGATAAGTTTGGTTATTTTAATAGTATAAAAAAAGGAAACCATAATTTAACAACATGAAAAACAAAGAAAACTTGGGTTAATCTTCTAAATTTGAGTTAATATTCCAAAACAAAACCTATGAAATCCCATACTCGGGTTTAATCGATAAGGTCACTTTCCAACTAATTTAATATTGAAGGATAAAATTATATAAAAAATAATATTGCAACCTATGAAGTCCCTAACCAATTTAATGTTAAAGGATAAAATTGAAAACAAAATCAATCTAAAAAACTTGTCAAAGCATAAAATTAGCAATTAAAAGAACGAGAATCAAACTTGATGGAAAAAAAGAGAGGATGAAATCACAAAAAAAAATTAATTTTATAAATCATCTAAAATTAAAAAAATAGCAATAAAAATAATGGGGACCAAATATTTATCAAAGATGAAAACATTAAAAAAGAATGAAATTGAAATAATGTTTTCAAGTTCAAAAATTGCAATCAAGATAAGAGGGACTAAATCTAAAAGGGAAATAAATTGAAGGATTGTTGTGATTTTTACAAGGGACAACACACAAATCAAGGTGAATGAGAGAGAAAATAAGAGGAAAAAGAAACGCAAATCTACGCCAAACTAGTTTGAACCAACATAAATGCGTCATCTAGGAAGGAAGAGGACGCCGAGACAAATCAAATGATGTGGTGGAAGCGCAACTAAAACCACCATAGTCAACCGTACACACCGCCTGAAGGCGTTGAAATGACCGATACGTGTTTGACATGCATCAACAACTTTTTCTTTTTTCTTTTTATTTTATTTGTACAAAAACTAAAATGCCTTGATGACTAAACAATAATAAGAAAAAAAAATCATTATGAAATTACTACCAAGCCCGCGAAGTTGAGACTAAAAAATTTGGATGGTAAGACCAATAGAGTTATTACACTGTTCATTTGGAAATAAAATTCCTATAAAGCTACTGACCAAAGGTTTTTATTTTTAACTTTTTAAGGTTAATACAATAATTTTAATGTTATTAAAAAAATAAAAAAGATATTGTTGCCACCAAACAAATAAAAAATGAGAAATTAAACTCATGAAAAGATCATTTTACCCCTCAATGCCAATTCATCTGATTTTCCTGTCAAAGATAAAATAGTAATTTTAGTATTAAAATCCACAATAATCAAGGCGTACCTACAATACTTTTCCCGTAATAAATACTACAGTAATCTATCTGCATTTTGTTCTAATATAGGAGAAGGATTATAGTTGATGAGTTGTATCACAAGTTTAATAAATTTGATTCTAAGCAGAACTTGTATCAGATAAAATTGTCCAGGTTTCGGGAAACACTGTAAAGGTGTTCAAGGATCAATGGGGATTTATCAACAAATATGTCAAACTGCAACCAAGATTAGGATAAAAGAAAAGGAAAGAATGTTACGATTCTGATGACATTTTGTTATAACTGTATTTTCACGATTGAAGTTCATTTCTTGTTTCCTTGATTCGCTTAAGTAAAATCTTCACTTTGTTAAATGAAAGATTGGTGGAAGCTGCTAATTTCTTGCATCTTATCAATTTAAAACAGAATCCTGAAGAGGTTAGCCGAGCTTTCGTTCTACAAAAGGTGTGCTGTCACATTTCTTAGTTCATGCTAATTGCTAACTCAGTTGTTGTTGCTGTACTGCTAAGATTGAAGCTTTAATGTTTATGTCACCTGATGCAAGAAAGTCACCAAGTGGCCCTAGTTCTGGGAACTCAATCCACTCTGCTAGCCCTGAAGTCTGTGGAGAAGATATGCCGTGGCGTCTGCCAACTAAATAAGGTCATATTCACTCAACACTGAAGTTACTATCGATGCTGCCTGGGATCCATCTTCAACATCTTGTTGTCCAGTACCGTTATGATTAACATCCTACAACTCCTCAGAATCAGGTATTGTATCCCAATTCATATTCTACTGTCCAAGAGAAAAGTAATATAAATCATATATTAGAATTTTATTTAATAATTTAAATATTTGAATTGAATTAGTTATTTAATATAATATTGATAATCAAGTTGTTATGAGTTTGAATTTTATTATTATTTTTATTTATTTGATAAAAATTAAATACAAATTAAAATTAATATAAAAACCTGTACAAATTTTAAATTTAAAAAACTTTTACTTAAAAAATATTAAAAAATAATATAAATTATATTTTAAAACTTTAAATTTAAAAATTAGTTGTATACTATTAGATCTTATCAACGAATGATCTGACAGGGCAACCCACGAATGATGAGACATATTGAATCAGCTGGTGGAGGAATATCCGCTATGGGACTTCACAAGCTCATGCCATCAAAAGTCGGCTCTTTCGGAAACGAACCATGCACAGTCAAAACACAATGTTTTTTAGTCTTTTATTTTATAATGATTTCTGTTTTTCTAACTAGATACATTCATCTGTACTCTAAATCAGAGGGATTTAAAGCATAAAAAAAAGGAAAAAAAGGAGGATATATTGCTAAAAAATAATCAAATCCTATAGATATTGCTAATAGGAACTCCTGCAACATCTTTTTCTTCTCTTCTTAGTAGTGATGGGTCCTCTGCGTCGCGCAAACCCCAAACTCTAGTCTGTTGTTGAACCACCAAAACAGAAGCTCTTAGCTTAGAATCTGTGACGGCTAGCATCTCTCCTATTGCCCCTAACTCTATATGTTCATTGCACTTCCCAAGGTTAGACATCAACTCTGACTCTCCATGTCGCTTCCCAACCATGACAAGGTCATAAGAATTCTCGATTGATTCAATCACAGCAAGAACACCTTCACTGTCCATAACTACCTCCTCTAGGTAAGAAACACGTTCATTCTCTTCGGCGTTTAACTTGTATTCATCTAATATTTCAGAGTCGAGCCTCTTGCTCCTTTCTGTACCACCAGCAATTTCGGCACCCTCAGAAGTTGATGTCGTAGTGAAATGTAAAAGTGTGACTGATACATGAGGATTCCCTGACATGCGCACAGCATAAGCTAGTGCTTCTCTGTCATCTGCACCACCGAAGAATAGCACAACAATTCGACAAGATAAAAGCTCCGCGAGAGATTTCCTAAAATTCCCACGATCGACGAGTACCCCAACTGAACAAGGAGCCTTGTCAAGCACATTCTTGTTCAGGTGCCTGAATACATGAAATGAGTTCACCATTTTCCCATTTACGCTCTGCTTGTAAAAAGGAATAATTATGAAAGATATTCTGTGCTCTAAGGCTACGGAGCACACATCATTGTGCATAGTTTCATAAGGCGAAATGCTTTTACAGCAATGCAGAGCAGCATGACTGCAATTTTCATGTTCGAATTTTTTAAATGCGTTGAAGATTCTTTCTGACTCAGTAGGGTTTTGAGAAGGTTTTTCGCGTGGAAGGTGTGTGATCAGTAGAGAGGAAGCACGTCCAACTAGCTTGATGAGGTGGAGGACATATATACCAATAGGGTTATCGTTGGTGTGGTTCGAGACATCAAGAAGGTTGATAATTGTCTGGACATTATCTTGGCTAAGAACACAAGCGAGAATCCGTAGTTCTTCGTTGCTTTGATGATGGCGTATAGTCCTCCTCCTGTAAGCCAGAAACCTCCTTGAAGGATCATAAAGAGCTTTCACAAGTGGTGAGATTACTCCTATTAAAACCACCACAGAGAGAATCATAATGGCGAAGCATTCATCGGTCATGCTGTCCTGCACATTAAGGCAACTATCTCTATTGATTAAGCAAATAGAAGTAACCCTCTTCTAGGTCTCCAGCAACAATATGCTTATAAGCTCTGTCAAACTAGTTTATCATATCATTTATGTTTTAACTATATCTCAGAAAAGTTCTGCCATCGGAAAGGGGAGATATGCAGTTAATTAGGAGTTTTAAAGCACTAAGACCAAGTCAAAAGGAAACATGTCACAGGTGGCTTACACTGTTTGTCTTCCAGTCATTCAACAGGACAAGTTCAACAATGCCTTTGGAGTTCATGAGAAGACCTAGAGCAAGGGCATCTCGAAATGGCATTCTGCAGAATAGAGGAGGTAGCATTGTGCCTATAATTTTTCCCAAGAAACCAATGAAAACAACCAATAGAATTACGCCCACGGTCTTCCATTTCTGAACGGAAAAAACATTGGTCTTTAATCCACATAGGGTGAAAAAGATGGGCATAAGCAATGCTGATACAAAACAATCAAGCCTGTCCACTATTGCTGCTCCCAATGGTGGTCCATCTGGTATGACCAACCCCAGAAGGAAACTTGTTATAAGCGAATTTATTCCGATGACTTCACCAAGAAATCCGAAGCCCATTAATGCAACAAAAACCACATAGATATAAGCATCTTTCACAGGTTTACCTTCTGGAGTATTTCGAATTGCCCACAAAGCTGCAGGACGGATTCCAAATAACAAAAGATAAACAAGGAATCCAACTGATAGAATAGAGCCAATTGCTGATTGCATTGATTTTTCTTTAGCTACATGTGCCACATAGAATATCGACATAAAGGACCAAAAGCACATGTCACATATCATTGATGAAGAACTAGCAAGTCTTCCAATATCAGAATTAAGTATCTTGAACTCAGCAAGAAAGATAGCAATAACTGGGAAGGCTGTAACAGACTGCATTAATACCACTAGCTGGAGCACATGGCACACGGTGTCATCCAGTGAGATAGAATGGCATAGGAGTAATCTGACAAATGAAGCCAAAGCAAATGGAATGAAGAAGCCTAGAATTCCTACGACCAGTGCTCGTTTACCTGATTTCCAAACGATGGAAGGATCTATCTTCACCCCAACCTGGAAGATAAACAGCATGATGCCAAACACTGACAAGGTCTCGAGTGTAATTCTTCCTTCTCGTGGGAAGATTTTGTTCATAAAGGCCAAGTTGTGCCCGAGAATAGAAGGACCTAGAATTACCCCTCCCTGATGAATTCAAAACATCAAAAACAAATGATCAGAGACAGCCTCTCAAATCAGAGTGATATATCAAGAAATCATTAATTTGCATGAGAGGAGAACATGTAGAGAGAGGAACTTACAAGAATATGAGAAACAATGGAAGGCTGGCCAAGGGGCTTGAGAAAGATGTAAATGGAACGTGTGATGATAGAAATAAGAGAGAGTTGTAACAGCAAGAGAGGCAAAGTGTACTCTAAAGGGTCATCATGAAACCAGAGGCCTCTAGAGTTAATCATATCAACATGCTGACAGACAACATGAATCCCAACTCTAACTTCCTCATCGAAACGAAGTCTTGAAGTGTTCTGAAACTGCGTAGATGAATTATTTATCTGTGACATTGTTTTAATGGACAGAGAAGATGCCTAAGAGGCTGTTAGGCAAAGAAAATGTGAAGAGGAAGCAGAATGAATAGAGGACATGGGAGATCTGAGAACCCATTTGACAGAAACGAGAAATGGATGGTTGAGAGGGAGTCTTAGCATAAAGAGAGAAGAAATCAAGAATTTCGCTTTGGTGGTTCAGATTTCTTACTTTATTAACCTCCAACAAAAGTAAATGGGCAGTTGCCACTTGGTCTCTCCATGGCTCGTTGGTTCAATGCCAAATGGGAGCTAAAGAGATCAATGTGGATATTTTTGGTGAAGAAGAATTTAACAACCTGATCTGATGAGATCATGAAAACTTTGCTTCTTTCATATTGTTGATCATCAAATAAGTTTCTGCTGAAGATCTGGTGGTTTTCTTTGGTGCAGAAATTGTAGAAACCCTTGATAGCTATTAAACAAAGTTTCTATACATGTAACTAGCACAAGGGAAATAACATTGATACGGCTACACCTAAAAACTCATCTTAGGTTTCAATTGGATCAATTATAACATCAAGAATAAAGAAGCTAAAAGATCCATTTAATAAGTGTAATCAAAGTATTTTGACCAAGGCTATATTTTTAATAAGTAATAATTACATCTTAGTCAATTTAATTTTATATACAAGAGAAGTCTAATTCATCTATTTTATGAGCTAATTAATTTTGAAAGTTAAAAGTTTATTTTTTCTAATACATATTTTTACTCTAACAAATATAATTTCTTATTCGATCATTGAATAGAGCTAAATTTTTTCCAGAAGATTCTAAAGACCTTGTTTTATGTTGGATTAAAATTTCAGGACAATCAAACATCAGTAAGGCCTTGTAATAAGATCTAGAAGCTGCTATGAAGAAATTATATTAGTTTCCTAATTAATTTAGGATTATATTTTTTCCTATTTTATTTAGTTAGGATATTTTTACCTAGTATAAATAGGGTATTTAGCTTGTAACAGACTTTGATTTCAGCAATTATTATTGTGTGTTATGAGAGATTTGTCTTATTTTGGTTCTTAAAAAAACTTCTCTTGACTTATCAAAGAATTAATCAATTTTTATGGTGTCTATCTATACTTCTTGTTCACGTTTTTGTATTGGCATTGGGTGAGGATTCAATTATTATAGTTTTGGTGTCTCGGTACAAGTTATTGTTGTATTAAACTTAATCACATGCTTGAATTTTTTTTAAAAAAAATGTTGATTTGACTGTAAGTTTTTAGATTTTTATATTCACGATGTTCATATAAAAAATATTTATTTGTTATCATGAGACAAAAGGAGATTAATATAGTGAGAAAATAGGGAATATGTTTTATATATTCTCTTGAACCAAACACGCTTCTTTCTTTCTTTTATTTTTTTAATAAATTGAATGCTAATAAGAAGAACAAAAATATTCAGTTACACTGTATCCGAAGCTCAATTTCCAAGCATTTCAATTCTAGGGTTATGCTTCATTCAAACAAAATTCTAGGTTTATGGCAAAAACATTATTATCTATTTATGCTAAAGAACATATCACAGTAACATTTCAAAATTGACACAACTTTTCATTGAATGTTGTATTCACAAGTATAACAATTCAAGAACACAGAAACTACGAATAAACTATCAGAACAGAGAACAAAATGCAGACTATTGCCTACCAGTTACCACTACTGATGGACAAGAACTCTACTTTCTCTGAGAGATCTAAAAAAGCTAGCTGCAAGCATCGATCTTAAATTTTCGGATACGTTTCCCCGGACAACATCTCTGCCATTGATTATAATGAAACTCATCAATCAAACAAATCGCACGTCTCAACCAACTTCGAAATCAAATGAAATCCAGTCCCTTTAATAGAATCCCTCTCCTCCACCACATTTTCAACCACTCCGCGAAATCAAACCCTTCGGCCCTGTCCTGTCCAAATCTGCCATACAACTCCGATGACCACACCGGTTGAATCCTCACCGTTCCCCGACCTTTCTCTACAAATTTTCTATCAACATCCCTACTAATCCCCAAAACCAATGTCTCTTTCCTCATCTGCACTGCACAAGGCAATAGTGTGATACCCTTTTTCGATCCATATTCATCGGAAACACCTTATCAGCTTCAATCATATAGATTTTGAAACTCTTATTTTGTTTTGGATAACTTCTTCGGAACCAACTATTTACACTCAAACCATTACTCCTAACACCAACGTCAACATAAACATGTTCTCTTAAAACTAATATCAACATTCTCACTTAACATTCTTCATATTTCTCTTCAACGTAACCCATGGCTCCATCGGTCCTTTACCGACCAAAGCATCTGCGTTTTTTTTATAGTTCATTCTAGCCTAGAATCCGAGCATTTGCTACCTATATTCCCTTTCCATGAGAAATTCCTTACTTTCATTAACACAACCTCTCTAATCATCATCATCAGCAACATTGAATCTACACTGTTGATTTTGCATGATTTGATTAATCATCAGTCCTTCACCGACAAAAGCCTCCGTATTTTTTGACAGTTCTGGTTTTAGCCCCGAAACCAAGTATTTACTACCTTCATTGCCACTCCATGAAAAGTTCTTTACTTTCATTAACACAGCCTCTCCAATCATCATCATCAACATTAAATTTACACCATTGATTGTGCATGATTCGATTAACCATAGATCGTTTACAGACCAAAGCCTCCGCATTTTTTTATAGTTCCCGTTTTAGCCTAAAAATCGAGCATTTACTACCTAAATTGCCACTCCATGAAAATCCCTTACTTTCATTAACACAACCTCTCTAATCATCGTCATCAAGAACAACATTGAATCTACACCGTTGATTTTGCGTGATTTGATTAACTTACAGATTTTAAGCAAATCAAACAGATATTGCAAGCTATACAAGTCTCTTGATTTTGTATGGATCACTGAAAACCCACCCGGATTCAAAGTCCGACAAAGCTCCAACCCGAATTCATCGGGTTGACCCGGCCCATCCAGATTGTTACTGAGCTGGAAATCAAAAGTATCATCATCAAACGGTAGAGAATAATTCGATAAAATAAACGATGGAGATGATTTATTCGTTTTTATTATTTTTTTTCAAATGATGATTTCTTCTCCAGTTACGGTTTTGATGTAGAAAGATGTTGAGAAAGGCGAGAAGTAGACGTCGGCGATGAGGTATTGAAAGACGGTACAACAGGAGGTGGCAGCAGCGGTGGCGGTGGATGGAGAAGTCCGGGTTTTGTGGAGGGCAGAAGCAAAAGTCATTAGAGAGGCACGATGGGCCTTTGACTGCGAAAGAGCAAGCGAAACAGACGGGGAAGAAGATTAAAATGGGGGCATGGTGAGATTTGAAGATATGAGAGGGACGGGTGGCAGTGTGTGAGTGGTAAAGTGGATGATGATGTGGTGTGACCGTTAAGGTGGTTAGAGGGAAACGTGGAGATTTTGATTTTTGACGGGCCTGATAGGATTTGGTTTGGTAATAGTTAGTGGGCCTGGATCTGTTTATATCGGGCTCTTGTTTGAAGGTTTTTAAGCCTAAGTGATATACAATATTGGTATTATATTCTTATATATAATTTATCGATTTTTAATTATGTAATAGATATGTTGTTTGTTAGTAAAGAATTTTTATTTTAATACATGAGTTCCACGGTTCAGTAACCAGAAAAATAATTTTTTTAGATTTTTTATCAATTAACACATCATGACGGGTTGATCTTGAACCAATTTAATTAGTTTGGATCAATGGTTCAACCGATTATCAACTAGTTCGGTCCAATTCAAATTGGTCACATGAATAATATATACATTGGGTCTATAATGGTGTTTATTTTTTTATGAAATTCATATTATATTTTTATATTGACTAGATGTTTTTTTTTTAATAATAATAAATTTTCCTCAAGTGAACAATGAATTTTCCTCAAGTGAACAATGATTGCCGTGTAAATGCATGTTAGAGGTGGGCAGAATATACGAGCATTTTCACACGTAAACCAACCGTGCATCATGGATTGATTAGAAAGTTGTTCTGACCATGCACGGAAAAGGACTTGGAAATACTCGAGACTGGTGGCGTACGATAAGTGATCGTGCACCACAGGCATGGTGCCGGGATACATGTTATTATAAAGTGACCAGAAGAAGGAAATGGATTGAGAAAGAGAGTCTTGGGTCAACCTCCATTGTGAAATTAGGTAATGGATTTTACTCCGTACAAGTTGGTCATGCATGCAACTAATCCAGGAATCTCCATGTTCTTCTTCCCTTTCCTCCTCTTTTCCTTCTCGTCGATGGGGGAGAAAGGAAGATACCAAGTTTTTAAAAAATTAGAATTAAGGTCGAATAGATTCAAAAACCAACCTATAGAATAAATAGAAAACCTGAAAACATAATAAGTAAGTTTGAAAAAATAAAATTACCGGTTTTAATATTTGGTTTTTTAAACTAAATAGAATAAAAACAAAAAGATATATTCTTAAACTAAATAAGACATAATAATAACTAGGAAAAATAATTTACTTAACATTTATTAATTTTTTAAAAGTAAAAATGATATCATTTTGATATAAAAAAATTAATAAATTTTTACGACATCACAGGACAAGTTAAGTTCTTTTATCTTTAATTGATTTTTTAGATTAATCGAATTCAGCTAGACACATAATCAAAATAAATTTTCTTATCTTAAAAGGAAGAAGAAAAAAGAGTAACTCGGAATGGTTTTATTTGAATTCAATTGCTACAAAAACTTGAGCAAGCAACCAAATCCAAAGCCCTTTGTGTTCGAGTTTCCATCAACTTTCCCATAAAACAAAAACTCAATAAACTAGGAATTCTTTTTCAAGAAGCAAACTAGTAACATTGGTTTAATGTTGTCTTAAACTAGCACCTCTAACACGAACAAGTGTACCCATGTGTCTTCCTATTGGCAGCTACCTCTCCATATAATATTGTTGGCGATCTTATCTAAGCCAATTTCCTTACATTAATTTCAAATGTGACAATTGAATAAGACTCGGGCTATCAAACAAAATATACAAAAGTACAAAACATAGGCAAACTTTAATAAAGAAAGAACCGAAGAGGACGGCTAGGAGATGGGAGCACAAGATAGATTTAGGCCTTGTTGTGTCGGTCGAGGAATAGGCAGAGGAGACCATTGCCTATAGGCCAACCATTTTGTTTTAAATGCACCTTTTTCATCAAAGCTAAACGTCTCTCTCCCTCCCGAGCTCTCAAAACCATATAATATTTGATGAAGAAGATACCGGAGGAGTTGAGATGTCAGATGTTGATCTCGATAAGACAAACCACCGCAAATGATAGGATGACAGTAGTGTAGATGTTGATCATAACTTGAGCTCTGGATGTTGGAACGACACAAGTTATCACTTTAGGGTGCGTGTTGCTGGTGATCTTTTATAATTTGAGTAATTTTTTTTTTTCTTTGAGCGAAATTCATGGTCAATGGTTAAGACTTTGTTATTTTAAAATATACTTGTGTTTGAAATGGTTTTAGTAAGAACTAGATATATTACTCAAAAAAAAAAAGATTAATCTATGCTTGTTGGGTTGTTTCGAGCCTCAAATTCCTGTTGTTTTAGGTTTTCTTTTTTTTATCCTTAAACGATTTTAAAAATTCTTAGGAATTGAAAAACATTTTTATTTTATTGAATAATCAGCATTTATTATTTTTATAATTTTACTAATTACCTTAACCCAACTTGTGGGCTAATTCAGAAATTCAATAATAATTCAGACTTTCTATCATTTTATGAGACTATCTAGTGATGACCTTAAACCCTTGTGATTTTCAATTCCTTCCTAGATTCCTTTTCGAAATAGCTGTCGATGAGAGTTTAAGGGCTAAATTGAGTATTAAGTACAGGATTTAACTGAGTACGAGTATATTATAAGTTACGGGCTAAATTGAGGTTTTCAAATAAAACGAATTCAAATAAGGGTGGAGGGTGGAGGGTGGAGGGGTGGCACCACCGCAGATCAGTGGAGGCAAAATGGGTCCCACTATGGAGCAGCCAGGAAGGATACAAGTGTTACATAATGTACGTAAGAGCTGACTTTGACTGACGTGCTCACCAAGCAATCTCCAGCCAGCCTCCATCTTTGACCCATTCAACCCTCCATAGCCAACGTGACCAGTGGCGTATGCATGCCTGGATTTCGGGACCCGCCAGAAAAGGTTCCCCTTCCACTGCAAGATTTGGTTCAAAAAAGCACTAGCAAGAAGGAACGTGGCAAAAACTGGGAGGGAAGTAGCATTTTTTACTTCTTTAGGGCGGGGACCTTTTTGGGTATTTTCAGTTTGCCCTTGGAAGAAATGAAATCCAAATTTTTGAGTTCAATTTTCCAAACCCAGTAAATTAAATTAAGAAAAAAAAATGCTATCAAGTATTTGATGGTATACAAAAATTGATTTGAGGCTTGCATTGTAGTGTGTATAGCAAAAAGCCTCGAAACAATAAAAAATATATATATATATATATGTGTTAGGACATGGATAGGCGACAAGAACACCTATAAACTATGACAAATACAATTTGGAATATACACGACCAAATCCCTTTTGTAGTCGTGGAAAAAACATACAACAAAGAAAATAACCAAACTTGAATGCAATTAATGAGATGAACTTTGATGACTTTCTTATTCTTTTGAGAGATTTTTTTTTTATTTTAGCAGTAGCAGCTGTTTCCTACCAAAAATTTTCCACTTCCAATTCCCTTTTGGCCCTTGAAAAAACTTCATCTGTTGATGATTGATTCATGTAAGACCCCATGAGGTTTCCAAATCCTGAGAATCCAAAACTTCCTGGACTTTGCAACATCTCTAGGGTAAAAGGCATGTTACCTTCAGATGTTGTTGTTGGTACCCTTTGATCCCTTATAGGGTTGTCGATGGAATTGTTAAACACATGGTTTACAGCTGATGGCCTAATTGCCATTGCCGCATGGTTGCTATTGTTGTTACCATTGTTGTTGTGGGCCGGCAATGACCGGCTGCCGGTGCCGCGAGCAGCAGGAACATTATGGTTGTGCTTCCCTTCATAGGTTGTGATCACTGCCCTAAGGTCATGGGATGCTCTCTCAACATGCTTTCTTACAGAGCATCCTTGATATGTGCACTTGTAGTAGCTCCTATAAACCAACGATCAGAAACCCAATTAGAAAAACAAGTTCAGTATCAACATCACAAGGTACCACAATATACAGAAAGAAATACGGCTCATGATTTTGAGACCAAAAAGCTTAGCCTTTGAAGCTTGAAATTGAAACAAGATACATTAATTAACACCAAGATTAGTTTCTTTTTCCCATATAAAGAAACTTAGTGCCTAACAGAGTGTATCCTTCGAGTTAAAGTGAGCTTTTACCTTGGATTTGGGTTTCCCTTGACCACTTTCTGCCCATATTTCCTCCACCTGTACCCATCATCTAGGATGTCTATGTCACTAGTGGTTTGTACCACAACTCTTGGCTCTCTCACTGCTTTGCTGCCAGGTGCTGAAATCCCTTCATTGTCACCCTCTAGTTTCCTGAAATAAGCAAGCACGATAAGATTAGTACTGCAACCAAACATTCCAGGACCTAATATCTGATAAAGAAACCACGGAATAATATGCTTTAACGTCTATATCCTTAGTTAATCAAGAACCTACCATCTTTTGGCCTCAGGTTCATCCTCATCAAAGTCATCATCACCTCCTGATCTACTCCTTTGAGAATCAAAATCATCATCCCCGATTGAAATTGAAGAATTCTCAGGTGTAGCAACTGAGGAGTCCATTTGTCCACTACCATGAGTAACATATGACTGTTCTTGAATCTCATTGGGGTTACTATTAGGAGCCGGTATCATTCCAAGATTAGAAGCTGTTGTTGATGATGATGATCTCCTAGTAGACTGAGGTTTAGGATGGTTATGACTGCCCTTATAAACTATCTCGGTTACTTGTCCATCCAAAGACCTCTCAAGTATCTTCTTTGTTGGACAATTGGGGTATGTGCACTTGTAATAACTCCTTGGATTTTCACTTCCTTTAACTTGTTTTTGACCGTACTTTCTCCAATTATACCCATCATCTGATCTTCTCTGCTCCCTAACAGATTGATACTGCTGTTGTTGATTACCATAATCAGATTGGAACCCATTGTTGCTTTGAGGGTTTGTTTGAATTGCAGCAATCTCAGGGGAGAAACTCTGCATAGAATTAGAGTTGTATTCCATTTTTACCATACTATTCTTCCCTGAAACAAACGCATCTTGCTTCGCAGATTCTTGAAACCCCCATGTTTGTTGCTGTTCCTGAAAATTACCAATCAACCAAATTCAAGAAAAGTATAAACAACACAATCAAATATCTAAAACAGAGAATCTCACCAAAAAAAATTGATTCTTACAGGCTGAATTGTGGAGTTTGAAGACTGAAACATGGCTGTTGAAGTTGTGGGTGGCCTTGCTGGTTGATGGAAAGAGAAATCAGAGAAAGTCTTGTCTTCTTTCTTGACATTTTGCAGGCTATTACCATAACTACTCTTCCAATTAAAAGCCTGAGCTGGAAACGTTCCAGTTGTTGGAGATGGCAAAATCTACACAAAATAAAAAAAACAAACAAAAATCATCATTCAAAAATCCCATCGAAGTTACCAAAACCAATATTTAGCTTCAGTAACACAAAAAACAAACAAGAAAGCCCGCAACTTTAGCACCAAGCAATTATCTTTACATGCAATCATCAGACCAAAACATCAAAAGTATCACAAAACCTTACATTAGAAGGGTTTAACAAGACAGGAGAGTCCAAGAGATCCGCAGGGCTTAAACCAGCAGGAATAGCAAAGTAGGAAGAAGGAGAAACAGGAGGAGGAGATAAAGGCAAAGAAGGAGGAGGAATTGACTTAAACTTAGGCACACCAGAGCCAGTTCTCTCAGCTATCCTATCAGACAACTTACTATTATTTGTGATATGATTATTGGGTTCTTCATCACTTGAAGCAAGAAGATCAGTGAGAGAAGAAGAAGTCATGAAAGGGTAGTGAGAAGAACTGTTAGTATTGAAAGAAAAATAGTTGCTACTGCCTTCTGAGTGTGAATTTGCAGAAGTGTCTAAGCTCCCTGGAGAAGAGGCCATGAAAAAAAAAATAAAAGGCAGGAGGGAGGGCTCAAGATTTTGGGGGATAGAGAGGGAGGTTGGTGATGATATATATAAGGGAGCTGTGGTGTTGAAGAGGAGAAAATCGTAGCGTCTTGAACAAGCAGTGGAACTCTGTTGTAAGGTGAGTTTCTTGGAACTAAGAAGATACAATTGTGTGTAAAAGGGGACTTTGGGTAAAAAAAAAATCGTGGGTTTGACTGGATGGCGGCTGACACAGAGATATTTGTGAATATATCTTGTGTTAATGGGTAGGAACCTTTTCTGCTGCTGTTTCTGGTGTCATTAGGCTTGTTCTATGACTAATCCAATTTAATTTTTCAATCCTCCATGTGACCTTATCTCATTAACATTGTGTGTTGAGAGATTTTTTTATGTTTTTTAATGCTTTTTTTTTAGTTTTTTTTAACTTTAAAAGCTATGAAATTAATATTATTTTTTAATAATTTTTATAATTTTTGTGTACGTTGTCAAAAATAAAATAATTTTTTAAAAAAATATATTTTAATATTTTTTACACTATATTTTCAAACAAATAACTTGAGAACACGTTTGAAATTGTATTTGAGTACAATTAAGTATATATTTTAAAAAATATATTAAATTAATATTTTCTAATTATTTTGATATTTTATGAAAAAATATCAAAAAAATTTCAGCTAGATTACAAATAAAAAAATATTAAAAAAAAAACTTTTGCATCCAGCTAATAATCATAAACCCCCCCCTTTACTAGCAAACAGTGCTAATTTATTCCTTTCTTGAGAACTGAAATTTGCTTTGATAATTAATATTACTGAAGCTGCAAGAAAATCAAGGGGTATCAGAATTGTAGATGCGTTGCAACAAGAAATCGAATCTAGTTTTGAATATTCCTTCGGCAATAAAAATTTTCCTTCTTTATTGAGATTGAAATAATTTAATCTTGATATTCAAAGTTATTTTATTATTAAAATCAATATAATATACTTATAACACGCAAGCGCACGCGCACACGCACACGCACGTATTCATGTACATGTGATAAACCAGTTAGTCTATGGAGATTGACACAAGAAGAATATTGTGTAGCTTAAGAAAAGAGAAGCCGAAGAATAGTCTCAAATTTACACAAGCAGCAGCAACCCTTTTTTATGCTTTGATTAGGAGAAAATCCATACATTAAAGTTGTTTTCTCAGCAATAAATGTTCCATTTATTAATTAATGCAGCAATTTAATCTTCATAATTATAGATTAAAAAGGCATTTGGATAGAAGTAATAGTTACTTTTTTAAATGTGTTTTGCTTGAAAAAATATCAAAATAATTTTTTATTTTTAAAATTTATGTTTGAAAATCAAAACAATTTAAAAATATTAAAAAATAATAATTCAAAAAAATTCAAAATTTTTTAAAACTCCAGTTTGAATCTCTGTCCCAAATAAACATTAATTGTGTGTTTGATAATAAAATAAATTGAACCCTAATGGGTAACTCAACCGGTCAGGTTTTGAGTTTGCTTTTCAGGATCACTGGAGACTTACATGGTCGTTAACTTTAAAGCTTTTAAAATTAATCGAGATGCGTACAAGTTAATCCGAATATCCATGTTAACAAAAAAAAATAAAGTATATTGTATTTTTTAAAATTATTTTTTAATTAAAATATATTAAAATAATATTTTTATTTTTATTTTTATTTATATCCTCATATCCAAACTATTTAAAAACATCTAAAATAATTAATTTAATATTTTTCTAGAAAAAAATAATTTACTACTAGAATCATACAGTCCCGATCATCCTTTCCAAGTTCATTGTATGGACGACTCCATATCTGGCTCGGATATGCCTTGTTTCTTTATGGGATTTGCCCCTCCCATATGTAACTTAAAACCTTTGGTGGGCCCCTGAGCTCTAATGTTTGCCCACGTTTGGATATATGTATTTAACAAGCAAGAGACGGGCCCACTGAATGCCCACTGAATAGTGAAATTAATTTTTTTGTTCTTTTAGAGTTGGGCGACGATGCTTGAATACGTGCTTGGTTTCAGTGCTTATTTATTCTTTATCGATATTTATAAATTGATCACGAGTTAAAATATAATTAGAGCTCTTATGTGTCTTGAATTTATATTAAATGCTGTCAATATAAATTTCGTAATATTTTCTTTTGTTGATATTATCTAAATTTTAAATCCAAAAATAAAGAAATAAATATTTAAATTGTATTTAGTTAGTAATAGCTACGTGATGAGTACTCCATCACGGGTCAAATATTTTTATTTTTTATAAAAAATTATATATATAGATTTTTTCAATGTATTTTTATAGTTTAAAAAATATAACAAATCAAAAAGTTTATACACACATGTAATTAAATAAATTAAGAATTTTGTGGGCTAATAAATAAATAAATAATCATTAATAACATCTAAAAATAAAACTTGAAAAATCAAGAGATAGATGTAGATCAAGATATTTAACCTTGAAAAATAGAATATTAAATTGATTGAATAAAACAAAAAAAAATAACATGTAAAGCTACATATATTAAAAATATCATCTAAAAATAAATATTTTTTATTTTTAAAAATATAATTTATTTATATAAAAGATAAAAGCAAAACCTTGAATGAATCAGAAAAACCTCTCTGAAAATTAAACGCATAAGAAAAAAAATCAATATTATTTTAAAGAGATTTTCTAAACAAAATAAAAAAGAGGAAGTTTTGTCTATTTTTTTAGTGTTTAGTTTTTTTAATCGATCACGTCACTTTATTTATTTTCAATTGTATTCTTTAAATGTATATTCTTATCATAACCATGTCGCACTTAAGGCATCTGGGTTTGACAATCACATCAAACCCAAGGCCCCTGGGTTGAGTATTGTTGCCAGACCCAAAGCTTGCGGGGTTAAAATGGTTTTCAAACTCAAGTAACGTGCATCTGACATATTTGGTAAACTCAAGTAGCGTGTGTCTGACGTGGTTGCCAGACCCATGCGTCTTGGTCTGGCAACCACTTCAAACTCGCGTGCCTCAGTCTGGCGACCATATAGAAACAACAAAAACACTCCTATATGCAACCTTGTTTTTGTTGAAACTCAAGGGTAATTTTATATTTGAACTATTTCAATAAAAGAAATGGGACGGTGAGACTCCTCAACACATGCATTTCTCTCTTTAGAGGCATGGTTGTATCTTCATTGTTCATTTTTTTTTTTTGAAAAAACAAAAGAAACCTCCAACCCGAAGGTTAAAATTTTATTCCCTGAAAAGCAATCAGTATTTATACTATAGCTCAAAAAATCCAAACGGATCATTTTATCTCCAATTATTCTTTCAATAACAAATATATCCCATAAAAAAAAATAATTTTACCCCTAATTATATGCCTAGCAAGTCTTTTAGCAAGGATAATTATATCATTATACTGTTTCAATACACATAATCTTTGAACACTTTTGATAAATGTTCTAATTTCAAGATAGAACGCGCGTGCGCGCATATATATATATATTAAAAAAATAGAAAGCATGTTTTCTCAAACGCTAATGAAGGTAAACTCTTGGGGATTCACGGGTGTGCATTGTGATAGGAAGGGATCTATCACGATCTAATGCAAGCCATTATTAACTCCTGTTTGTTGTGTTTTGGTGGAGTCAATTAAGGGCATTTCTAGAAGATGTGTGTTTTCCTCTTCTCTACATAACGTGTTCTTTGGGGCAGCTACATGCAGCTTCGTTCTTCTCTACAGGCAGATTACAGGCCTCTCCATATATTTCATATATTTTGTATTTATCCTCCAGTTTATAGGAGAAAAGTGACCCTTGTGGTGGGGTCCTTTTGAGGTCTCCCAATGAGCCAAGGGAATATGCAAGACTTGGAATTTTGAATGCATTTTTCAGCATGCCTCGAATCACCCATTCTTCCTCTACTACTCTTGGTTCTCTTGGTTTGGATTGGGAGAGCATTTCTATATCTGCGTTTAAATGTATTTTAAAAATATATTTACATTTAAAAATATTAAATTGATATTTTTTTTATATTTTTTTATATGCTAATATGAAAATAAAAAATTATTTTAATGTAATTTGTAAATAAAAATTACTTTTGAAAATCATCATGCATTGCAATATCAAACATACATTATAATTATAATGGGTACAAAAAATCCAAATTGATTTTCTTGGATTCAATTTACAAAAAAAAAAATTGTAAATTACAATAATCTTTCTTGGGTGTTATAATAAATATGCAAAATTAGGAGAAATTTTGTTGTGTTAATGAAACCAGCGCAAAAAAAATATTGTTTACATAGTTTTGTTGTGCTAATACCCATGCCTTGTACTATAAACCATGCAAAAGTTTGAAAGATCTGATAAAAATATATTTACCAATTATCTTTGGTACTTAATTATTTTTTATATATTTTTAAAACCACCCTCTTTAACATTAGAGAAATAATAAAATAAAAAAAAACCCAGAAACATTTACGTACAAATTGGATGTTTTGTAATATTTAAATTTTTGAATGATTTTTGTAATCTCATAATGAATGCCTCGTAGAGTTATTGTAATTTATCCTAGAAAGATTATGAGAAATAAAATTATGGTGAATTTTTAATTTAAATATAAATAATCTATCTAAAATATGGAACGTAAAACAGTATGATAATCCTTTATAGTGATTGTACTTGGTAGCATTTTGCTATGGCATGGCAAGGAAATCATCAAAGTTTAGTCCTCACTAAATAACATAATTATCTTCCTTAACTTGTCAGTCAGATTAAATTTTTTTTGGGTATAAAAAATATTGAGGTATTGTTAATATATGTTTTAATAGAAAAAAAATTTAAAAATATACATGGATTGATTTGATGTAACCTACTCGACTTGGTAAATTCAAAGATAACCCGAATGACCGAGAAAAATATAGTTTAACTAAAAAAAAACCAAGACTACATCTTTTTTAAGTATTAAAATGACAGCATATTAGATCAACTCTGGATAACCTGTCAAATTTGCTACCTAAATCATGAGACATTGATAACCTTATAAAAATAAAATAAAACAAAATTATTAAACTTAATTCTCAATCAATCCAATATTAAAAAATAAAAATAAAAACTAAATTAAATTAAAAAATGAGTTGAGTTGACCTACATTAACCTTTCAAACCTATATCATTATATTAGGATAACCCTATAAAAAGTAAATTGATACAAATTATAAAACTCAATTCACAATCATCCTAATGTTAAAGGATGAATTTACAAAACAAAACACAAAAAATAACCCAAGTCAACAAAACAAACTCATGACCCGGGTGATAAGACCAAGAAAACCTCATAAAACGCACACTGAAATAAATTATAAAACCTAATTTTTAATCAATCTAATCACTACCAGAAAATCGATAAATACAAATGGAAATACCGAGGGAATATTTTCGTTGGTATTTACAGAGGGAATTACAGTAGGAAAAAAAATTAAAACAAAGCAAAAAAAAATGATGACGTGTTGTTTTTACCAACATAATTACCGATGGAATAAATTTCATCGGTAAATTCGTTGGTAACCTATGAACATTGTTATCATGTCAATTACAAAGGGAATCACCAACGGAAAATTCCGTCGGTATTTTCTAGAGAGCTCTGAAACTGTTCACTTTTCAATTGCACTGTTAATTACTGTTCTTTACAAACAAAATCACTGATGGATTGAAAAGTCGTCGGTGATATTTGATGGTTTTTGAAAAATTTTTATTAAATTGAAAATTTAAATTAAATATTATAGACAGAATCACCGATGAAATGATTAAAAATATTAATATATAATTATCTATCGGTAAAACGCTCCAATAAAAAACCTAAAATACATAATTTCACAACAGACGAGACTCCTTTCTTCTTCTTCTTCTTCTTCCTCCCCATATGTAAAAAACATCAATATTTATTTTTTTCTCTTCTCTTCTCTTCTCAACTCCTTCTCTTCTTCTTCATGCTCAGGTATCTATTCTTCTCATTTTTTTCTTTTTTCTTCTTAATTTTTTTAATTAATATACTTTACGATTTTTTTTTCTCTTCTTAGCTTCACTTGCAACCACATTAAGGTAAGATTTTATTTTTTTGTGTTTTTTTCACTATATTTGTTTTCTTATTTTATTTTTAATTGTTTTTGTTCTTAATAATTGTATGAATATTGTTGTAGAATTTTTTTTTCATATGATTTTCTTCTTCTTTTTTCCAAGCATTTTGAGTATCATAGAGTGTTGATTTATATTAATTTAATTATTTTATTGTTTTGTAAAATGGTTTTTTTAAAATATTTTTAAATAATTACTGACGGAATTACATACGATATTTTTCTGAGGAAAATACCGACGGAATGAAGCGGATAATTTTTTTTGTACTCTTTTTCCGTCAGTAAATCCATCGGTAATAATATTTTTTTAATTACCAACAGACTTACCGACGAAAAAAAATTACCGACGAAAGATTCACCGACGAAGCATTTATGTCGATGATTTTGTTGGTAAATTAATTACCAACGGAATGATAGTACAAATACCGATGGAAAATTCCGCGGTAAATCTAAAGATTGTGGTACTGAATGTTGAAGGATGAGATTGAAAAAAAAATCAACTAAAAAGAGAATAAAGAAGAAGCAAATCAACCGACTTAATCCATGACTCGAGTTATAAGATTGTGATAACTCTATCGAAAGAAAATAAAAAAAAAATTATGAAGCTCAATTCTTAATCAACCTAATTTTAAAAAATTAAATAAAAAATAACCCAAGTCAACCTGTCAAACCCGGGTGAGGAGACTAGGATAACTCTATAGAAAACAATTAGAAACAAATTATGAAGTTCAATACCCACTAAACCTATTGTTGGATGATAAAATTGAATAAAAAAAGTTGAGCACTACAAAAAAAAAAAAAACAGCTCTTAAATTTTTTTTATTTTTAAAGACAAAAGTATACAATGCCTTGGCATTTCACTATTCATTAATACAGTGAAATGCTAAGGATAGTGAAATGCCAAGGGGTTTCAGTATATTACTAGATAAGTGGCCTACACTACGCCACGGGTTGAGACAAACTTTTTCCAACGCTAAAAAAGGATATTCAAGTGATGATAATCCGGTACAACCCAGGTTAAATTAACTAAAACGCGACCTTTGATATGAGATCAAAAAAACCCGTAAAAAGAAAAACAAAAGGAAATTGTAAAGTTTAAGGCCTAATAATCTAATATCAAAGATGAACAGAAAAACTTCAGAAAATACAACGTCGAAGCAGAAAGCTTGAGTTAGTTCGGGGTAACTTGACGAACCAACAATCGGTGATATTAGATCGGGATAAAAAAAATTAAAAAGGATGACCTAGTAAAAAAGAAAACCAGAGTTCAATAAAAAAAAATATCAAAAAAACCTTCAAGCAAATCTGGGTTAACTTTACCAACTTGCTCTCAGAATAACCAAACAGTAAGAAAAAGTGAAAATTGACAAAACATAAGGGAAAATAATTTTATGCAAAATGATAAATTGATAAAAAAAGGTCATAAAAAATCAAGGGAAAAAACATTTGAGTTAACCTGAGTTAATTCCGTTATTTTACTATTTAAAAAAAAAGACAAAAAAACCCCTTTATGCATTTATATTTTTCTTCTCTTTCAAGGGCATGACCGTAACTTTATTGTTTATTTTTTTATGCTTTTGAGGGCAAAATAGTCATTACATCATAAAATGTTTGGATCATTATGTTCCCAATCAATTTTGCGAAATAGTTGTTAGCTTTGTTTTTTCAAATCACAAGGTTAATTCCACCATTTTATTTTTTTAAAAAAGGAAAAGATGGAGAAACCCTTTTATTAATGTATATGTTTTTTTCTCTTTGAAGGGCATGACAGTAACTTTATTGTTTATTAAAAAGACAAAAGAGTCCCTTACCTAAAGATTTTTTTAGAACAAAATTGTCATTACACTAAAAAAAACATATCTGGATTATTTTGTCTCCAATTAATTTTACAATGACAGATGTATTCCATAAAAAAAAAAAATTCTACCTGCAGTTACACGCTTAATTAGTTTTTTTTGGCAATAACAAAATTATATTTACATTGTTACAATATATAGTTTTTTATATCTAAAATCACATTAAAAGAATGAGCTAATTTTTTTTAATAATATAATAATCTGGTATGTTAATGATTTCAGCTCTGAAACCAACAAGAACAGTGGACTTTGAATTCTCAAAATATTTTTAGTCACCTTCACTAAAATATAGAGATTCACCAAAGGAATAAAAGGTACGAAGGGGAAGAAATTGTTCAAATCAAAGTTATTAAATCCCATTCTACCTATGATTTGATTTGATTTAAAATCCCATTCGCACAATTATTATTTTGTCAACCTGGTTGGTCTTCTAGGGCAACTAAAATTTATTATTTCACAAGCATTGGATGCAACGCACCATTCTCATTCTATTCAACTAGGACACCAAACATTTGTATTGTTATTATACAATAATTTACTAAATAATCAAATTTAATGAAAATGAGAGTTATCTTTGTTTCATCCCTTCAAAATCAAAGTTTTAAAATTTAATAGATTACGTAACTCGGTTTAAATTATAGTTTAAATTATAGATTAGATAGGTAAAATTATAGTTTAAATTATAGATTAGATAGGTTAACTTTTACCTCTTATCTTTTTAACTGATATAAATTGATATAAATAAAAGATATAACTATATTGACATGGATTAATTTAAAACGATATTATTTTAAGATATTTTTAAAATAATATTATTTTAAATTTTTTTAAAATCAAAGTTTTGAATGAATCGATGACGTTAAACTATATTAACTTCCGTATTGTTTAATTGGAGACTCGGCCCCATCTGAACCGAAATTAAAAGCACTACTATGAATTGGATGTATTTTGGTCATAGTCAAATTTTATAAAAATGAGAGTTATCTATGTGTCATGCCCTCTGAATTGGATGTATTTTGGTCAAAATAAGAAATTCAGGGTCCTCTAAAAGGCCAATCATTGGGCATATGTAAGCTTAATGACCATACAGTGGAGGTTTATGCTGACGCCAAAACAGGAATATCATTTGCAAACAATGCAATAAAATTCTCGAGATAATTCTCTACATTCGTTACTTCCCTAGCATTATATGGCTGGGGGGAGTTGTGGAGTGTCATATGACATGACTTTTTTAGCTTGAAAATTGCAATAAAATTCTTATCCAAAATTTACAACACCTTGAAAAGACTGCTGGGTGTTTGAAATGATATCATTTGACTAAGCTTGAAGCCAGCAATGACTTCCTTCACAAACCAAAAGGAGCCAAGCTTGAATGTAGCTTCTTGTCAAGGTGGCTAGGGAGGAGAGCATTGCCTGGCCAAAAATGTCGCGAAATTAGCCTAAATGAAGAAGTCTTAAATACATTGAGATACTTGGGAAGCAAAATTGAATAATTTCTCGCATATTTATTAAAACCGGCATGGTTGAACAATATTTCACAAAAAAAAAAAATAGACACGAGTGTGAACATACTGGGTTCCTCTAGACACAAGTGTGAACATATTGGGTTCGGTGTCCCCATCAGAAAAGGAAAAACATGTGAACCCTTTCTGCTAAAGACTCCATTCTTCTATAAAAGCAAAGAGACACGAGTTGATGAATATACCTTTTCCATTCACAAAAAGAACAGTATATTCTCGTCCACAGTCTATGGAGCTTCAGCACTTTTCCCAAAATGTAACTTCCATCCCTTTGTATCCATCTCCACCTGCCAGGTGTCAACCATATTAAAAAATGGGATTAAGAAAGGAAAAAAAAAAAAAAAGGAGTCATGAGCAATATGATTCAGCATATTGGGGTTGACATTTTGTCAGCTTTGTTGTAAAAGGATTGCCCAGGGTAAAAAATTCATAGGCCAACTGATCATTATCGATGTGGGGGTAATTTTCTCTAGAAGCTAGCAGGAAGTCAGCAATCAACATAAGATTAATGGCAATGAGATTCCAGGACCAAGTAGGACCAAGTCTTAGCAAGCATGTTAGTGGAGTTATATAAATCATTTGGAAAGGTATAAATTATTTCTTAAATTTCATAGTGTATGCAATGATGACTAGCAAGAAAGGAGGGTACTCAGACCTGGAATGCTTTATCTCTCCAATGAAATACACAGCCATGGGCTTCGATGTAACCGAGAAGGGATTTAGGAATTAATGGTTTGAAGGAAGCATGTAGCTTCACTTTAGTTATTCCTCTACAAGCTAATAGAGCAGCTGCCAAGCCATTTGGAGTTAATCCTCCCAAGTGTAACACAGTTATGTTCTGAAGGCGATTCACGCTGGCTAGTGCCAAAAGGCCAACATCTGTAACTGAACAATACGACAAGTTTATCTGCAACATATGGAATGAACAGCTATCATTAGCCTAAGATTGATTTTAAAGTTTTCGGAGACCGGAAAAGTGTATTACCTGTTTGAGGTTTTGGGAAAACTGAGCAAGTGAGAGCATTGCATTATCATTGATATTGAAGCACTTCTTAATGTCCAGTACCATAAGTTGCCTACATCCGACAGCAATAGCTGATAGACCTTTTGATGAGACATGAGGACATCCTCTGATCTCAAGCACTCTTAACCTTGAACATCCTGATAATGATATTAATGAAGCATCTGTAACTTTATCATTGTAAGCTATGTTAATGACCTCCAGATCAGGACATCCAAAAGTAACTGCTGCAATGCCCTCATCAGTTATTCCCAATGACCTACGGGGAAAAAAAAATCAAAACACAATCAATAATACTGAAGAGAGTCAAAGGTATAAGGTAAGCTGAAATCTAAAATACAATGAACTCAGGTTAAAGATATGGTGGAATTTGATCGTCATGGATTCTGTTCTGAGTATCGACAAGGTTCTCAAGACATTCTTATGGTTTAAACATGGTAGAATAATGCAGACATTGAAAGTCACGAACCTATACAAATCAAGCTCTTTGAGCTTTGAACATCTGCTTCCAATATGTTTTAGTCCATTGTCGGTTATGTTCATGCAAATGCCTAACTTTAAACTTGAAAGTTTGGAACATCTTGAGATGGACTTCAAACCTGCACAATAGTAGCATAATCAATTACTCCAATATAAAATTTGTTCAAAGGGCATAAGGAGAACAAAGCTGAAACCTTCATCATCGATTTTGGTATCTGTGACATCTAATTCCTCCATAAGTTGACAACGTTGTCCAAACAAGACAAACGCTTCTTTGGGAACCAGGCTACAGGACTCCATTCTGAGGGAAGTGAGAGAACGGCATGAGCTTGTTATGCTGTCTACAGAGTCGTACATTATCATGCGACAGCATGTGATATCTAACTTCCTCAATTCTTTGTGTCCTTGCACTAAGAAGGATAGACTGTCGTCCGCGACCCCTGAGCACTTACTGAAGCTCAATTCCTTGAGTGAGTTAGGCCAATTTCCAATGGCTCTAATACCGGAAAATTTAACCAAACAGCCATCAAACTTAACCGAATGCAACCCTGAAAAGTTATGCAAACATTTTGCCAGATCTGCAGTTACCTGAACCATCATCAAGTATTAATGATCAATCTATATGTATCAGAGTTTCCAGGAATTTTTTGTGCTTAAAGATATCAGACTTACAGAAGGGCCATAAGCTAAAGTAAGTTCTCGTAGATTTTCAGCACCATTTATCAGAGACGACAAACCCACATGACTGTGATTATGACAGTTGGACATATTAAGTGTCTGCAAAATTAGAGAAATTGTCAATTGAATATGAAACACCATACACGTTATGTGCAGCAAAATGCAGTATAGTAAGAATTTTGTGCATCAGTTGCGTAAACAAAAGAATTCCAATTGTTCATTCAATCTGGAATTCACACGTTATGCTCTCATATGAATTCAAAACAAAATCTATGTAAAGAAGCCAACAAACAACATCAAAGTTTGCAACTCTGCCAACAGTGTAGCAATAATTTATTATGTAAGGGTACCTTGAGTGACTTGCAACTCTGTTGGACAGTAGAGAGGCCATCATCATTAATACCAAGGCATCCCTCAAGAACTAGATCTTCAAGATGCTGCAATTGCAAAATAGATGGAAGACATTTCTCTGTAATCTGCAACAAAAGTCAAAATTTCTTAGAGTTCTTAGAATTTCCTGCATTACATTTTATCTACTATCAGAAAGAAAACTATTGTAAGCTAATTAATTAGAACATAGGAATTAATAAGGCATTAATCCAACATATAACACTGTACAATCAACTGTACAGTGGAGGGGCAAATTTTACCAAGAAATACTCACTTTCTTGCTACATTTTCTTGGATTTTATATCTTATGCAACTTTATTAACTAAGTTTTGGCCATCAACCATTAAGCCTCTCTACAAGTAATTATCCACCACATAGCATAGCTGAAGAAACAAATGGAAGACTTCAGACAAACTATCATGGGGCATAAACTAATCCTGAAAAAAGTACATAAATCAAACCTTAACCAATCTTAAAATCCATGAATCACTTGAGTCAACTTTTCAGGAACACTGCCTGTTCAACGTAGTTCTTAACAAAGAATCTAGGACAATAAAGTGAAATCCTAATCCCACTGACATTGGAATATGCCTAATAATGGAGTTGATTAGTGCTCTAAACAGAAACAACGCATCTAGATGCAGCAGCAGGGTACA
Organism: Populus deltoides; assembly: GCA_015852605.2. Taxonomy (NCBI): domain Eukaryota; kingdom Viridiplantae; phylum Streptophyta; class Magnoliopsida; order Malpighiales; family Salicaceae; genus Populus; species Populus deltoides. Next base: position 879,451 of record CM027588.2, read on the forward strand.
AAAAAATAAAAAAGCCAAATTTCAAATTTCAATCTCAAGTAGCAATAAAGCACATAGCTAAAGTTGAATTCTAATTCAATACCTAAATCCAAGAAAAATTAAACATGGTGACATCATATTGGAAATAAAACAACCACAATTACACAACAGAACAACATCAAAGCATGTCATGTCCTAATAATAACTTCAATAAAGCTAAATTATTCAAGAAATTAGAAACAAACAACAATTCACCAAGAAGCTATTGATAAATTTCTCTTTCCTTAATGTTTCTTAGAAAACAAACAGAGAACAGAAACTAAAATAGACAAATAAAAAACATGAATTACCTGTAGGTAAGAGAGATCCAAACTCCTAATCTCCTTACATTTCAAAGCAAGCAACTGCACACCAAGATCACTAATCTTCAAACACCATTTCAAGCAAATCAACCTCAACTTTCTACAGCCAACAGCAACACACCCAATCCCCAGATCAGTAATCAACTTACACCTGGCCAGCCACAACTTCTCCAAATTCTTAGCCTCAGCAATTGCAGCAGCAGCCAAGTCATTCAACTCTACCCCATTTGACAAATCAATCTCAACCAAATTGAAACAACTTGAAACCAAACTTGACAACCCAATATTAGTAAAAAACCTTGATCTTGACAGGTTTATGGAACACAAAGCATCCTTACATGCCAATGAAACAACATTCAACATGCTGTCTTCAATGCGAGGGCAAACAGTTAGATCAAGATGTTCAATATGAGGGTACCTATGAAGGGTTCTTAATAAAAGCTCAGCTCTAAGTGGCTTAAGGGTCTTTCTATGGTGAGATTCAATGGAGTAAAAGGCTTTGCAGGTTAAAGAAAACGACTTTTTAGCAAAAGGGTCATCGTTAAGATAGTCAAGGATTGTAAAGATGATCTCTTCAGTGAGAAAATCAAAGAGGTTGCAATTGCAAGTGGTTTTCTTGTTGGTTCTCATGGATTTGAGAGTGGAAAATTGGTGGAAAGGAATGTGAGAAGATTTTGAGAGGAATGGGTTTTTTTGGTGGAGTTTAAGTAAAGATTCTATGATGGGTAACGGTTAACAGAAAACAGTGGTTGTGCTGGGGGAGTTTCTGTTGTACTTGGGCTTGGAGAAGAAGACTTGCGAAGGTGAAATGACTACATTAGGTTTTATGGCGTTATTCTGATCTTTGATTTTTATGCGATTAAATTAAATTCCTTTTATTGTTGAATTTCCTATTCAACCCGTTTTCCTTCAATCAATTATTATTATTATTATTATTATAATTTGAGGTAAATTTTATGTTTATAATTTGAAAATATAAATTTTAAAAAAATTATAAATTATAATTTTTTTAACAAGATTTCAAGGGAAAAAATTAGTAAAATTCATATAAAACTATATTATATAATGATTAATAAAAAAAACTTTCAAAACGTTTTAACTTACAATACATTATACTCTAAAACATATCCTTAAAAAAAAAAAAAAAGAGATGGCAAAGTGAAGTGGCAAAATGGGAAATGATAAAAGAGGGGGGTCATGTACTTTCTAATTATGGAAGGGATAGAAAAGATATAAAAGAGGACGGACTAGGGGAAGTTTGCATGTGAGGAAGGCAAGCAAGCCAGCCAGCCAAGGACATTTTCAACCTCCTCACATGGTACGGCCTTTTTTAATCCCTGCCCTCCACCTCATCAATCAACGTACCATTTTATTTGTACGTTCTTCTTCCCTACTCGCTATTCTCGAGCGTGGGCATTACCTCCCAAATAGTATGTATGTCGTTAAAGTTTTGTAATTTGTATTTTGTTTTTAGTATTTTAGATATTTGAAATCCTCTCTCTCTCTCTCTCTCTTTTAATAATAGAGATTTGCGGTTGTATTTTTTGTAACAAAAAACATTACTAAAATATATGTGTTAATACTTAAAATATGATATGTATTTATATAAATATCCTAGTTATGAAATCTAAACTGTTTGGATATATCAACTTGAAACTTGAATTGATTTATGTTAAAAAATAATTTAAAAAATTAATTCGATCTAATATAATAAAAAATCAAGATTAACTCGCGACTTAAATCAATATTAAATCCTCAGCTTTTTGATTTTTTATTGTCAAAACAATATTATTTTAATTATTTTTAAAAAATTAACTGTGATTAATATTTCTAATATGTGACTCAAGTCTTATTTTAAGTTAATATGCATATCAGATTTTATAACAATATATTATACTTGTATAATTTGAATTGTCCAATGAATATTTTAATTTAGTTTAATTATATTAAATATATATCCATAGTATATATTTGTAAAGTAATTTTTTTTAGAAAAAGAACAATCATAATAAATAGCAATCAACCTACAAATGTCTATATATATATACATGATGATGAAAAGATAGAATTCTTTAAGTCATGAACATCATATATCAAATGTCTTATAGCCTTACTTTCTCAATCAGATCTCCCTCTTAGTTTTGTTTTTCACACTAATATTGTTTAAATTGAACATTTATAAAGAGATTATGCTTGATTTACTAAAATTTATTTCTGAAATTTCTAGTAAAAAAAATATCATATTCTCATACTAGAAAATTTAAACAAATTAAATTAGATATCTCATTTATTTAGCTTCTAAATAAGCTTCCTCAATACTATAAATCATAATCTAATTAGAGCTACTGCCTAGCTAAAATTCAATAATTGAATACTGATTTTTTACTCCGATTCCAAGAATTTTTTTCTTTCCATATATATAAATAAAATAAAATAAAAACTATATAGAATAGAGAAATTAAAGACAAATTTGTATAAAATAAAAAATAAAAATTATATAAAAACCAAGCACATCAGGAACCATGTTGGACAAAATTGATTCACCTTAAAAGCAATGAAAAAAAAATTGCAATAAGATACTTCAGAAGAAAGAAGAGAGAGAAAAGAAAAAGCCATTGATAAAAAGAACTCTCTACCAAATAAACAAATCAAAATCGCTTATAGAAAATAAATTTGATGTTCATACATATTCATAACTTATTGAAGGGAATTTTAAAATAGATATTGATAAGAAAGATGGCGATTTAAATTCTAATAAACAATCTATTTTTTATTCATGTTTTTTTTTTTTTCTACCTTGGGAAGTTTGCATCTGAGGAAGGCAAGCCACGACAAGGACATTTTCAGCCTCCTCACATGGTACGGCCTTTTTTAATCCCTGCCCTCCACCTCATCAATCGACGTACCCTTTTATTTGTACCTTCTTCTTCCCTGCGCGCTATTCTAGAGCGTGGGCATGACTTTCCAAATAGGATGAGTGTTCTTCTTCCCTACGCGTTATTCTAGGGCGTGGGCTTGACTTTCCAAATAGGATGAATGCAGTTCAAGTTCTATAATTTGTAATTTGTTTTTGTATTTTAGATACATGAAGTCTTCTCTCACTCTTTTTTTTTTTTTTATAAAGATAATTTGAGATTGTATTTTAAATTTTACAATAAAAAAATATTATTAAAAATTACATGTTAAATATTTAAAATTTAATTATAAAACTTAAATTGATTTAACAAGTCGATCAAGATCCCAGATATACTGGGATCTAGACCGATTTAGTTTATAAAAATAAGTTAAGATATTCAATCGATCTAATATGGTCAAAAACTTATATCAACTTATGACCTGGTTAATATCAAATTCTTAATTTGTTAATTTTTATTGATTTGTTTTTCAAAACAACATCATTTTAATTATTTTAAAAAATAAATTAATTTTAATTAACCTTTCTAACATGTGACTCAAACCTTGCACTACATGTTTAAAACTATGTATTATACTTGTATGATTTGATTCGTCAAATGAATATTTTAGTTTAATTTAATTATATTAAATGTATAGCCAAATTATATAATTGTAAAGTAAGTTTTTTTTTTTTTAGGAAAAGAACAATGATAAGCAATAGCAATCAACCAAAAAATGTATTTTTTTTAAATATTCGACGAAAGATAGAATATCAAATCATGAAACTAACTTTGGGGATTTCACGCGTCTAGAGACATGTATGAGTTCTCTTTTCTCCTACTTCTTGTAGGCATCACCAGCCTATGATGAGTAACTTTACGCAAGGCCAAAAAATTAGAGAAGGACACCTACCATGGAACATGCTTAGTCAAAAGGGGTTGGAAAAGGGTAAAAGACAAAACTCTCCTCCATCAGAAACGGCTGCAAATGAGGAGCAAATCAAGCCTGTCTCAGCCATGTAGCATGGCTCTGTGCAAATTTCTTCCTTCCCCTGTAGTAAAAAACCCTAAAGAGGAACTGTAGATGACTGGATTCAATTCCATATCCTAAGTTAGCTAAGATGGAAGAGCAAACATGACCTATCTCCTGTACTCCAAATCCAACTCAATACAATCTTCCTAGAATTAGAGGCCACATCTTACATGTGCAATGAATCCCCCCAACTAAATCATGGACTTGTTACACGAGGCCATTCGTCTCTTATCTGCTAGGGCCACACATAAAAAAAATATAAAATGCATAGAATGATTAATGAGACATGGATGAAGGATTAGCGAAACCAAAATTGTTCATTCCAGATCAATTTCAACTACAAAAAGTTCATAGGGCTCCCATTTCGTTTCCTATTTTGCAAGCTAGAACAGAATCCAAAGGCACAACAGCTTTTAAACATGCGGAGGAGGTTGCCTTTTGTCAGCACATAAAGCCATACATCCTTGTTTTAATAATAATAAAAAAAAAAACAAAGAGAGTTGAATGGCTTTGAAGCCCTCACCGATTGGAAACATCGACAGATTGGCATAAACAATGAATGGAACGGATAAAAACATACCAGACAGCGGCCCTCACCACTTGGCAACATCAGTGGATATGGTCTAAACAATGAGTCGTGAAATATCACCAGATACAGAAAATCCGTGACAGATGCACAGCTGGTGCAAACCGGGCAGCAATGAACAACTAAATAGATTTTGTAGAAAATAAAGGAAAACTGAACTTGCCAATTATATGAGATCATCTAATTCAAAATACTTCAAGGAGATTAGCTTGGAAAAGCATATTCAGATCTTCTCATTGCATTACTTCAAATTGTGAAATTGAACATCAAACAAATTGGAAGTGAAATTCTACAATTAGTTATCGAAAATCTACATCGTTACCGTATGCATAGAACTCTTCAATCATCATATCCAGGGGAAACATTTGAGGCAAGAAGTGAAAAAGGAACTTGCTTTAAAACAAGGGTTGGTTACTTCTTGGCGTAAGTAATAGCCATAGGGTTCTGGGGAGTAATTTTGAAACCTTGAAGGGCCTGCATGGCCATGGAGGATTGCACATCATCTTCAAATTCCACAAATGCAATACCTGGCTTTGCCTCAATCATACGGACTTCCCTAAATCCTGGGTATTGCTGGAAGAGCACTTGCAACATCATGCTAGTGGTTTCATGGGGCAAGTTTTGAATAAACAATATATTATTTGGTGGAACGGTTTCTTGTGCACTCTGGTTTCCTTGGCGGAAAGAAGTCTACACATCACAGACACAGACAGGATATAATAAGCAAGCATTGATTAGATAAAATATAGGAATTCAAAAGAAGTAGTTGAAGTGCACAGATGAAATACACAGAAAAGGTTTGAGTGCGAAATGTGATGCATTAATGCCAGCAATAAAATCAATACATACATCAATGGCACATTAAATGCTTCAAAAATTATCATGCAACCATCTTCAACACTCTTCATCTTTATAAAAATGAAACACATGAAACTGCATATGAGCCTAAGCTTATTTGCCCAACTCGTAAGAACATCAAAACATGCATGCAAGGTTCAAGGCACATTGGAGGACAGAAGCATAAAATGTGACTTACTGGCCCCCCATTACTTTCAGCAGGTTTCCCATTAGCTGGAGCTGATTGCTGAGCTTCTTCAGCACGTTTCTTTCTCTCAGCTGAAGAGGAAAACATGTATCCAATTATCGGTGCATAATAGAACATCAGGAGCATCAATGAACAAAAAATAAGATGTTTTTCCACTTCATAGTAAGTCAAAACAAAACATTAGTCTAGTGTAAGAATTTAAATCCCATCCCAGTTAAGACATGGCACTGCCCCAAAATTGCTCTATTTTTTTTCTTTCATAAGTTGTCAGGAGTCATTAGAAAACGATACATATTGAGAACATTTTCCACACACAACTTGTTTCCCATCTGATTTTAGTACATTTAAACTATAAACCTGGAAGGCAAAATCACCCAAGTTACACGGGCAAAATCACCTTAAGTTACACAGGAGCATCGACTGAAACATAAATCAGGTATCAGCATCAAATTTGTAAGGGCAGCACTTGCTTCTATATGGTATTTGGTTTCACTTTTACAATAATACAATCATGTACAAATCATAGGTCAACAGAAAATATTTCCTTAAGAAAAGTCATATGCTTGAATTAGGAACTAGATAACTAAATCAACCATATTAAATGGTGTAGTTCCTGCTAACATAGTGAATAGTGGAGCCTCTTACACAGCATTTGCTCAAGAAATGGTTCCTCAAACCTTTTGAGCAGTTTAAAGAAAAGACCAAGAAGAGTTTTTACTTCCTGCTCAATACAGCACCTACAAAGAAGAATTCAAGCATATTTCTCTGCTATAACTTCCTAATGCAATTTTCTTTAATTCAATAAATGAGTTCCATTTGAGCACTCAAATTTTTAAGTATGGGATAAACATACCAGTTGTAAAGCTCAATAAAGTAGAAATTGCTACTTAATTGCACTCACCTTTTTCTTCTTGCTTCTTCTTCTTCTTTGCATTTGGATCATAGACTCCTTCTGCTTCTGCAATGCAATCTGACTTTGTTTTTGCGTATTGAATCCGCTGCACCACAGTAATGAGATACATTGCACAATGAAAATTTACTCAGCACAAAGATATTCTACAGAAATATGAATGTTCTTAAGATTCTAAATAAACAAACAAATACACAAATAATAACTGTCCTCAGGGAATGCATGCTTTAAAGAGTCCACCAGTCAATGTTTTTGACAAAATTGTAGTTAATTAGGCACAAATATCTCTCCCTTCTTTAGTACACTAACATAAATTATACCATACCACACAACTATGACCTTTCTATCAGGTCAAGACACAATATAACTCCATGATTGGCATAATTGAAACTTCATGTAAGACATTGAGAATCTTTCCCTTTTTCTTCTTATGTCAATCACAAAGTGAATTATTAATTTAAGGGTCACAATGAGCCCCCATTATTAACCATGAAAATCTATGACTTCTTGTTCACATCATTCTCAACAAGAACCATCCATTTCGCAACTGTAGTTTTAGAGGAGCTGGTGCAAAAATACCATCCCACTGTTATGCTTGTCCATAACAAGCAAACAAGGGCTCAAGGATAAAACCAAAAGAAAAACTGAACAGGACAAACCACAAAGGCTATAGTTAATGGTTACAAAATCACACCCAAAACTAGTTGATAATCCATTAATAGTATAGACAAATTGAAAGCCATCAAAATTGTGGCTTTGAAAGCTGACAGATAATAAAATTAAAAATTCTTTACACTTAGGAAACTTAAGAAAAAGAAATCAAAAAAACATACCCTAATTGATGCATTAACAAATACAAAGAGCGAAGACTTACTGACCAAGCATCGCAAGACGTACCATAGGTTTATCATAAAACGGAAAACCCTGCATCTGTCGCACAGCATTACTCGCAGCCGTAACTTCACTAAACACTACCCATGCTTGCCCTCGAAGCCTCGCCGTCTTCAAAGCAACAACATCCAAAATCCTCCCATATTGAGAGAACAGACAATAAAGTGACCTCTTCAACTCTACCCACACACCAAAAAAAAAGACACCCCATAAAAAATCTCACATAATTAAGTTAAAATACATAAATATCACTACAAATCACATTAGCTTCACTTCTCATTGATCAAATAACTTTCTTTAACAACTAATTCAAGCTACTTCCACACTAAAATTCTAAGCTTGATTTCACTAGCAGTAACCCTAAGAAGAAATCTCCTCGAAAGATCAACCAAGAGTGCTTTTAGCTTCTATATTGCTTAAGAAGCAAAAAAAATCGTAAAGTTCAGATTCTTTTTAGGGTTTTAGTCGCTCAAACTTAGCTTATTTTTCTGGGCAAGAAAAACAGGAAGAACGTTAGATGGAAGTAAGCAACAACATACCTTCTTTCTTGACCTTCTCGTTGAGGTTCTTAATGTAAATTGTTTGGTTCGGTGGTATGTCCCCTGTTAGCATCTTCGCTGAAAACCCAAGAGAGAATCTGAGACAGATTTTGGAGGGTTTTTGAGAGAGAAAAGAGGGAGAGGGGAGGGGCTGAGGAGAGGGAGTCCGTTTTAGGACAGACTGAGCCCTAGCTATATATTTGGGCCTCTTAGAGTGGTTGCTGTTATCTGGGCTGAAATTAAAAAAATTAACTATAAGTGATTAATCTATATTAAGTTTAAGTTCTTAGGCCAACATCTAGACAAAATAAATTATTAATTTTTTTTGAATGTATTAAATTATGAGAAGTGCACTTCAAAGTTATTAGCAAAGAAGTGTTGATCTTAGTAATTAAAAAACATCCTTTACCGTCAAAAACAATTAAGCAAGATCATGAATTTATCTAGAGTCCTGCTTTATCCGCCATTTAAATAGTGTTAAAGGAAAAGAGCCCACAAAATACCTTCCATGTTTTGCCAAGAATCATGGACTTAGAATGATCAGTCTAGCCCAATAGCTTCTACGGCCTATCTTGGATAGATCGGAACATGCTCCGGTGGGAATCTATTCCCTGATACCTGAAGACGATAGGGAAATTGTTCATCAAGAGACAAAGATGATAACAGTTAGTCCACCAATATATGGAAGAGGTACATTACGATGAAAAATGGGCAATGGTACCAGTTTGTCTTGTGAAATATGGATAGGTCCTCCTGGTTCTTAAACGGAAGGGAAAGGAGAAGCATTTTAGTCAAGCATTCTTCCGAGGGATAATATACTTGAATAGCCTACATTTTGAATTTGATTTTGAGTCTTTTTAGTTTCAAGTTTTATGTGAGATAATATAACAACAATATTGAGACTTCTTGTTATTTTTTTTTATTAATATGGATATCAGAGCTAGTTTGTATGTATTTCGACTAATCACACGGATTTTGAAATTCACAATCATATAAGCCTTTAATAGTTTTGAAATTTATGAGACTCGAACTAGTAATTTCCATGAAAGAAACATAAAAACTGATCAGTTAAGCTCCACTCTTTGATGTTAACCTTTTAATGAGTTATAAGGATACTATTAATGTTTTTATAGTAATAATAAATTTTTTTTGCTTATTTGTTTTTGAAAAGTATATTCTTATCATTCTTGATGGAATGATTTTTCACATTTGATTTGTTTGTCTAAGCAAATTGTTCGACATTTCTCAAGGCAGGCCAATTGGATCACCATTTGCATCTATACAAACTCATCAAGAAAACGTATCCTCCACTGTTCTCTATTCATCTTCTCCACTGTAAAAGTTTTACTTCCATCTTGGTTCGAGCAACCATCACGAATGCTTAATGCTATTGAGCACCATGTGAAAGAACTTGAACTCATGTTTCCACGTATTGGTTTGGTTTGACGATGACAAAAATTGACACTACAAAATAACGTCATAATTATGGTTCGCAAATTCTAAGGTTATAATATGGAGATATAGGCAGAGAAAACTTCATATTTTCTGTAAAGTTTATTATTCAATAATAAGATAAAAAAAAATACCATCCGTTTATATAGAGATTAAAATCAATCTAATCAAAAGAATTCAAATCTTAGCGAGAAAAGTTATTAAAATTCACTAGTAATTAAAAAAATAATAAAAAAAACAAAAATTTAGGAGATTTTCACTTACATTACTTACAAAATTGAGCTTGTAGAATTATCTTATGGTGATCTAATAATTAAATCTAAAATTATAATTATTTTTGTCATTTATAAATATATGAGCAACATGTTCTATGTCAAAAACTCAAGCTTCTTTTTTTTTTTATTTATTTTTTGATTCATGTGGGATGTTTGGAGCAATTTTAGCACAACTTGACTAACCTAAAAAACTCAAGGTTACCTTCATCTGAGGTGCCTTGTATACTGTAAAATCGTTGTGAATGCATCACAAGGCCGTGTTAAGTAATGGTGAGTGTTTGGAAAGGCTGTCATGGATTGAAGGGTGGAAAGATCTATTCATCAGAATTATTTACTGAAATGCAAGTGAATAGTGAATGGTGCCCTTTCTTCTGCTAACAAGCCACTGAAGGCTCTATCATTGATGAAGCTATTCTTCCTTTTTGATTCAGACAATTATAATTCTGACAATCATTGACATCCTTATTTGCTGTCACACCCACTTGAAATCTAATTAAGTTTTAGGAACTTTTTCCCTTCTTTTCCAAGCAAACTAGTTGCTGCAGCATTTGTCAAAGTTCCCTCTCCTTTGATACCCTCCACCTTTTGAAGTAAGATAAGGTACTTGATATAAACCTAGTTTTCAACTAAAACTGGACATTACACCTAAGTTCATCCTCTTCCCACCACTATAAGAACCTCACTCTATCTCTTCTTTACACATCAAATACTTCCATGCACAATTCTAGCTCAACTTGCATTGGCATTTCTGATCTATTGTTTCTAGCATTATAATTAATCCCAAAAACATAAAGATGAAGCAGCAGTTAATCTCCTCATTTTCAATATTCCTTTTATTCCTCCATTGTGCCAATACCTTTGCCCAGATACCAGCTGCAGCCCCAGCGCAGGCACCGGCAGTAGTCGTAGCACCACCTCCAGCTGCAACCCCAACACAGGCAGCTGCACCGCATGGCATCACCAACGTCACCAAAATCCTCGAGAAGGCTGGCCACTTCACGATCTTTATCCGTCTTTTGAGATCCACTCAAGAGGAAAGCCACTTATTCTCCGCACTAAATGATTCAAGCACTGGTTTAACCATCTTTGCACCAACAGATAGCGCATTTTCGGAACTCAAATCAGGAACTCTCAACACTCTAAGGGATGGAGACAAGTCCGAGTTAGTGAAGTTTCACGTAGTTCCAACATTCCTATCTACTTCCCAGTTCCAGACCGTAAGCAATCCTCTCGGAACATGGGCCGGAACAGGTAGTAGGTTACCGCTTAATGTCACAAGTTATCCAAACTCGGTGAACATAACCACAGGACTTACCAATACAAGTTTATCTGGAACCGTATACACAGACAACCAGCTAGCCATTTATAAGATTGAAAAGGTACTCCTCCCTAAGGATATTTTTGCTTCTAATGCTCCAGCTCCAGCACCAGTGGCACCTGCACCAGAAAAGCCAACAAAGGCAGTTCCTGCAGTAACTGTAGATAGTCCTGCAGCTTCTGTGGATATATCTAGTGCACTTATCTTTACTAATAATATTCTGGTGGGATCATTTGGTTTACTTGCTTCTGCAATGTTTTCTCTGTAATGTAGAAGGATTTCAAATCTTGATATGATATATGTAGGGGCTGTGTCCGGTTTGGTGCTTTAATTTGCTGCGCCGGCCGATTGTGTGTTGAATAATTCTGCTTTTACCTTGAATCCAGTTTGTATGATTTGAGTTCATGATTGAGTTGAGTTTTGAGATTCTATCTAATTAACTTGATTGGTCATCAAATTTCATTTTTTTTTCACTATCATCCTGGTGTCATCTATCATTTCCTAGCTTTTGGCTAGATAATGGTGGTTTGATTGGCGGATCAAGAATTCTTTGATTATGAGCATTGGACGAAGCATCAATTCCTACCCTTGAACAATGATTATCTTTGATTTCTCTATTAAGCATACATTCATACTTGCTGGAAAAATTTTCCATATCGAAAAAATCCCCCCAGCATTTCATGCTACACTTGCTTGAGAACTTGCAGTTTCTACATTATAATTCACTTAAAATTGATTTCTTAGAAGATCAACCTTGATGCTCTTAAGCTTTTCCACTTTCTAAATTATTAGGTGTGATTTTGGTATCTTTACATTTTGCTTAGAGACATGACCATGCTTGATCTTTTCTAACTAGCTACTGGTGAACCCAAATTCCTGTCTATAAGTCTCTATTAATGCTACGATGACCACTCCTGCTTCTCTTGCTGCACCTTCCGAACCCTCCTCCTATAAGGAAAGTCATTACTCTTCCACAAAATACTCATCCAACAGAATTAATCAGCTCTTCCATAAAATCCTCATCCAACAGAATCAACTCCTTCAAGTTTAATTTGAATGTTTGAATCATGTACAGCTCACAATTCATAGCTTGTAGTCGGTTATAGAATAGTAGAATTTCAGGCTTAACTCAAGCCTTTCAATCTTGTACTTATACCTGCTAATGTAAATGGAAAAGTGTGTGGAGTCATTACGTTTTTATCTGCTTCTTAATTTTCTCTTTCCATCGCTCACCTTCCTCTTCTCCTTGCAAATTTTACCTCCATCTTTGAACATCTTGAGTGGATTGCTAATGCCATTAAGTACAATGTACAAGAAATTCACTTCGGTTTCTCTCCGGTTCCTGGGCGACCTCTCTTTCTTTATGCTCAGAATTGGACGTGTTAAATTTTTGAGGCTTAAATGTTATTTTTGGTATAAAATACAGTATGAGCAATGCCTTCGCGGGGCTTAAGTCCGAGGTCAGTGTTCGTTAAACATTGGCTTCTACCAGATGACTTTGAGGGTGACTTGATTTCTGGATGTGAATTTGGAGATCATATCTCTTGAAGGTTGTAGGGAATGAAAAACATAAAATATTGTTCGTTAAAGCTTAACGAGTGCTAAAACTAATTTCCTTCACTCACAAGAACGCATTGCCTGCTGATATTACTTCTCCAAATCTTGGCTCACTAGAGATTACTCAATTTAAGGTGAGGAGGTATTATTTCCAACTTCAAGGACTTGTGAGGTTTCATTGGAGAAAATATTTCAGTCTTGGACAGAAAAACTATATTAAGCATTGCAGACCAGTTCTTAGGTCACCTGCTCATGCCAAGCGTCTTACTATACTATGTTGTGGGATTAAGTTGATACTCTTTTCCTCGTTAATCTTGCTAAGATAATTTCTTTGCTATATGAATCTTTCTCGAGTTCAAGCCCACATCAGATTCAGGCTTCTTCTCCGTTTCAAAACTGTTCGTGTTGATAATTAGCGGGAAAAGGTGGTGTGAGAGAGAACAGGCATCTTCTTTTGTTTTACTTCAAAATGTTCATATAAAATTTCTAGGCTTGTGTTTGCATAAGGAAAAAAATCATTGTAAGCAGCAACATGGCCTGTTCTTGGCTCACGTACGTTAGAAAGTGTTTCTTGATTATGTTAAGTGATGGCCTGGTGTGAGATCTAATTTATGTTTCTAAATTTGGAAAGTTAGCCTATCAATTTCTCATGAGGATTAAAAGGATGTAAAAAATTGTTTAGAAACAAAATAATTTTTTTTTTAAATTGGAGTAAGAAAAATGAAAATTGTAACTTCCTATGGAAAACTAAATTTTTTAGTTTTTAAAATTTGTATTGAGATTGAAAAATATATTTTAAAAATTCTCTGTATTTTTCTAATATAAGTTTTTCATTATTTTTCAAATGAAACAAATATGAATAATATTTTTTATTTTATATCCAAGCCATTTTAAGCAATGTAAAAACTTATTTTTTTATATTTAGTTAGTATCAATGTATCATAAATTTACCTTTTTATTATAAATTTAATATAAATATTTTTTAAAGGTTAGCAATATAGTTTTTACATGATAGTTTTTTTTAAAAAAATAAAATTATAATTGCATCATTAAATTATCACGAATACAAAAGGTTAAGATGCTTATTATAAATTATGGTTTATATTTTTTTATAAAAAAATAGTTATAATCTTAAAGTATTGTTTTAGATAGAAAAATTTATCTTCATGATTTTGTAACAAATAAAACACGTTTTCTGATTTTTTTATTGAAAAACTAAAACTAGAAAAGGAAAATAAAACTGAAAAAAAAAGTTTTATAATGTTACTCAACATATCCAAAGCTTCTTTCTTTTTAGCTCAAGGAGCTAAGTCTTTAGCTGTTTTGGATACAAAGATGGGGTCAGCTGAGATTCCTTGTCCAAATCTTCTATCATTAAAGATGATTTTGTTATAATGTGTGGAAGTATGCTCAAATGTTCAGCCATTGATGAGTGGGAAATGCACATCTTCATTTGCTGTCACACCCACTTGAAATCTACTTCTTAGATTCTTTTCTTTTTCCTCCTACTTTCCATGCAAAGTAGCTGCTGCAGCATTGTCAATTTTCCATCTCCATTGATGACCCTCCACCTTTTGGAGTAAGGTAAGGTACTTGCAACCTAGTTGTGTAACTAAAATTGTATATTGCACCTAACTTGATCCTCTGCTCACAACTATATAACCTCAAACTGTCCCCTCTATACACATCGAGCACTTCTAACAAAAATCAAGCTCAGTTTACATTAGCAATTTTGCATTGTTTCTAGCATTATAGCTTAACAACATAAAGATGAAGCCACAGTACTTACTTTCTTCATTTTCAATTTTTCTTCTTTTCCTCCATTGTACCAATACCTTTGCCCAGTCACCAGCTGCAGCCCCGGCTCAGGCACCAGCAGTGGTTGCATCACCTCCAGCTGCAACCCCAACACAGGCAGCTGCGCACCGCATGGCATCACCAACGTCACCAAAATCCTTGAGAAGGCTGGACACTTCACGATCTTTATCCGCCTTTTGAGATCCACCCAAGAGGAAAACCACTTATTCTCCGCGCTAAATGATTCAAGCACTGGTTTAACCATCTTTGCACCAACGGATAGCGCATTTTCGGAACTCAAATCAGGAACTCTCAACACGCTAAGTGATGGAGACAAGTCCGAGTTAGTGAAGTTTCACGTAGTTCCAACATTCCTATCTACTTCCCAGTTCCAGACCGTAAGCAATCCTCTCGGAACATGGGCCGGAACAGGCAGTAGGTTACCACTTAACGTGACAAGTTATCCAAACTCGGTGAACATAACCACAGGACTTACCAATACAAGTTTATTTGGCACCGTATACACAGACAACCAACTTGCCATTTATAAGATTGAAAAGGTACTCCTCCCTAAGGACATTTTTGCTTCTAATGCTCCAGCTCCAGCACCAGTGGCACCTGCACCAGAGAAGCCAACAAAGGCAGTTCCTGCAGTAACTGTAGAGAGTCCTGCAGCTTCTGTGGATATATCCAGTGCAGTTTGGTTTATGCATAATAATGTGGTGGGATCAGTTGGGTTACTTGCTTCTGCAATGTTTTCTCTGTAATGTAGAAGGATTTCGAATCTTGATATGATATATGTAGGGGTTGTGTCCGGTTTGGTGCTTTATTTAATTTGCTGCGCCGGCTGATTGTGTGTTGAATAATTCTGATTTTACCTTGAATCCAGTTTGTATGATTTGAGTTTGTGATCAAGGTTGAATTCTGAGCTGTTGATTAATTTCTTGGTCAAATTGGAACACACACACACACACACACAAGTAGTCAACCTTGTTTTTTCATTTCATTTCCTATCACCTTGGCGCCATGTGCTTATTCCCTCGCTTTTGGTTAAATAAGACCATTGCCTCCATGAGGCTCCAGTCTCTGATGTCATTGTTTCCTTTGCTTTCTTCTCCAATAGGATGACTTTGTAGATGATTTCTGGGTACGTCTTTTGAGAGCTTATCTGTTGAAATTTGTAGGGAATGAAGAAAGTAAGAGTTTCGTTCTTTAAAGCTAAAGGGCCTAAAGCTTAGTTCCTTTACTGTCAACACTGCTTCACGTGGGGTTACTTGACCAGATCTTGGGTTGCAAGAGATGATTCAATTTAAGGTAGGTAGGTAGCATTTCAAGGACTTATCGGGTTTGATTTAAGCAAACATTCCATTCCTGGACATAAAAGAGCATTGGGGACTGGTGTGTGAGGTCACTTTCTCATTCGCAGCGCCTTAGTGTGCTGCACAGCAGGATTAATGCAACCCATCTGTGTTTTTCCTTCATCTTGCAGTATTGACGTTTTGAAGCTAGTGATAAGTTAGAGCTACACATTAATTTACACAAGTATGTTTCATTGTGATTTTGGAATTCACACTAGTATGTTTCGAACCGAAATGTAGTTTTCTTTAAGCTATAAGGTTAGAAGACAATTGACAATTCAATTATTCAAAAGAGAAGTCAAAAAACAAGGCTTCTGAAACAGAACAACCTTTACTAGACTGTTATATTATCTCCTACTTTGGGCTGGCAAACTTCTGGTGCAAAAAGAATTTCCTTGCTATATTACCTGTCAGGACTCAGGAAACAAATATAACTGGTAAGCTCTTGTCTTAGTATATGCAGATGGTTCCGTGTGCAAGTGTTGGACAATAATTCTACTTTCAACTTGCTTCATGTTAGTGTCTTTTGTGTTAGTAATTCCACAATCTGTACATATTTACTTTCCTATTGTAACGATAACTTACAATGTAGTAATTGATTCCTAATAGGAAGGAAAGCCTAGAATCCTACCTGTGTAAGGAATCCTGCTTGTATAAGGAATCCTGCTTCTATAAATACATGTAAAGATACAGAGATCAATAATATCGTTCAAGCAGATTCATCAATTCTCTTTGTCTCTTAAAGTTTTACATGGTATCAGAGCTTGACAGAAAAAATTCCCGATCCACTATCACATCCTAAACTCTTCCATGGATGTTTCAAAGGCAAATCTCTCAAGCCCTTTCCTCACTCATCATTCTGATCATCCAGGAATGATCTTAATTCCAAAACCTTTGAATGGAGACAATTATTCTACTTGGAAAAGGGCCATGACTCTGGCCTTGAATTCCAAAAACAAACTTGGTTTTATCGATGGTTCAATCAAAATCCCCTCAAAAGAAATTGATCAAGAAGAGTATGCAACCTGGTCTAGGTGCAATGACATGGTTCACTCCTGGATCGTTAATACTCTTAGTCCAGAAATTTCAGATGGTATAATCTATTACTCTACTGTTCATGAGGTTTGGGAAGACCTTCATGAACGATTATCCCAAAGCAACACACCCCGTATCTTTGAAATCCAACGAGATATTGCCTGTCTTCGACAAGAGCAACTCTCTGTTTCTGCATATTACACAAAATTGAAAGGCCTATGGGATGAACTGACGTTCTATAATGACACCACACATGGCCAACAACAAGACCAACAAAAATTGATGTAGTTTTTAATGGGATTAAATGATTCTTACAGTGCTGTTCGCGGGCATATCCTCCTCATGAATCCCCTTCCTTTAGTTCGCCAAGCATATTCCTCCATCTCTCAAGAAGAAAAACAACGTCTTCTAAGCTCGACATACACACAGTAAGTGATTCTGGAACAAGCGCTGCCATGGCAGTTTGAAATAGCAACCATAGACCCACTGGAAATTTCAATGGAGGGTCGGCAAGATCCGACCGATTTGACCACTCATATGGAGTGCCAGATCCCCGATCAAAAGAAAATTTCACTAGGGGCAGCCAATTTCATCAAGACAGGCGTCGTTCTGGTTCAGGCAGAGGACGCCCTTAATGCTCACATTGTAGAGAGGCAGGTCATTGGGTACAAACTTGCTATGAACTTCATGGGTATCCACCGGGTCACCCAAAGGTGAAATATGGGTCGGGTGCAAGACGCACTAACTATCACAATAAATCTGCGGCGAATCATGTGTCCAAAGAAAATGCACAACTAGTTATTGGGATTTCAGAGGCCTAATTAAAACAACTTCTCTCACTTATTGACACAAAAAATACAGAGTCCAAATCTCAACCACATACAGCAGCTAAACCAGGTTTGTCTAAAGTCGCTTCCCGTAGTTGGATCATTAATAGTGGGGCGACAGATCATATCTCTTCTTCGCCTCAATTATCCCTTGGCACAAATAATCGATGTTCATTACCTCCTGTACTCCTACCCAGTGGAGACAAGGCTAATATTGTTGCAAAAGGATCAATGCCTCTGAATTCAGTCTATTATTTATACAATGTGCTATATGTTCCTACATTCAAAGTAGATTTGATATCAGTCAGTCGCTTGACAAGAGACCTGAATTGCTTAGTAATTTTTTTTCCTTATTGGTGTATTTTGCAGGATCTGGCTACAAGGAGGATGATTGGTTTGGGTAAACAGCATAACAGACTGTACTATTTGGTGGCTCTAGCAACAAAGAACAACTTCACCAACCATTCCTCAGCCACGAACCATCCCACCTGCAATCTCACCGTATCACCCACTGATCTTTGGCATAATCGTTTAGGCCATACATCTCCTCTTCGTTTAAATTTCCTTGCCAAGAATTTTTAAAATTTTTCTATTCAATCCAATAAACCTTGCCCGATATGTCCTTTAGCCAAACAAAGTCGTTTGCCTTTCGGTCATAGTGTAATTTCTTCTCTTAAACCGTTTGAGCTCATTCATTGTGATATTTGGGGTTGTTATCGACACCCTTCACTTTTTGGTGCTTATTACTTTCTCACTATCGTTGATGATTTTACACGTTTCACATGGATTTTCTTAATGCAACACAAAAGTGAAGCACAATCACTCTTAAGACGTTTCTTTAGTTATGTTCTCACTCAATTTAACACCCGAACTAAAACTTTTCGAAGTGATAATGGTGGTGAATTTCTCTCACTTTGATCTTTCTTTCACGATAATGGTGTTGTTTTCCAACATTCTTGTGTTTACACGCCTCAACAAAATGGGGTTGTGGAACGCAAACATCGTCATATTTTACAGGTAGCTCGCGCCTTAAGATTCCAAGCCCACCTACCTACCCAATTTTGGGGTGAATGCGCACTTACTGCAACACACATCATTAATCGCTTCCCTCTCCTATTCTCTCTTTCCACACCCCTTTTGAACTTCTTTACTTCAAACCACCATCATTCTCTCATCTCCGTGTCTTTGGGTGTTTAACACATGCCACTAATGTTCATCCGTCTCACAAATTTGAGCATCGTTCAATCCCTTTTATCTTTATCGGCTATCCCACTGGTCAAAAAGCTTTTAAATTATTTGATTTATCAAACAACAAAATTTTTACCAGTCGAGATGTACGGTTTCATGAACACATTTTTCCTTATGCTTCTGTAAACCCCAACCACACTATTCCTCCCCTACCTCATGAACCTGACCCAAATCCTCTTTCTCTCCACAACACCTACCTACCCTCTACTTTCACACCAACCATATCCACATCATCACCTACCCAAATCTCTCCTCCTCTATCTCCATCTCCCAATCCACCACCTCTTCTCCATACATACACCCGCCGACCCAAACCTTATGTTCCCTCTACCTCACATTCTGACCCTCCTAACCGCTGCGACACCATCGTCTCTGATGGTATGCCTTACCAGCCCACATCACCAACCTCTCCTCCTCCCAATCCCACTCCACCATCATCAAACACCACACATCCCACCCCTTTGCCCTCACCCGACCCCCCTTTGCTTCGCAGTTCTAGCCGCCATATATTGTTCCCCCGGTCAAACTCCATGATTATTTCTGCTCCACTGTTTACTCCGACCAATCGCTCTCCTTGCTACCAGGTCCAAACAGAGGTACACATTATCCACTAGTCAATTACATTTCTTATCACAGATATACACCTGCTCATCTTTCCTTTGTTGCTCAACTTAGTAAGGTCCTGGAGCCTACTTCTTACTCTGAAGCCTCTGCTCATCCACAATGGCAGGATGCTATGCATTCTGAATTAAAAGCTCTCCATCACAATGGCACATGGTCTCTCACTACCCTTCCATCGGCCAAAACTCTGATCGGTTGCCGCTGGGTTTACAAGCTTAAACATCATTCTGATGGCTCCATTGACAGATATAAAGCTCGCTTAGTTACCAAGGGCTTCACCCAACTTGAAGGTGTTGACTACCAGGAGACCTTTTCTCCCACTGCTAAAATTGTCTCCGTCCGCTGCTTATTTGCATTAGCTGCTGCTTGGGGTTGGTCTCTCCACCAACTGGACGTCAATAATGCCTTCCTTCACGGTGATTTATCTGAGGAAATTTATATGTCTCCGCCGCCCGGGCTCCTGCGACAGGGGGAGGAAAATCTAGTATGTCGCCTTCATAAGTCTTTGTACGGGTTAAAGCAAGCATCTCGTCAGTGGTTTGCAAAATTCTCAGAAGCAATTCGCTCTATTGGCTATGAACAATCCCAAGCTGACCATTCCCTGTTCACCAAACAGCAAGGCAAGTCCTTCACAGCCCTTCTAATATACGTTGATGACATTCTGATTACTGGAAATGATCCCATTAGCATTACTGCCACTAAAACCTTCCTGCATAATCTTTTTCACCTCAAAGATCTTGGCACTGTTAAATACTTTTTTGGGATTGAGGTTTCAGCTTCTACAAATGGGATCTTTATTTCCCAACGTAAATATGCTTTAGATATAATTGAGGATGCGGGGTTGTTGAGTGCCACTCCTATTGATACTCCTATGGAACATGGTTTGAAATTGTCAGATAAAGGTGATTTAATCAAAGAGCCGAGTCGGTTTAGAAGATTAGTAGGTAGATTAATCTACTTAACTGTATCAAGGCCAGATATAACGTATGCTGTCCATGTCCTAAGTAGATTTATGCATCAACCTCGTAAGCTTTATATGGAAGCAGCTCTACGGGTTGTGCGATATCTAAAGGGTGCACCTGGTAAAGACTTGTTTTTCTCTTCAAACACTGATTTCAGATTGAGAGCCTATTGTGACTCAGACTGGGCAGGTTACCCACTCACCAGGAGATCTACTACAGGGTATTGTGTATTCCTTGGTCCTTTATTGATATCTTGGAAATCAAAAAGACAAAAGACAGTTTCATTATCTTCTGCAGAGGCTGAGTATCGCGCAATGACGGGAGCATGTTGTGAATTGACATGGCTTCAATACCTATTGAAGGATTTAGGACTTTTGCATCACAAACCGGCTTTATTGTATTGTGACAACAAGGCTGCCTTGCATATTGCAGCAAATCCAGTCTTTCACGAGCGAACGAGACATATTGAGATGGATTGTCATTACATTAGAGACAAAATTCAAGATGGTTCCGTCACTACAAGGCATGTACATTCTGAACATCAATTGGCCGACATCTTGACCAAGCCCTTAGGGAAAGAAATGTTTCTTTCGATGATTCACAAGTTGGGAGTGCAAGGTATCCACTCTCCAACTTGAGGGGGGGGTGTTAGTAATTCCACAATCTGTACATATTTACTTTCCTATTGTAACGATAACTTACAATGTAGTAATTGATTCCTAATAGGAAGGAAAGCCTAGAATCCTACCTGTGTAAGGAATCCTGCTTGTATAAGGAATCCTGCTTCTATAAATACATGTAAAGATACAGAGATCAATAATATCGTTCAAGCAGATTCAATTCTCTGTCTCTTAAAGTTTTACATTTTGCGACTTTTCATAAAAGTTTGTTATTATATGCAGATGCTTGCAGTGAAGGTAAGGATGTATATTTGTGGAAGCTCTCGCTGTAATATATCTGCAAGTTGCTTTTCTGCGTAACAACAGCTAAAGGTCACCGCATTAGCTTTCTCTACTTCATGAGCTCTGGAACTTCATTTTGATATGCTTGGTTTTTCCTTGACTAACTGAATATTTTGCTATTGCAATTGCAATGGCCGACATGTTATCAACTTGAATTCTAGTTGCTACATGCTGTTGCTGCCCCATATCTTGGAGAATTTTCCTTAACCATATGGCTGGATTCAAAGTTGCTGCTGAAGTTATGCACTCTGCTTCTCCAGTAGATTGTGCCACGGTTCTTGCTTCTTGGTCACTGAAGAAAGTGCACCTGAACCGATATCGAACACAACCTGTTGTGCTCTTCATATCATCGACTGAAACAGCCCAATCACTATCTGAGTAGTCAATTTTCTATAGCCAGTAGCTTCAAACAACACTCCAAAATCAGTCATTCCCCTCACAGATTTAAAGCAGGTGGTTCTGATCAATTGGGCCTACCACAACTGGGCCGCATGGATAGTCTTGAAGGAATGTCTATGGACTGATGGCAAAGAACAAAGCCCAAAACAATATTTGGGATGGGCAGAGTGATTGACTTGACAAAAAGATCCATAATTACAGCCTTCAATTTCACAGCTGAATCATGCTCAAATTTTGCTATATAGGCCTATATATGTAATGGTCAGCAGGTCTGGAAGACATCTAGACCCAAAAGGTGCTATTCAGGTTAGATTTGTAATTTTTCCTTTTTATTTTTAAATTTTCTAGTTTGTTTAATATTTTATTGCATTTTTATTTTATTTTCAGGTTTTCTAGTTTAGAAAGGTAACAAAATTTGAAATTTGCGTGGTGATCCTATGCAGTTGCTGTCTTTCTTTTGTTGTTTATGTTAGCGTCGATATCTTAGGACTCTCTTTGTTTCCCTAAAAAGTCAGCTTACTCGAAGATTGCATAAACCTTGAAAGAAGGGTTGCCACTAACATCAAATGAAGTACATAATAAGGTAAGTGTATCTTGATCATGTCATGTCAAGTGGTGGTATGGGTGAGATTTGATTTCTGGACGTGTGAATTTGGAAAGTTAGTCTATCGAAATCTGTCATGGATTCAAGGATGTGACTCTTTTAAGCTCAAGGAGCTAGATCAAAGCTATTAAAGATGATTCAGTTGAGATTTCATGTCAAACTCCTCTGCCATTACAGATGATTTGTTTTGATGTTCAGAAGTATATGCTCAAATGTTCTGCCAGTGATGATTTAGAATTATAATTTTGACAATCATAGATATCTTCATTTGCTGTCACACCCACTTGAAATCCACTTTTTATAATCTATTTTTTTCCACTGCATTTCCAAGAAAATTAGTTGTTGCAGCATTGTTGAACTTGCCTCTCCATTGATACCCTCCACCTTTCGGAAAAAGATAAGATACTAGCTACCTAATTGTATAACTAAAATTGTACATTGCACCTAGCCTGATCCTCTGCCAACAACTATAAAACCTGACTCTGTCCCTTCTTTACACATCAAACACTTTTCTAACTAAGATCAAGCTCAATTTACATTAACATTTTTGTATCATTTCTAGCATACAGCCCAAAAACATAAACATGAAGCAACAGTCAATCTCATTTTTTATTTTCCTTCTTTTCCTCCAATGCACCTATACCTTTGCCCAGTCACCAGCTGCAGCCCCAGCGCAGGCACCAGCAGTGGTTGCATCACCTCCAGCTGCAACCCCAACACAGGCAGCTGCACCGCATGGCATCACCAACGTCACCAAAATCCTTGAGAAGGCTGGACACTTCACGATCTTTATCCGCCTTTTGAGATCCACCCAAGAGGAAAACCACTTATTCTCCGCGCTAAATGACTCAAGCACTGGTTTAACCATCTTTGCACCAACGGATAGCGCATTTTCGGAACTCAAATCAGGAACTCTCAACACGCTAAGTGATGGAGACAAGTCCGAGTTAGTGAAGTTTCACGTAGTTCCAACATTCCTATCTACTTCCCAGTTCCAGACCGTAAGCAATCCTCTCGGAACATGGGCCGGAACAGGCAATAGGTTACCACTTAACGTGACAAGTTATCCAAACTCAGTGAACATAACCACAGGACTTACCAATACAAGTTTATCTGGCACCGTATACACAGACAACCAGCTTGCTATTTATAAGATTGAAAAGGTTCTCCTCCCTAAGGACATTTTTGCTTCTAATGCTCCAGCTCCAGCACCAGTGGCACCTGCACCAGAAAAACCTGCAAAGGCGGTTCCTGCGGCTAATGTTGAGAGTCCTGTGGCTCCTGTGGATATATCCAGTGCAGTTTGGTTTATGCATAATAATGCGGTGGGATCAGTTGGTATAGTTGCTGCTGCAGTGTTTGCTTTGTAATGTAGAGAGCCCTGTGTCTCCTCTTTATGGTTTTTCTGAGTTGGGTTGGATTCATGGAGTCTGTTGAATAATTATGAATATATTTTTAATCCAGTTTTTATTATTTAATTTTTGACATTGTGATTAAGATTGAATTTGAGTTTTTATTTATTTTCTTGGTCAAATTGGAACAAATTTATGTACGTGAAAGCATTTGATTATGGATAATTATTCATTAATCTTCTTGATTAGGTACTAATCACTGCCCATTAATCTTGATTTAGTAAATTTCATTTTTTTACTCTCATCTAATCATTTTCCTAGCTTTTGGTTAGTAAATGTTGGCTGGATTTCTGGGAAATCTAGTTGTTCAGGGTTGTAATTTTTGCTTGCAAGATGTTAGCATCTGTTTCTTGAGCATAGCTGGTTCTGGGGGATGTTTTTAGGATTATATTAGTTCCTCTGAGGATAGTTCATCTGATGGAGAGCAAAGGGGAGGTCAGCTAAGAGGTGTGAGCGTGGGGCAAAATATCATGATAGTAGAGGAGAGAAAACATGCAGGAAAGCTGAAGAAAAGAAGCAAGCAAGGTTAGAAGAAAGAGAGAAAGCGAAGAAAGGAGAATGCAAGAGTCTTGAGGGAACGTAGGAAGCTGAGGGATGAGATAATGTCAGAGATAATTTCAGATAATAATCCATTGAGAATTGTTTACCAAAACTCTCAACCTATTTAAAGCTCTCAAGTTATTCAATCCACTTGTCTAAAAAATTAGGCGTTGATCATAGGAAAAGAGATGTTCTGTTTAAGCCATTTTGTGACTGTTTTCTTGGTAACCTTACATTCTGGGTAGAGCCATGATCATGCTCTATCTTTTATAACTATTTTCTGGCGCACCCAAATTTTGTTTAGTAGCGTCTTTTAGTACCTTTTCAATGCTATTTCTCTCCCTCTGGAGCCTAGTAGCATTCTGGGTAGTCATTTTGAGTACGTTAATTTTTGTGGTCAAAACTGTGTGTTTAGGCGAGTTTTAAAAATATATTTGGTATGAAAAAACATTAAATTAATGCTTTTTAGTGCTGTCAAAAATAAATAAAAATCAGATTGAATTACTCTTAACAACAAACTAAGTCTGTCTCAGATCCAACAGAACTTCAGAAAAATGGATTGATAGGAACTTGACCTGGCTCATTGAAGGACCATACTTGTTTGACTTGTTCGCGTGGTTGTTACGGGTACTGATCCATAGTCTTCTCATCTCTTCGTCAAAGTTGGCCCTCCATTATGGAAATTTGGTGAGTCTCTTACATACGCTTTTCCGTTGTCTTTTCGGTGGAAAATATGGCAAAGGAGAAGAAATTATTGATGAACTGGAAATTACAAAGCGATACACCCACAAGTGTGTCCCACGTCAATTACAATATCTCCCATTGAATTTAGTGTGGTGATCAAATTGTTAAAAAAAACTTTCGAGATTAAAGTTTCTTTCATAAAACTCTTTGCTTTTTTATTACCCTTTAGTTACTTTCATAGTCAATTGGTCATAAAGAAGCTATATTCTCTATGATCCCTCGGTACTTTCATAGTGATTAACGTTCTCTATCAACCTCGTATCCTGTTGGAAATAGTTTATCTATTTCATTTTTCTGCCTCCAATTGTCAAGCACGAGAATGTAATAAAAAAAAGAAGAAGCAAAAGTGAGAAGACTTGACATGGTATAATTTCCCGTTAACGTCGCAAACTATGATATGGAAAGGGGAAAGAAAGTTCAATTGGAATTTTATCAGAAATTAGTCAACCGTGTCAAGCACGAGAGCAATCTTGACAACCGAAGAGAAGAGATGTAATATTCAATGAATATTTTTTATATAAACAAATCCACATCATGTTTTCCTTCCTATAAATACCTCTCCATGGAGAGTCTAATCTACCATAGCAAACCATATCCTATATCTCTTGAAAACACACCATGACGACGTCCTTACTAAACAAACCATTCTTCTCGTTCTTTCTCCACATCCTGTTTTTGCTCCTTCACATATTCAACTTTTCTTCTTACTTCACTTTAGCTGAACACACTCCCTCCACAACTTCACTGTTTGGTAATAATACAGAAGCTGGGGCTCTTCTCGAATGGAAAGCCAGTCTTGACAACCAAAGTCAATCTATCCTTTCTTCCTGGGTCGGCATTAGCCCATGCATTAACTGGATTGGAATCACTTGTGACAATTCTGGAAGCGTCACCAATTTGAGCCTTGCAGACTTTGGCTTGAGAGGTACGCTTTATGATTTCAACTTCTCCTCCTTCCGTAATCTTTTTATTCTTGACCTTCAGAACAATTCTCTTTCTGGAACCATCCCACATGAAATTGGAAAGACGACGTCTCTTTTCGCTATTTCTTTGGCTGAAAATAATTTCACTGGTTTCATCCCCTTCTCTGTTGGAAATTTAACAAACCTATCCAAACTTCATCTTTGGGATAACAAACTTTTTGGTTCCATTCCTCAAGAAATTGGATTGCTAAAGTCTCTCAATCAACTTGATTTGTCATATAATATTTTAACCGGTGAAATCCCTTATTCCATTGGAAACTTGAGAAACTTATCTTTGCTTCACCTTATTCAGAACCAACTCTCTGGTTGCATCCCTTCTTCTATTGGAAACATGACCATGCTCGTTAATGTATCACTACAGCAAAATAATCTCATTGGTTTGATCCCATCCTCTATTGGAAACTTGACAAGCCTATCCTTCCTTTATCTTTGGGATAATAAACTCTCTGGTTCCATTCCTCAAGAAATTGGGTTGCTAGAATCTCTCAATGAAATCGACTTGTCAAGCAATGTTTTGACCGGTAGAATTCCTTATTCCATTGGAAACTTGAGAAACTTATCTTTCCTTTACATTTTTCATAACCAACTCTCTGGTCCCATCCCTTCTTCTATTGGAAACATGACCATGCTCATTGAAGTACACCTAGATGACAATAATCTCACTGGTTTGATCCCCTCTTCTATTGGAAATTTGAGAAACCTATACATACTCTATCTTTGGGATAACAAACTTTCTGGTTCCATTCCTCAAGAAATTGGGTTGCTAGAGTCTCTCAGTGAACTTATCTTGCTAAATAATGTTTTAACCGGTAGAATTCCTAATTCAATTGGAAACTTGACAACGCTCACTACACTTGATCTAAGTATAAACAAACTTCACGGCCCATTGCCCGTAGAGATAAAAAATCTCACCCAATTGATTGCTTTGAGTATTGGTTTCAATGAACTCACGGGTCATTTGCCACTAGAGTTATGCCATGGAGGAGTATTGGAAAACTTTACTGCTGCCTACAACTATTTCTCAGGTTCAATCCCTAAAAGTTTGAAAAACTGTACTGGTTTATACCGAGTAAGACTTGAATGGAATCAATTAACAGGAAATCTTTCTGAGGTTTTTGGTGTCTATCCACATCTGAATTATATTGATTTGAGTTACAATAATTTTTATGGTGAACTTTCTTCAAAATGGGGAGATTGTCGTAACATGACAAGCCTTAGAATCTCAAACAATAATGTTTCTGGTGAGATACCGCCAGAGCTTGGGAAGGCTACTCAATTACGCTTGATGGATTTGTCATCAAATCAGTTAAAAGGAGCCATCCCAAAAGATTTAGGGGGTTTGAAATTGTTGTACAAGCTTATTCTTAACAACAACCATCTTTCAGGTGCCATTCCCTTAGATATTAAGATGCTTTCCAATCTTCAAATCCTTAATTTAGCATCTAATAATCTGACTGGATTGATTCCAAAACAACTTGGGGAATGCTCAAATTTATTGTTGCTGAACCTCAGCGGTAATAAATTTAGAGAAAGCATTCCACGTGAGATAGGCTTTCTACTTTCTCTTCAAGATCTTGATCTTAGCTGCAATTTCCTGACTCGAGAGATACCGCGGGAACTTGGGCAATTGCAAAAGTTGGAAACTCTGAATGTCTCTCACAACATGCTTTCTGGACGGATTCCGAGCACTTTCAAAGACATGTTAAGCTTAACAACTGTGGATATATCATCCAATAAGCTACAAGGCCCCATTCCCGATATCAAAGCTTTCCACAACGCTTCATTTGAGGCATTAAGGGATAATCTGGGTATATGTGGCAACGCCAGTGGTCTAAAGCCATGCAATCTTCCAAAAAACAGCAAAACTGTTAAGAGAAAGAGCAACAAACTTGTGATTTTGATTGTACTCCCTCTTTTAGGAAGCTTGCTTTTAGTGTTTGTTGTGATTGGAGCTTTATTCATTCTCTGCAAAAGAGCTAGGAAGAGAAAACCTGAGCCAGAAAATGAACAAGATCGAAACATATTCACGATATTGGGCCATGATGGGAAGAAGTTGTATGAGAATATCGTTGAAGCTACAGAGGAATTCAACTCCAACTACTGCATCGGCGAAGGAGGATATGGAACTGTTTATAAAGCCGTGATGCCAACAGAAGAGGTGGTTGCTGTGAAGAAACTTCACCGGTCACAAACAGAAAAGTTGTCCGATTTTAAAGCTTTTGAAAAGGAAGTTTGCGTGTTGGCAAATATTCGACATCGAAATATTGTGAAAATGTATGGATTTTGCTCACATGCAAAGCATTCATTTTTGGTTTATGAGTTCATTGAAAGAGGAAGCTTGAGAAAGATTATAACCAGTGAGGAACAAGCAATTGAGTTCGATTGGATGAAAAGGCTAAATGTTGTGAAAGGGGTGGTTGGAGCTTTATCCTACCTGCACCATTCTTGCTGTCCTCCAATCATTCATCGAGACATTACCAGCAATAATATCCTTCTGGACTTGGAATATGAAGCACACGTCTCCGACTTTGGCACAGCTAGACTGTTGATGCCTGACTCATCCAATTGGACCTCATTTGCAGGTACTTTTGGATATACTGCTCCAGGTGCGTAGCTTTATTTCAACATCATGTTACTAATTTGTTATAGTGAAAATAATAGTGCTTTTTTAGCTTTTATTATAAAGTCTTTTCTTTCAACTATTTGATAAAAACTAAGCATAATCAATTTTTTTTAATTTGGCAGAGCTAGCTTACACAATGAAAGTGACTGAAAAATGTGATGTCTATAGCTTCGGAGTGGTAACAATGGAGGTGATGACAGGAAGGCACCCAGGCGATCTCATTTCAGCACTCTTATCACAAGAATCTTCGTCGTCATCGACGCCACCGATTGCTCAACATGCACTATTGAAGGATGTGTTAGACCAACGTATCTCGCTTCCTAAAAAAGGAGCAGCAGAGGGCGTCGTCCACATGATGAAAATTGCACTTGCATGCTTGCATCCCAATCCCCAATCTCGGCCTACAATGGAAAAAATTTATTTGGATCTTACAGCCAAGTGGCCTCCACTGCCCAAGGCATTTTGCACAATAAGTTTGGGAGATCTCTTCTCATAGTGTTTAGCTACTTCTTTACAATTGTCAATTGGAACAATAAATTTTTGTAATATGAATTTCATCATCATACTTTATTTCTTTCAAATTATGTTGGCACTGTTTTATACATTAGAATTTATTTTTCTTTGCATGATGTCACATATATGAAGGGTTTGAGAATATTCCGACTTTAAATTGAAAATCAATACTATGAAATAAAATTTTAAGTTATCGCTAAAAAAATTAGAAGAACAATAACTAAAATTTTAAAAAAAAACTATTCATCGTGAAAAAGGTGTAGACAAGTTTTTTTTTTTTTTTCTTTTTGAGAATTGATGATAGATTTTGCCGAAGTCTTATCAAACACTCGCTATCAAATTCAAGAAACAAGAGCTTCAGCAGGCAAAATAATGAACTGTAAGAAGCTAGCAACAAGACCCACCCAAAGAATTTCCAACCCAAAGAACACGATAACAGTCTATTGGTTGGTGAAACTTTCATTGTGGAATCCTGTAGATCCATGTACTCCTTCAATGTGCCTGTCTGTGACTTTTTTTGGACGGAAAGTAGAATCAACAAATGAAAAACATAGAGACAGCTCATTGCTCCGCCCATTAATATTCACAGCTAATTGTGATATATATTTGCCCTCATTCCCAATACTATCGATAAAGGCTACCATTCAACCATGATTGAAGCTTCAATAATATCGTTTTGTGATATCTGGTTCATTTAACAAAAAACCATTAACATGATGAGCAGGATCGAACCTTCCTATGTTCGTTGTTTGGAAACGCATGATGCTCTGTAGAAATTTAAAGTAAAAATAATCATTTTTTTCTTAAATATTTTTACTCTGCAAAATTCAACATAACTATTAATGTATAAAATTATTAAGAACACAAAATTGAACATAAATAATAAAAAAACAAAAATAATGCAAAAAAAAAAAAACACATAAAGAAGAAAATGAATGAAAAATTCTTACCTTAATGGCGTGTTTAATTTCAACTGATAATTTTAAAAAATAAAAACAAAAAAAATAGATTGTTAATAAGCGCAAAAAAAAAAGAAGAAAAATGAAAAAAGACAAATTACCTGAGGATAAGAAGAGAAGATGATGCGTGATTTCGGTTAAGAATGAGAGAGAGAAGAGAAGAGAGAAGAAGATCAAGTCTTGTTTGTTCTTATTCTGGTCTTATAATTTAGTGTTACCAACGAAAATACCGACAAAACATTAAATATTAATATTTTCATCAGTGATTTCGTTTATAAAGTTAAATTGAAATTTAATGGTCTTGGTATCTGGATGCTTTTTACCATTAGAATCACAAATGTAACATTATATATTAATATTTTTAATATTTTCGTCGGTGATTCTGTTGGTATGGTCAAATGAAAATTTTCAACTTGCATGAAAATTTTTAGAAAACCCTCCAAATATTATCAACAACTTTTTATTCCGTCGGTGATTTCATTGGGAAACAAAAGTGAACAGTAAAAAAAACAATAATTATTGGCGCATTGAGAAGTGCACAGTCTCATAGCTCTCGGAAAAATACCAACAGACACATTTCGTTGGTATGCCCGTGTGTAATGAACAGTATTTATCAATGAATTGAGAAGTGGAAACTCTCATAGCTCTCGGGAAAATACCGACGAACACATTATGTCGGTATACACGTTGTGTCGGTATACCCATGTGTAGTGAACAATAATTATCAACGCATTGAGAAGTGAATAGTCTCATAGCTCTCGGGAAAATATTGACGAAAACATTCCATCGGTATACCTGTGTGTAATGTACATTCCATCGATGTAAAACATTGTATGATGCCAAATTATATTTGTATTTCCTATCTCTTCATCCTACAAGTACTTAAATTCACAACTGCACACACAATAGAATAAAATCATTTCACATCACCATAATAAAATAAATATTTTCTTTTTATTTAGTAATAAATTAACATCATTTTCATTATATTAAAGTGAATTTCATCCATGAAAATTACATTATAGTTTATGGCACTACACATTCGTGTTGTGCAAATTAATCGAAATTGTCTTCTTCTTCGTCAATTGACTTGTCCTCATCTCCATCGCAATCTTCTACATTGATTTCATCGTCATCATCTTCATTGACTTGTGTATGTCATCTGGAGCTCAAAACATCATTGAATTTCTCAAGATCAATATCAACATCAACAAAAATATTATCGGTGATGCGAAAATTTGAGTTTTCTTCCAAGTCATTAGATGGAGCAACTCGATATGAATCAACTAACTCATTAATTTGAAAGACATAATCTCCCACTATTAATTCATCGTTGTCATCCTAAACAACCTCGAAATAACCATTGGGTTTGATTTTCACTACAGATAATCAATCAACTCTTGAACGACCCTTTCTAAAGGAAATGGATATGTGTGTAATAAACTTGTTGACATTGCTTAGCGAAAACAAAGACATCATCGACATTACGGAGTCTAGCTTTTCAATTAATTTCAACCAAACCATGATGAGGATCTACTATGACTCTTCTGTTAGTGGTGTCATACTAATAGCACTTGAATAAAAATATTTTATTTTGCTTGCTATAATATTGCAATTCAATGACCTCTTCTAACTTCCTATAGTAGTCAATTTCGAACTTATTAAAAGTCGATCCTTTAATACAAACCTCATTGTTATATGTCTTTCTAATCTACCTATATTCCTCAGTATAAAACACATGTCCAATGATGAAATACCCTTTATAACACTTCACCTTTCTTTCAGGACTTGGACTTAGTAAAGACAAAATAATACTAGCATTCTCTCCTAATTGATAAACCTGGTACATGAAGTGCAACCATGAATAGTTAATGAGTAATTGAAAGATTTAGGATTCAATCAACTGTGAGTTTTGGAATAGTAAAAATTGACGATGTTGCCCACAAAGAATTCAACAATGTATCAGTTTATGATATTATAAGAGATAAATTATTCAAAAAAAATGACATGTTAAGCAATATACTTATTGAATAAAAAGTTTCAATTCATCGCAATTAAGTATCACATAATTATGTGTTTGTTTGAATTGAATTTCTAACAAATATCTTCCTTCACAATATTTTTTGGTACGGGTCGTCCAAGATGAGAGATTATGAACAAGTTCCCACTCAAAGTCATTTCCTCACCATCGTTATGCCTTGAAACGCGGTTGATTCTTGTTCTCAATTGAGACTCGAAATAGTACAAGAAAAATATTGAGATCTCTTCAACAATATAGGCCTTGCATATCGAAGCCTCAACATGTGCCTTGTTTTTAACTCTTCTTTTAAGGTGGAACAAGCACTTGTATTGAATTAAATGAATTTTTGAATTATGCAAGAAAAGAGAATAAAATTTTAATTACGATGCATGTGTAATCCCTAACCTGTCGAATGAAGACATCCATCTATATTAGACCGGGCCTCCAACTTTTGTCTCAAATGGTAAATATATGGGTAGATACTCTATCGAGTCGAAAAACAATAAAGGAAATATCATCTTAAGTTTGTATATTGTCTGAACAATATTTGTTTTAAACCTCTCCATATGTTGTATCTGCAACTTGTTGGAGTATATATCTCCTAACAAATAACTGATCTCCGTGAGTGCATCCCATATTCTATATGGCAATAAATCCCTGTAAGCTAATGGAATGAGTGTTTGCATAAACACATGACAGTCATGGCTATTCATTCCATACAATTTGTAATCCTTTAAATTCATTAACCTTGATATGTTCAAGGTACATCCAACAGGAAAACATAGACTTTTAAGCCATTGTTAGACAAGTAACTAAGCATTCTTGACCCAACATAAACTAACCTCATTCTTTCAAAAAACAAAGTTATATCCATTCCAGCCTTGATGTTGTCTTTTATCTTCCCTTTTATGTCCATAACCGTGTTGAAAATGTTTTCAAACATGTTATTTTCTATGTGCATGACATCAAGGTTACGACGGAAGAGATTCATCTTCCAATAAGGAAGCTCCTAAAAAATACTTCGCTTTACCCAATTATAGGTCAAACCAAATCCAGAAAACTTCCGCTTATTAGATTGAAAACCAAACACAATATCATTATACTTTGACACCACGTCATATAATTCTTCACCAGAAAGAAGCAATCATGCAACCTCCCTTTTAACTCTGCTAAAAAAGAAGTCATTTTTGTTCTTTCTGTACTTATGATTTGTTGGTAAGAACTGTTGGTGGCAGTCAAAAAAAGATGTTTTACCGTCTTTTGTTGGTGTGAATGCATTGTTATTTTTCATACAATATTGACATGCTAGTTTTTTATTCGTGCTCCAATCATAAACCATTCCATAAGATGGAAAATTATTGATAGTCTACTTAAAAGCTACATTTATCATAAAATTCTATTTTCTCGATTCATCATAAGTCTAAGCCCTGGATGACCACAACTGTTTCAACTCATCAATCAACGGTAAAAATCAAACATCTATATTCCAACCTAGACTATTAGGACCAGGTATGACCATAAATAAAAACATGAACTATAACTTCATATACATCCCTAATAACAAGTTGTAAATCGTGAGTATAACCGACTAACAAGAATAGGTAGCAGCAAATGACCTGAATGGATTGAATCTAATATACATAACCCAAGACGCATGTTCCTTGATTCCACTAACAACTGAGGATGCATATTGTTAAAGTGTTTCCAGGCTTCACCATTGGAAGAGTGCACAATCACTTTATCCATCGTATCATATGAATGGTGCCATGTCATATGTTCAACAGTTTTTGGTGACATGAATAACCTCTGTAGTCTAGATGTGATTGAAAAGTATCTAATTTTTTTTATGTGGGAGAAGATTCCTTCCCTTACCAATTCTGGGTTTATAACAAGAATGCCTACATGTTCTGCAGTCGGTCAACTCTGTATTTTCAAGGTAGTATAACATTTTCATCACATCCTTAACCATAACTCTATAATGGTTCTTCATCTAGTATTGGATATTGACCAACATGACCTTGATTCATTCTCATCATATCTATAACCATATTCCTATTATGATTACTATTGTCATCTACAAATTCATGCATGTTGCTAGAACTAGAAGTTGACTCAACCATCCTTTATACCATGGTATCATGATGAACATATGGTTCTTTATGTGCATACCAACACAAGTATTTCTCCATGAGCTATTTTTGTAGAGGATGAATCATTACAATATTTGGATCGAGAAACTTTTTATTTTTACACCATTTGCATGGACATCTAATACCGTCTCCACTAATATTTCTCAGATTAGATAGTGCACAATTAATAAAACCCTGAACCCTATTACAATAATCCATCCTCCGCAACCCTTAGGGTGAATCTCGATACATCCATGAATGATCATCTGTTACTTATATCAAACCTATATAAAATAATAATGACAAGATGTATTAATTAATTACGTTAACTAAATAAATTTACAAAAATATTAGTTTAGCTCAAACTTATTCAATCTATTTTAATAGTACTCTTAATTTATTATAAGTTATCTATATAACTTCAAATTTCTACACATTTAACGAAAATTTCAACTCAGCAATAAAATTAACAAAATATAAAACAAACCCGTTAAATAAGTTATTATTTATTTCATCACAAAACACCTAAGAAAAAAATTTGACATAAGTTTCATCAATTTACAAACAAATAATTTTACAAAATCTAAAACAAATCCTAACATGTACAAATCATAAATTCATACAACAAATTTGTATGATAAAAAAAACTATAAAACAAGTAAACACAAAAAAAATACACATACTACAAAAATATGCAAAAAAAATAAATTAACATTTTAAAATTGAGTTCGAATAAAAAAGGATAGATTTACTTAATTAAAGTGGAGAATCCTAAAAAAATTGAATTAGAAGATTAATATTGACAAACTAAGTGTTATGGTGATCGAATTTATTGTGAGAGCTTGAATTGTGTTGATATTAGGGGGAGGGGGTGGCTGTTTGATGCCCACAAAAATGGATAACAAAGAAGGATACATGGAAGGGAGATATGAGGGTCGACTGTCAGGTCATAAATTAAATATTATCAATGAAATGACCAATAGAATAATTTTATCGGTACAAATATCATGGCACCATATGATTTATCTTTTTCGAATCCCACTGTAATACCCTCCATAATTTTCTTGGCATATATCAAGGAAGTTTTTTCTTCAACATATTTATAGACATGCTTTACCGTCGAGTTAATTCTGTCGGTAATGTCATTTTACTGTTTTGTTTTTTTCTTCATTTCTTATTTTTTCATTGCAATTTTTTCAGTATATACTGAGGAAATATTTTTGTTGGTGTTTACCAATAGTTATAGAGATGTAAAATTTTATCGGTAAAGACATCGCAATATATCGATGGAAAAATTTTATCAATGTTTTTGTTTATATTTATCAATTTTCTAGTATTGAGTTAAACTGCCATTAGGTTCTCAATTTCTTTTTTTACAAAAGAAAGTCTTGAGTTCAAATATTTTTTGCATTAAAAAAGTGATAAAAATAAAAATAAAATAATGAAAATAAGCATAAAATGAAAATAATGATTTTTAATCTTTAAATAGTTGCAGCTAAAATTTGGTATATAATTAAAATTTTAAGTGTGATAATTTTATATTATTATCCAACTTTGGTCCTCCATTATCTATTCCCTTGTCGTTAAGGGCCCTCCATTATCTATTCAGTGGAAAATTTGGTAACTTTCTCGTCAACCTCGTAGAAAAGCTGTAAGAGTATGATTTCTCATCGTATTTAACACTCTTGTTCAAGAATTCCACGGAATACATAATAAGTATGCAACAGAAAGTCAACATTGTCAGGATCTACAGGGCCAGCACACTAGCAGGGAGAGCCCACAATATTGTCGTATCATATGGTTTGGAAAGGGAGAATAAATTATTCATGATTTGGAATTTTTTTTAATCTCTTTTCAAAATTTCATTTATATTATTTTTTAATATATTTCTTTAAATAAAAATGTTTTCGGTTTAAAATTTACACAAACTCATACTATTTTATGTTTATTTTTATTAATTAAAAATAGATGAGATTCAAACTCGTAAATATTTAATCATCACGTTTCTGATATAATATGAAGGAATCTGATGAAAATTTATTTTAATTAAACAAATTATGGTTGAATGAAAAATTAATCTAAAAAAACCCTTGATTTTCTAGATTGAATTCTTAATTTATGGTGGCTAATTAAAGGTTGATAATTGTAATAGTCCGGCCCAACCTGCCGTATATTGTCCGCTTTGGGCCTTACCGTCCTTACGGTTTTGTTCCTGGTTACGCGAGCCAACTTCAGAGCCTGACGCCCCAAAACGTGTACAACAAGTCAGCGACCGACACTACTCATAAAGCTTTGGCTCTAGACACTTGTTTCCGATGTGGGATATCACAATCCCCCACCTTAAGATAAGCAGTCCTCGGCTCTGATACCAAATGTCACCAGGAATAAAACCGTGAGGGCGGTAAGGCTCAAAGCGGACAATATGCAGCAGGTTGGGCCTGGGCTATTATATTTAGTATCAGAGCCGATGACGGGTCGTCTTAAGGTGGGGAGGATTGTGATATCCCATATCGGAAGCAAGCGTCCAGAGCCATGACTTTATGAGTAGTGCTGGTCGCAGATCTGTTGTACGTATTTTGGGGCGTCAGGCTCAGAAGTGGGTTTGCTTCACCAGGAACAAAACTGTAAAGAAGGTAAGGCCCAAAGCGGATAATAAACAGCAGGTTGGGTCGAGCTATTTCAAATGGAGGGTTATTAGTGTCGACAGTAGTCTTCCCAATGTGGGGAGAAGTGGCAGGGTGGATACCCTCGATCAGAGCTTGGATTACAAAAAAAAGACATAGTTAAAGGAAACAAATTTGCTAATCCTTAAAAGGGGCTAGTTGTGGTGTATAGAATTGCATATGACTTAAGTAAGTAGATGTGTTGTATAATTTTTCTTCCGTGAAATTGTTTGTATTTTTTTTTAATTACATGGAAAATTTATGGTTTGCAGGTCCCTCCCATTGACGTCAGAAATAGAATTTAGGTTCTTTGATTCCTTTTAGTATAAGTTAGGAACTTAGGGATTATTCATGTTGTCATAACCCATTTCTGGGTTATTCCCCAAAAATCAATTTTTTTCAAAATAAAAATCAAAAAATAAAATAAAAAGCTGGCAACGTGAAGAAAGCAAGCCGGGAAATCAAGCTGTAATTTTTGGAGGAAATTCAAGGCCTAATTCTACCCCATTATGCCCAAGAATGGAGAAAAATGCAAATTCAAGGTCAAATTAAATTATTATTGGACGAATTTGCATAAAAATTAAGTCTAATGACATAATTATATTTTTAATAGGCCAATTTGATTTAATCATGGGCCAAATTAAATTTTAATTATGTTTAAGAATTAATTTGAGTCCAATTGAAGGATTTAATTAAGTACAAGGACTTAATTATACTTTAAATGGGTCAAATTAATTTTATTTGGAGCTGAATTGGTGAAAAATTAAGTTTGGGAGCCTAATTTGGGCTTAATTGAGAAAATTGGAATTTCAAGAGACCAAATTTAATTTTTACCAAGTTAATTGATTGAAATTAGGGGCCAAATTGCAAGAAAATTGAAGTTTTGGGGTCAATTAGGGGCTAAATTGAACAAATCCGAGGCCAAGGACCATTCTGCAATAGGCGGCAAACTATAAGGATTCAATTGACAAAAACCGGGGGTGAAATTGAAGAAATTGAAAGTTTAATGGTCAATTAGGGGTTAAATTGACAAAATCCGAGACCAAGGACCATATTGTAAACGGCGCGTAACTTTGGGGCTGCAATGTAGTTCATCAGGGGCTTAATTGCATTAAATCCAAAGTTTATGGTCAATTAGGGGTTCAATTGCAAGAAATTGAAAGCCGGAGGACTGAATTGAAAATCAAATTAAATCCCTAATTCAGTCAAAACGGCGCCGTTTTGTATTAAAAAAAAGGAGGGGACCAGACGACGCGTCGTCTGATCCTTGTTCATTGTCTTCCCCGTTTTACACAAAAAAAACAGCGTGGGAGCCTTATTTGCAGGTGCATTTAATGCTTTTTTTCTCCATCAAATAGAACAAAACTTGCACGTAAATGATCCCCTGCAGTTCGTCTATAACCCCATGTGAACGGTTTAGGATGAATGACAGCACAACGACGCCGGCGACGGCGTGAAGAGGTCAACTCAGGTAGCCTTTTCCTGCAGATTTGACAACTCAGGGAGGCTACTTTGAACTAACGGTTGGGATCCTTCCCAACATAATCAAGGGCTGAAATGTTTTCCCAGTGTAGACAAGATTGCCCTCTTCCACCGCCTATAAATAGAGGCGGAGTTGATGGCCTGAGGGAGGAGAAAATCGAACTCAAAGTTGGCCGAAAACCAGCCTTCCCTGCTCATTTTTCCTGCAACCGATCTTTTCTCTGCCTTCTCTCTCCACCGTGGCTTTCAGCCACCACCATCTTCATCACCCGTCTTCTCTCCATCATCCCCACCTCCAGTAGCCATCAAACCATCTCACGTGGTGGTTGCACCACTTCTCTCTCTCTCTCCTCTGTAAAAATCTTCTTCTCTGCCACTGTAACCAGCCTCAACAGCAGCAACAGCAGAAGCAGCGGCCAACACCTTGCCCAGAAGCCCTTTTCCTTCCCAAAGACAGCCAGGGTAGCAGCTCTCTCTCCAGCCACTCCGACAACTCCAACTGCAAGCTTCCCTTCTCCTTCGCAGGCGCTGTTTTCTTCCTCTTCCAGCGGTGACCAGAGCCAGCCACCGGCCTCACCACCGCAGCCACACCGTGCACCACCGGTCAGGACGCCAGCTCCCTCAACGCCAGGTAAGCCTCCCTCCTCCCTTCTTCTTCTTCCTCCCTTCTCTGTTATCGCTGCACATGAACAATGCAACGTGAATTATAATTCACTGCCTTTGTTCCAGATGCAACTTAGTCACGGGCCGCCAGGTGACTAAGTTGCTCCGGGTTGGACTGTTCTAGCCCAGCCCGTTATTTGGGCGGGTCCAAACTTGTCCCCAAAATAAAAAACAATATCTTTGGGCGAAGTTCAATTTAACCTTTTGGGCCAATGCCAGCCCACCTGTTTTTGGGTTTGTGTTTGGCCCAGCCCACATGTTTAAATAATATTTAACTAATTAATTAACATAAAAAATAAATAATAATAAAAAAAAGTTTCAAAAATCCTTTCAAAAAAATTTGTGATTTTCAAAAATACTTTTCTACCATTTTTTTTCATAATATCGGTTATATATTTACACTGTAAAATACAAATCCGGTATTAAAATACCCGGTTTTCTCGAGATATTTCATAAAAAAAAATTGTTTTCATGCATACGACCAAAATCCTAAATTTTTTTAAGCATATTTTTTCACAAAAAAAAAATTGCATCTTTTTCATGTTTAAAAATTCAAAGATGGATATCGTAACCGGTTTATGATTATCCATTAGGATTTGACCAACATGTCAAAAAAAATTTCAATCTTTTTTAGGGTCTAGATGTAGATAATTTTATATTATTATCTAATATATTATTTCAAATTAAACTTTTTTGAAATTATTGAGAGTACTTGTATAATATCACTACTATATTGTGAAATCATATTTGTGAACTATCTCAATTCAAAATTTTCAATTTATATTATGCTATTAATGTTTTCAAGTCACATAAACCGAGTTCCTACTCACGTGTTTTAAGCGAAGAAAATGAGGTTGTTCAACTTTAAAACAAAGACTAGACAGAAGGGATGCAAATTTAGCTTGGCTGTAACCCCCTTTTTTTATTATTATTTATAAACAAAGGGTTACAAAGATATCAAAAATTATATATTTTTTTGTTTTAAAAATATTTTTAAAAAATTGATTTTTTTTACATTTTTTTAATATTTTAAAATTATTTTAATATGTTGGTGTAAAAAAAAATTTATTTTAATATATTTTCAAGAGAAAAATAAATAAAAAAAATAAAAAAAACAACAAACCACGTATGATAATGTGCCATAAACTAATTCTTTTTACTAATCTACATCGATTTTATGATCAACCATGGTTTTTACATGGTTACGAGGTCTATTAGTTCTAAAAATTTAATTAAAAAATTATTTATATTTAAAGAAAGAATGACATTATATTGATAGTATTTTTTTTTTATGAAAAATTATTTTTACTTTGTGTTTTCTTTTAATTTTATCTTTTTTATTGCTCTTTTTTTTTAGTTTATTTCCAATTTATTTCTAATTATTTGAGGAAAATTTGATGTTGGTCCTCAAAAATGAAAGATGCATCAATTTGATCATTTGTAAAAATCTTTTATCAATCTTTAAAGAAGGAGGTTTGTCGTTCAAAAAAAAAAAAAAAAAGGAAGAAAAAACTCTTTATCCTAAATAAAGAGACTTATCGGAAAAATCTAAATTAAAGTTAGAATTTTTAGTTTCCAAGTTAACGCCTAGAGTTCTCAAATTTTATTTCTGGGTTTCCTTTTGCATTAAAGGTAAATAACATGTTATTTTTTTTTAGAAAAAAAACCAGAGTTGTTTTTTATTTAGTTTATAGGGTATGTAGGTCGAATTGATCTTTTGATTTTGATCAAGTTTTAATAGACTTAATAAACTTGTTATTAAATCCAAATATATATATAATATTTTTTTAATAAAATAAATAAAAAAAATAATACAAGAATATTTTATTTAGATGCCAATGCAAAATAAAAACTCTTTTTTTATGCTAAAACATCTTTTTTTTAAGAATGCTAAAATATTTTTGTTTTTTTTTCTTTTTTTTTTATGTAAACAAATGCACAGAAGGACAATTTTTTTTTTTTACAATGATGAAATATGAAAAAATTGATTTTATTTTATAAGACTAGGCCACAATGCACAATATATACTCACATATGTTATTTTTTATATTACTTTTTTATTTTGTTTTTCATCTTTTTTTTTCATCATGTTTATGCTTAACCAAAACCCATTAAACCTAAAAGTACAACCCCAAACAAATTAGCCCAAGTTATCATGAATCATAGCCCAAATTTATTGGATATGTAGGTTCAATAAATCTTTTAATTTTGATCAAGTTTTCATAGACTTAATAAATTTGTTATTAAATCCAAATATGCATATGATGTTTTTTTAATAAAATAAATAAAAAAATAACAGAAAAAAATTTTATTTAGAGTATGTTTGGCAGTGTGGTAGCGGTTGCTTTTCAAATAACTTTTTGTGTCGAAATGCATGTCAATGATTATTTTAATTTTTTAAAAATTATTTTTAACATTAGCACATCAAAACGATCCAAAACATACAAGCCATATTAAATTTTAAGAAAAAAAATTTTGATTTTTTTGGGAACGCGGTGCAATTTCTTAGATGCCAATGCAAAATAAAAACTCCTCTTTTTTTTTTTTTTTTTTGCTAAAACATGTATTTTTTTTTAGAATACTAAAATATTTTTGTTTTTTTTTCTCTTTTTTTTATGTAAACAAATGCACAGAAGGAAAATTGTTTTTTTTACAGTGATGAAATATGAAAAAAATTATTTTATTTTGAAAGACTAGGCCATAATGCACAATATATACTCATAAATTTGATGTTATTTTTTATATTGTTTTTTTCATCATTTGTTTTACATGTTTACACTTAACCAAAACCCATTTAACCCAAGAGTACAACCCAAAACAAATTAGCCAACGTTATAAAGAATCATAGCCCAATTTATTAACATTTACCCAAGGATGATTTAAGCCCGGCCCAGAATGCATTGAGACCCATAAGCACTAACCCAGCCGGCCTATTTGGCCTTAAAAGCCCATAAACACTAGTCCATAATTCTTATTGCAAGAAAACGGATCCTTCATGAAGGGTTGTAGTGGCTTGAAAACAAAATCCAATGCTCTTGACATCTTCTTGCCGCGAGATGCCTCTTGATTTGCTAACCAACTATTATATTGGCCAGCGGTTCAATATTATTTTTTTTAAATATAAAAAATATATTAAAAGTATAAAGAATATTTTAAATAAAACTGAAAAAAAAAAGTTATATGTTACTCAATGTTACGAACTAGGAGACATGATGAAGGCCGGAAGGAGAACAACACGAAGCAATAACAGCACTGAAAGAATAACGGTTGGTCTTTACTGTTAGTAGTTAATTAGTTAGAAAAGCAGTTGAGCTAGTCAAGGAAGTAGTTAGAGTCAGTAGAAGAATAAAAGCTTGTATATAGACATGATGGAGGCAGTTGAGACATGATTTTGTTATAATGTTAAGAAGTATGCTCAAATG
Source organism: Populus deltoides (assembly GCA_015852605.2). Taxonomy (NCBI): domain Eukaryota; kingdom Viridiplantae; phylum Streptophyta; class Magnoliopsida; order Malpighiales; family Salicaceae; genus Populus; species Populus deltoides. Next base: position 922,258 of record CM027588.2, read on the forward strand.
TTCTGCCACTTGAAATCTACTTCTGAGATTCTTGTTTCGTTTTCCTTCTACTTTCCATGCAAAGTAGCTGCTGCAGCATTGTCAAATTTCCATCTCCATTGATGACCCTCCACCTTTTGGAGTAAGATAAGGTACTTGCAACCTAGTTGTGTAACTAAAATTGTATATTGCACCTAACTTGATCCTCTGCTCACAACTATATAACCTCAAACTGTCCCCTCTATGTAGAAGTATTTCGAATCTTGATATGATATATGTAGGGTTGTGTCCGGTTTGGTGCTTTATTTTGCTGCGCCGGCCGATTGTGTGTTGAATAATTCTGATTTTACCTTGAATCCAGTTTGTATGATTTGAGTTTGTGATTAAGGTTGAATTCTGAGCTGTTGATTAATTTCTTGGTCAAATTGGAATACATACATACGTACGTACATACATATATATAGTCAATCTTGTTTTTTCCATTTCATTTCATTTCATTTCCTATCACCTTGGTGCCATCTACTTATTGCCTAGCTTTTGGTTAAATAAGACCATTCCTCCATGAGGCTCCAGTCTCTGAGGTCATTGTTTCCTTTGCTTTTTTCTTCAATAGGATGACTTTGTAGATGATTTCTGGGTACGTATTTGGAAAGCTTATCTGTTGAAATTTGTAGGGAATGAAGAAAGTAAAGAGTTTGGTTCTTTAAAGCTAAAGGAGCTAAAGCTTAGTTACTTTACTGTCAACACTGCTTCAAGGACTTATCCGGTTTGATTTAAGCAAACATTCCATTCTTGGACATAAAAGAGCATTGGGGACTGGTGTGTGAGGTCACTTGCTCATTCGCAGCGCCTTTGTGTGCTGCACAGCAGGATTAATGCAACCCATCTGTGTTTTTCCTTCATCTTGTAGTATTGACGTTTTGAAGCTAGTGATAAGTTAGAGCTACACATTAATTTATACAAGTATGTTTCATTGTGATTTTGGAATTCACAAAAGTATGTTTCGAACCGAAATGTAGTTTTCTTTAAGCTATAAGGTTAGAAGACAATTGACAATTCAATTATTCAAAAGAGAAGAAAATGCTAATTGTCAAAAAACAAGGCTTCTGATACAGAACAACCTTTACTAGACTGCTATATTATCTCCTACTTTGGGCTGGCAAACTTCTGGTGCAAAAAGAATTTCCTTGCTATATTACCTGTCAGGACTCATGAAACAAATATAACAGGTAAGCTCTTGTATTGGTATATGCAGATGGTTCCGTGTGCAAGTGATGGATAATAATTCTAGTTTCAACTTGCTTCATGTTAGTGTCTTTCGCGACTTGTATTTTCTGGACAGGCTTCTTCTATTCTTCTTAATGACAACTTTTCATAGAAGTTTGTTATTACATGCAGATGCTTGCAGTGAAGGTAAGGATGTATATTTGTGGAAGCTCTCGCTGCAATATATCTGCAAGTTGCTTTTCTGCGTAACAACAGCTAAAGGTCACCGCATTAGCTTTCTCTACATCATGAGCTCTGAAACTTCATTTTGATATGCTTGGTTTTTCCTTGACTAACTGAATATTTTGCTATTGCAATTGCAATGGCCGACTTGTTGTCAACTTGAATTCTAGTTGCTACATGCTGTTGCTGCCCCATATGTTGGACAAGTTTCCTTAACCGTATGGCTGGATTCATTGTTGCTGCTGAAGTTATGCACTCTGCTTCTCCAGTGGATTGTGCCACGGTTCTTGCTTCTTGGTCACCGAAGAAAGTGCACCTGAACCGATATCGAACTCAACCTGTTGTGCTCTTCATATCATCGAATGAACCAGCCCAATCACTATCAGAGTAGTCAATTTTCTATAGCCAGTAGCTTCAAACAACACTCCAAAATCAGTCATTCCCCTCACTGGCCGCATGGATAGTCTTGAAGGAATGTCTATGGACTGATGGTTAAGAGCAAAGCCCAAAACAATATTTGGGATGGGCAGAGTGATTGACTTGACAAAAAGACCCATAATTACAGCTTCCAATTTCACAGCTGAATCATGCTCAGATTTTGCTATATAGGCCTATATATGTAATGGTCAGCAGGTCTGGAAGACATCTAGACCCAAAAGGTGCTATTCAGGTTAGATTTGTAATTTTTCCTTTTTATTTTTAAATTTTCTAGTTTTTTAAATATTTTTATTGCATTTTTTTTTTAATTTTCAGGTTTTCTAGTTTAGAAAGAGGTAACAAAATTTGAAATTTGCGTGGTGATCCTATGCAGTTGCTGTCTTTCTTTCGTTGTTTATGTCTGCGTCGATATCTTAGGACTCTCTTTGTTTCCCTAAAAAGTCAGCTTACTAGAAGATTGCATAAACCTTGAAAGAAGGCTTGCCACAAACATCAAATCAAGTACATAATAAGGTAAGTGTATCGTGATCATGTCATGTCAAGTGGTGGTATGGATGAGATTTGATTTCTGGACGTGTGAATTTGGAAATTTAGTCTATCGAAATCTGTCATGGATTCAAGGATGGGACTCTTTTAAGCTCAAGGAGCTAGATCAAAGCTATTAAAGATGAATCAGTTGAGATTTCATGTCAAACTCCTCAGCCATTACAGATGATTTGTTTTGATGTTCAGAAGTCTATGCTCAAATGTTCTGCCAGTGATGATTCAGAATTATAATTTTGACAATCATAGATATCTTCATTTGCTGGCACACCCATTTGAAATCCACTTTTTATAATCTATTTTTTTTCCTGCATTTCCAAGAAAATTAGTTGTTGCAGCATTGTTGAACTTGCCTCTCCATTGATACCCTCCACCTTCGGAAAAAGATGAGATCCTAGCTACCTAATTGTATAACTAAAATTGTACATTGCACCTAGCTTGATCCTCTGCCAACAACTATAAAACCTGACTCTGTCCCTTCTTTACACATCAAACACTTTTCTAACTAAGATCAAGCTCAATTTACATTGACATTTTTGTATCATTTCTAGCATATAGCCCAAAAACATAAACATGAAGCAACAGTCAATCTCCTCATTTTTTATTTTCCTTCTTTTCCTCCATTGCACCTTTGCCCAGTCACCAGCTGCAGCCCCAGCGCAGGCACCAGCAGCAACCCCAACACAGGCAGCCGCACCACATGACATCACCAACGTCACCAAAATCCTTGAGAAGGATGGCCACTTCACGATCTTTATCCGCCTTTTGAGATCCACCCAAGAGGAAAACCACTTGTTCTCCGCGCTAAATGATTCGAGCACTGGTTTAACCATCTTTGCACCAACGGATAGCGCATTTTCGGAACTCAAATCAGGAACTCTCAACACTCTAAGTGATGGAGACAAGTCTGAGTTAGTGAAGTTCCACGTAGTTCCAACATTCCTCTCTACTTCCCAGTTTCAGACTGTAAGTAACCCTCTAGGTACATGGGCTGGAACAGGCAGTAGGTTACCACTTAATGTGACAAGTTATCCAAACTCAGTGAACATAACCACAGGACTTACTAATACAAGTTTATCTGGCACCGTATACACAGACAACCAGCTTGCCATTTATAAGATTGAAAAGGATCTCCTCCCTAAGGACATTTTTGCTTCTAATGCTCCAGCTTCAGCACCAGAAAAACCTGCAAAGGCGGTTCCTGCGGCTAATGTTGAGAGTCCTGTGGCTCCTGTGGATATATATCCAGTGCAGTTTGGTTTATGCATAATAATGTGGTGAGATCAGTTGGTATAGTTGCCGCTACAGTGTTTGCTTTGTAATGTAGAGAGTCCTGTGTCTCCTCTTTATGGTTTTTCTGAGTTGAGTTGGATTCATGATGGAGTCTGTTGAATAATTATGAATTTATTTTTAATCCAGTTTTTATTTTTTAATTTTTGACGTTGTGATTAAGATTGAATTTGAGTTTTTATTTATTTTCTTGGTCAAATTGGAACAAATTTATGTATGTGAAAGCATTTGATTATGGATAATTATTCATTAATCTTCTTGATTAGGTACTAATCACTGCCCATTGATCTTGATTTAATAAATTTCATTTTTAACTCATCTAACCATTTTCCTAGCTTATGGTCAGAAAATGCTGGCTGGGTTTCTGGGAAATCTTGTTGTTCAGGGCTGTAATTTTTGCGCGCAAGCTGTTAGCATCTGTTTCTTGAGCATAGCTGGTTCTAGAGGATGTTTTTTGGATTAGTTCCTCTGAGGATAGTTCTTCTGATGGAGGGCAAAGGGGGGGTCAGCTAAGAGGGGTGAGCATGGGGCAAACTATCATGATAGTAGAGGAGAGAAAACATGCAGGAAAGCTGAAGAAAAGAAGCAAGCAAGGTTAGAAGAAAGAGAGAGAGCGAAGAAAGGAGAATGCAAGAGTCTTGAGGGAAGGTAGGAAGCTGAGGGATGAGATAATGTCAGAGATAATTTGAGATACTAATCCATTGAGAATCGTTTACCAAAACTCTTAACCTATTTAAAGCTCTCAAGTTATTCAATCCACTTGTCTGAAAAATTAGGCGTTGATCATAGGAAAAGAGATGTTCTGTTTAAGCCATTTTGTGACTGTTTTCTTGGTAACCTTACATTCTGGGTAGAGCCATGATCATGCTCTATCTTTTATAACTATTTTCTGGCGCACCTAAATTTTGTTTAGTAGCGTCTTTTAGTACCTTTTCAATGCTCTTTCTCTCCCTCTGGAGCCTAGTAGCATTCTGGGTAGTCATTTTGAGTACGTTAATTTTTGTGGTCAAAACTTAACAACAAACTAAATTAATGCTTTTTAGTGCTGTCAAAAATAAAAAAAAAATCAGATTGAATTACTCTTAACAACAAACTAAGTCTGTCTCAGATCCAACAGAACTTCAGAAAAATGGATTGATAGGAACTTGACCTGGCTCATTGAAGGACCATACTTGTTTGACTTGTTCGCGTGGTTGTTACGGGTACTGATCCATAGTCTTCTCATCTCTTCGTCAAAGTTGGCCCTCCATTATGGAAATTTGGTGAGTCTCTCACATACGCTTTTCCGTTGTCTTTTCAGTGGAAAATATGGCAAGGGAGAAGAAATTATTGATGAACTGGAAATTACAAAGCGATACACCCACAAGTGTGTCCCACGTCAATTACAATATCTCCCATTGAATTTAGTGTGGTGATCAAATTGTTAAAAAAAACTTTCGAGATTAAAGTTTCTTTCATAAAACTCTTTGCTTTTTATTACCCTTTAGTTACTTTCATAGTCAATTGGTCATAAAGAAGCTATATTCTCTATGATCCCTCGGTACTTTCATAGTGATTAACGTTCTCTATCAACCTCGTATCCTGTTGGAAATAGTTTATCTATTTCATTTTTCTGCCTCCAATTGTCAAGCACGAGAATGTAATAAAAAAAAAGAAGAAGCAAAAGTGAGAAGACTTGACATGGTATAATTTCCCGTTAACGTCGCAAACTATGATATGGAAAGGGGAAAGAAAGTTCAATTGGAATTTTATCAGAAATTAGTCAACCGTGTCAAGCACGAGAGCAATCATAGTCTAGTTAATTTCAACTTACTTAGAGAAGAGATGTAATATTCAATGAATATTTTTTATATAAACAAATCCACATCATGTTTTCCTTCCTATAAATACCTCTCCATGGAGAGCCTAATCTACCATAGCAAACCATATCCTATATCTCTTGAAAACACACCATGACGACGTCCTTACTAAACAAACCATTCTTCTCGTTCTTTCTCCACATCCTGTTTTTGCTCCTTCACATATTCAACTTTTCTTCTTACTTCACTTTAGCTGAACACACTCCCTCCACAACTTCACTGTTTGGTAATAATACAGAAGCTGGGGCTCTTCTCGAATGGAAAGCCAGTCTTGACAACCAAAGTCAATCTCTCCTTTCTTCCTGGGTCGGCATGAGCCCATGCATTAACTGGATTGGAATCACTTGTGACAATTCCGGAAGCGTCACCAATTTGAGCCTTGCAGACTTTGGCTTGAGAGGTACGCTTTATGATTTCAACTTCTCCTCCTTCCGTAATCTTTTTATTCTTGACCTTCAGAACAATTCTCTTTCTGGAACCATCCCACATGAAATTGGAAAGTTGACGTCTCTTTTCGCTATTTCATTAGCTGAAAATAATCTCACTGGTTTGATCCCATTCTCAGTTGGAAACTTGTCAAATCTATCCATACTCTATTTTTGGGGTAACAAACTCTCCGGTTCCATTCCTCAGGAAATTGGGTTGCTAGAGTCTCTCAATCAACTTGACTTATCAAGTAATGTTTTAACCGGTAGAATCCCTTATTCCATTGGAAACTTGAGAAACTTATCTTACCTTCACCTTCTTGACAACCAACTCTCTGGTCCCATCCCTTCTTCTATTGGGAATATGACCATGCTCATTGATGTATCACTATATCAAAATAATCTCACTGGCTTGATACCATCCTCTATTGGAAACTTGAGAAACCTATTCATACTCTATCTTTGGGGCAATAAACTCTCCGGTCCCATTCCTCAAGAAATTGGGTTGTTAGAGTCTCTTAATGAACTTAGCTTGTCCAGTAATCTTTTAACCGGTAAAATCCCTTATTCCATTGGAAACTTGAGAAACTTATATTCCCTTGAGCTTTCCCTTAACCAACTCTCTGGTCCAGTCCCTTCTTCTATTGGAAACATGACCACGCTCATTGTTTTAGCACTAGATCAAAATAATCTCACTGGATTCATCCCCTCCTCCATTGGAAACTTGAGAAATCTATCCAAACTCTATCTTTGTTGTAACAAACTTTCTGGTTCTATTCCTCATGAAATTGGATTGCTAGAGTTTCTTAGTGAACTTACCCTGCAAAGTAATGTTTTAACCGGTGGAATCCCTAATTCAATTGGGAACATGACAATGCTCACTGAACTTCTTCTAAGTCAAAATAATTTATCTGGACGTGTTCCTTCAGAAATGGGACAACTTAGATCCCTTGTGGACTTGAGATTACTTGAGAACAAACTTCAAGGCCCATTGCCCTTAGAGATGAACAATCTCACCCATTTGAATACTTTGTCTTTGGCTATCAACGAATTCACGGGTCATTTGCCACAAGAGTTATTCCATGGAGGAGTATTGGAAAACTTTTCTGTTGCCAACAACTATTTCTCAGGTCCAATCCCGAAAAGTTTGAAAAACTGCACTAGTTTACACCGAGTAAGACTTGAATCGAATCAATTAACAGGAAATGTTTCTGAAGTTTTTGGTGTCTATCCACATCTGGATTATATTGATTTGAGTTACAATAATTTTTATGGTGAGCTTTCTTCAAAATGGGGAGATTGTCGTAGCATGACAAGCCTTAAAATCTCAAACAATAATGTTTCTGGTGAGATACCACCAGAGCTTGGGAAGGCTACTCAATTACGCTTGATTGATCTGTCATCAAATCAGTTAAAAGGAACCATCCCAAAAGATTTAGGGGGGTTGAAGTTATTGTACAAACTTATTCTTAACAACAACCATCTTTCAGGTGCCATTCCCTTAGATATTAAGATGCTTTCCAATCTTCAAATCCTTAATTTAGCATCTAATAATCTGAGTGGATTGATTCCAAAACAACTTGGGGAATGCTCAAATTTATTGTTGCTGAACCTCAGCGGTAATAAATTTAGAGAAAGCATTCCAGGTGAGATAGGCTTTCTACTTTCTCTTCAAGATCTTGATCTTAGCTGCAATTTCCTGACTCGAGAGATACCGAGGCAACTTGGGCATCTGCAAAAGTTGGAAACTCTGAATGTCTCTCACAACATGCTTTCTGGACGGATTCCGAGCACTTTCAAAGACATGTTAAGCTTAACAACTGTGGATATATCATCCAATAAGCTACAAGGCCCCATTCCCGATATCAAAGCCTTCCACAACGCTTCATTTGAGGCATTAAGGGATAATATGGGTATATGTGGCAACGCCAGTGGTCTAAAGCCGTGCAATCTTCCAAAAAGCAGCGAAACTGTTAAGAGAAAGAGCAACAAACTTGTGATTTTGATTGTACTCCCTCTTTTAGGAAGCTTGCTTTTAGTGTTTGTTGTGATTGGAGCTTTATTCATTCTCCGCCAAAGAGCTAGGAAGAGAAAAGATGAGCCGGAAAATGAGCAAGATCGAAACATATTCACGATATTGGGCCATGATGGGAAGAAGTTGTATGAGAATATCGTTGAAGCTACAGAGGAATTCAACTCCAACTACTGCATCGGCGAAGGAGGATATGGAACTGTTTATAAAGCCGTGATGCCAACAGAAGAGGTGGTTGCTGTGAAGAAACTTCACCGGTCACAAACAGAAAAGTTGTCCGATTTTAAAGCTTTTGAAAAGGAAGTTTGCGTGTTGGCAAATATTCGACATCGAAATATTGTGAAAATGTATGGATTTTGCTCACATGCAAAGCATTCTTTTTTGGTTTATGAGTTCATTGAAAGAGGAAGCTTGAGAAAGATTATAACCAGTGAGGAACAAGCAATTGAGTTCGATTGGATGAAAAGGCTAAATGTTGTGAAAGGGGTGGTTGGAGCTTTATCCTACCTGCACCATTCTTGCTGTCCTCCAATCATTCATCGAGACATTACCAGCAATAATATCCTTCTGGACTTGGAATATGAAGCACACGTCTCAGACTTTGGCACAGCTAGACTGTTGATGCCTGACTCATCCAATTGGACCTCATTTGCAGGTACTTTTGGATATACTGCTCCAGGTGCGTAGCTTTATTTCAACATCAAGTTACTAATTTGTTATAGTGAAAATAATAGTGCTTTTTTAGCTTTTATTATAAAGTCTTTTCTTTCAACTATTTGATAAAAACTAAGCATAATAAATTTTTTTAATTTGGCAGAGCTAGCTTACACAATGAAAGTGACTGAAAAATGTGATGTCTATAGCTTCGGAGTGGTAACAATGGAGGTGATGACAGGAAGGCACCCAGGCGACCTCATTTCAGCACTCTTATCACCAGGATCTTCGTCGTCGTCATCGATGCCACCGATTGCTCAACATGCACTATTGAAGGATGTGTTAGACCAACGCATCTCGCTTCCTAAAAAAGGAGCAGCAGAGGGCGTTGTCCACATGATGAAAATTGCACTTGCATGCTTGCATCCCAATCCCCAATCTCGGCCTACAATGGAAAAAATTTATTTGGATCTTACAGCTAAGTGGCCTCCACTGCCTGAGGCGTTTTGCACAATAAGTTTGGGAGATCTCTTCTCATAGTGTTTAGCTACTTCTTTACAATTGTCAATTGGAACAATAAATTTTTGTAATATGAATTTCATCATCAAACTTTATTTCTTTCAAATTATCTTGGCACTGTTTTATACATTAGAATTTATTTTTCTATGCATGATGTCACATATATGAAGGGTTTGAGAATATTCCGACTTTAAATTGAAATTCAATACTATGGAATAAAATTTTAAGTTATCGCTGAAAAAATTAAAAGAACAATAACTAAAGTTTTTTTTCTTTTCTTTTTGAGAATTGATGATAGATTTTGCCGAAGTCTTATCAAACACTCGCTATCAAATTCAAGAAACAAGAGCTTCCGTAGGCAAAATAATCAACTGTAAGAAGCTAGCAACAAGACCCACCCAAAGAATTTCCAACCCAAAGAACACGATAACAGTCTATTGGTTGGTGAAACTTTCATTGTGGAATCTTGTAGATCCATGTACTCCTTCAATGTGCCTGTCTGTGACTTTTTCTGGACGGAAAGTAGAATCAACAAATGAAAAACATAGAGACAGCTCATTGCTCCACCCATTAATATTCACAGCTAATTGTGATATATATTTGCCCTCAATCCCCATACTATCGATAAAGGCTACCATTCAACCATGATTGAAGCTTCAATAATATCGTTTTGTGACATCTGGTTCATTTAACAAAAAACCATTTACATGATGAGCAGGATTGAACCTTCCTTTGTTCGTTGTTTGGAAACGCATGATGCTCTGTAGAAATTTAAAGTGAAAAATAATTTAAAGTAAAAATAATCATTTTTTTCTTAAATATTTTTACTCTGCAAAATTCAACATAACTATTAATTCATAAAATTATTAAGAACACAAAATTGAACATAAATAATAACAAAAAACAAAAATAATGCAAAACAAATTAACATTTTAAAATTGAGTTCTAATAAAAAAGGATAGATTTACTTAATTAAAGTGGAGAATCCTAAAAATTGAATTAGAACACGAATATTGACAAACTGAATGTTGTGGTGCACAAATTTGTTGTGGGAGGTTTAATTGTGTTGATATTGGGGGGAGGGGGCGGCTGTTTGATGCCGAAAAAAATGGATAACAAAAAAGGATACATGGAAGGGGGATATGAGGGTCGATTGTTAGGTCATAAATTAAATATTACCGATGAAATGACCGACATAATAATTTTATCGGTACAAATACCATGTCACCGTATGATTTGTCTTTTTTGAATCCCACTACAATACCCTCCATATTTTCCTTGGCATATCTCGAGGAAGTTTTTTCTTCAGCATATTTATGGACATACTTTACCATCGAGTTAATTGTGTCGATATATTGCAATTTTTTCTGTATATACTGAGAAAATATTTTTATCGGTGTTTACCGATAGTTACAGGGATGTAAAATTTTACTGGTACAGACATCGCAATATACCGATGAAATTTTTTTATAGGTGTTTTCGTTTGTATTTGTTAATTTTCTGGTATTGAGTTAACAGCCATGAAGTTCTCAATTTTTTTTTTTACAAAAGAAAGTCTTGAGTTCAAATATCTTTTTGTATTAAAAAAGTGATAAAAATAAAATAAAAGTATAAAACAAAATTTTCTTCCTATTTAGAGGTTAATAAGCATAAAATGAAAATAATGATTTTTAATCTTTAAATAGATGCAGCTAAAATTTGGTATATAATTAAAATTTTAAGTGGTAAGGAGAAACTCAATAGATAATTTTATATTATTATCCAACTTTGGCCCTCCATTAACTTCCCTTGTCGTTAAGGGCATAGTTTTAAAACCCGGCCCGGCCCGGTGAGTCGACCCGGGACCCGGTCGACCCGGGCCTGAAACCGGTCCAGGTCTAAGTAAAAACCCGTATAGAAGTTGGCCCGGCGAAACCCGATCGACCAGGAACCCGGTCAACCTGGACAGACCCGGCTGAGACCCGGCTACCTTCCTTTTTTTGTCTTTTATCGATTCAAGCGGCTGTCGGTCGAAACATAAAAGACTATCTCAAAACAGAAGAGAAGGGATACAAAAGACATCATCTCCTTCGTTTTTAATGACTGGGGCAAGCAAATGCCACCAGAATTTTGGGACAAAGAAAAGATATTCAGTTAGCTTACCAAAACAAGAAGACAACGATCCTTTAACAGCTAGATAACTCCAACCTACTTCAATATCTCAACAAAAATCTTGCAAAAGTTTTCAAATATTCTCCAAAATCCTCCAGCAGAAACTTCTCAAAAGCTTCAAGTATGCAATATATATCCAGCTTTAACCCCAGCTGCTTACAACGACTTGAATAAAGGAAAGACAGGAGCTAGCTTGTCCCATTCAAATCTTCCAGGAGCTGCATTCTTATATTGATTATTAGAAGAAAAAATCTATATCTAGAAGTCTTTCTATGCAACGTGTCATTTTATAGTCTACGAAATCCAAAAAAGGAAGATTACCCACACACCTCTAGAATTTTAAATTTCTTAACCAAGTTCTCCCAGTAACATTAAAGTATAATATTTTTTTTTGGATTGATCCGGGACCGGATCAATCCATCTAACCCATGACCCGATCATTAGACCGGATCGATCACCGGATGGGGTTTTAAAATTATGGTTAAGGGTGATCGATAGTCTTCTCAATTGCTTGAATTTGACAACGTGGGCCCTCCATTATCTATTCAGTGGAAAATTTGGTAACTTTCTCGTCATATATGATTTCTCATCGTATTTAACACTCTTGTTCAAGAGTTCCACGGAATACATAATAAGTGTACAACAGAAAGTCAACATTGTCAGTATCTACAGGGCCAGCACACTAGCAGGGAGAGCCCACAGTATTATCGTATCATATGATTTGGAAAGGGAGAATAAATTATTCATGATTTGGAATTTTTTTTTTAAAATTTCATTTATATTATTTTTTTAATATATTTCTTTAAATAAAAATAATTTAGGTTTCAAAATTTACACAAACTCATATTATTTTATATTTATTTTTATTAATTAAAAATAAATGAGATTCAAACTCGTAATTGTTTAGTCATCACGTTTATAATGTAATATCAAAGAATCTGATGGAAATTTATTTTAATTAAACAAATTATGGTTGAATGAAAAATTAATCTAAAAAAACCTCTGATTTTTCTAGATTTAATTCTTGATTTATGGTGGCTAATTAAATATTGATAATTGTAATAGTCCGACCCAACCTGCAATATATTGTCCGCTTTGAATTTTATTGCCCTCATAATTTTGTTTCTGGTTACACGAGCCCACTTCAAAGCTTAACGCCCTAAAACACATACAACAGATGAACGACCGACACTACTCATAAATCCTTGATTTTGAACGCTTGTTTTGGGATGTCACAATTCCCCATCTTAAGACAAACAGTACTCAGCTCTGAAATCAAATGTAATGTAAAAGGAATAAAATATATATGTTACTGATTTTTCACAGCCAAAAAGGCTGGAGCCCAGCTTCGATGTTAGAGTGCGTGATGGAGGACAAATTAAGATAAGCTGCACTTGACAATTCAGTGCAAGAAGACATAAAAGGAATTAAATGCACTTGACAATTCACTCCTACCACACACGCATAAAGGAAGACCTCAAATATTAATTTGGATGAGTAATAATATTGGAGGAGCTTGCTGCCATAGACAATTCAAACGTACCATACACGAGAACAAGTTTAGTGCGCAAACAACAAATAGGATTTAGACCTATTTTGCAATAAATAAATAAATAAGAATTTAGATAATTTTATATTACTATCTAATATATTATTTCAAATTAAACTTTTTTGAAATTATTGAGACTTGTACAATATCACTACTATATTGTGAAATCATATTTGTGAACTATCTCAATTCAAAATTTTTAATTTATATTATGCGATTAATGTTTTCAAGTCACATAAACCGAGTTCCTACTCACGTGTTTTAAGCGAAGAAAATGAGGTTGTTCAACTTTAAAACAAAGACTAGACAGAAGGGATGCAAATTTAGCTTGGCTGTAACCCCCCCTTTTTTTATTATTATTTATAAACAAAGGGTTACGAAGATATCAAAAATTATATATTTTTTTGTTTTAAAAATATTTTTAAAAAATTGATTTTTTTTACATTTTTTTAATATTTTAAAATTATTTTAATATGTTGGTATAACAAAAAACTTATTTTAATATATTTTCAAGAGAAAAATAAATAAAAAAACAACAAACCACATATGATAATGTGCCATAAACTAATTCTTTTTACTAATCTACATCGATTTTATGATCAACCATGGTTTTTACATGGTTACGAGGTCTATTAGTTCTAAAAATTTAATTAAAAAATTATTTATATTTAAAGAAAGAATGACGTTATATTGATAGTATTTTTTTTTCTATGAAAAATTATTTTTACTTTGTGTTTTCTTTTAATTTTATCTTTTTGATTGCTTTTTTTTTTAGTTTATTTCCAATTTATTTCTAATTATTTGAGGAAAATTTGATGTTGGTCCTTAAAAATGAAAGATGCATCAATTTGATCATTTGTAAAAATCTTTTATCAATCTTTAAAGAAGGAGGTTTGTCGTTCACAAAAAAAAAAGAAGGAAGAAAAAACTCTTTATCCTAAATAAAGAGACTTATCGGAAAAATCTAAATTAAAGTTAGAATTTTTAGTTTCCAAGTTAACGCCTAGATTTCTCAAATTTTATTTCTAGGTTTCCTTTTGCATTAAAGGTAAATAACATGCTATTTTTTTTTTTTTTAGAAAACCAGAGTTGTTTTTTATTTAGTTTATAGGTATGTAGGTCCAATTGATCTTTTGATTTTGATCAAGTCTTAATAGACTTAATAAACTTGTTATTAAATCCAAATATATATATAATATTTTTTTAATAAAATAAATAAAAAAATAATACAAGAATATTTTATTTAGATGCCAATGCAAAATAAAAACTCTTTTTTTATGCTAAAACATCTTTTTTTTTTAGAATGCTAAAATATTTTTGTTTTTTTTTCTTTTTTTTTTATGTAAACAAATGCACAGAAGGACAATTTTTTTTTTTACAATGATGAAATATGAAAAAATTGATTTTATTTTATAAGACTAGGCCACAATGCACAATATATACTCACATATGTTATTTTTTATATTACTTTTTTATTTTGTTTTTCATCTTTTTTTTTCATCATGTTTATGCTTAACCAAAACCCATTAAACCTAAAAGTACAACCCCAAACAAATTAGCCCAAGTTATCATGAATCATAGCCCAAATTTATTGGATATGTAAGTTCAATAAATCTTTTAATTTTGATCAAGTTTTCATAGACTTAATAAATTTGTTATTAAATCCAAATATGCATATGATGTTTTTTTAATAAAATAAATAAAAAAATAACAGAAAAAGATTTTATTTAGAGTATGTTTGGCAGTGTGGTAGTGGTTGCTTTTCAAATAACTTTTTGTGTCGAAATGCATGTCAATGATTATTTTAATTTTTAAAAATTATTTTTAATATTAGCACATTAAAACGATCCAAAACATACAAGCCATATTAAATTTTAAGAAAAAAAATTTTGATTTTTTTGGGAACGCGGTGCAATTTCTTAGATGCCAATGCAAAATAAAAACTCCTTTTTTTTTTTTTTTTTTTTTTTTGCTAAAACATGTATTTTTTTTAGAATACTAAAATATTTTTGTTTTTTTTTCTCTTTTTTTTATGTAAACAAATGCACAGAAGGAAAATTTTTTTTTTTTACAGTGATGAAATATGAAAAAAATTATTTTATTTTGAAAGACTAGGCCATAATGCACAATATATACTCATAAATTTGATGTTATTTTTTATATTGTTTTTTTCATCATTTGTTTTACATGTTTACACTTAACCAAAACCCATTTAACCCAAGAGTACAACCCAAAACAAATTAGCCACCGTTATAAAGAATCATAGCCCAATTTATTAACATTTACCCAAGGATGATTTAAGCCCGGCCCAGAATGCATTGAGACCCATAAGCACTAACCCAGCCGGCCTATTTGGCCTTAAAAGCCCATAAACACTAGTCCATAATTCTTATTGCAAGAAAACGGATCCTTCATGAAGGGTTGTAGTGGCTTGAAAACAAAATCCAATGCTCTTGACATCTTCTTGCCGCGAGATGCCTCTTGATTTGCTAACCAACTATTATATTGGCCAGCGGTTCAATATTATTTTTTTTAAATATAAAAAATATATTAAAAGTATAAAGAATATTTTAAATAAAACTGAAAAAAAAAGTTATATGTTACTCAATGTTACGAACTAGGAGACATGATGAAGGCCGGAAGGAGAACAACACGAAGCAATAACAGCACTGAAAGAATAACGGTTGGTCTTTATTGTTAGTAGTTAATTAGTTAGAAAAGCAGTTGAGCTAGTCAAGGAAGTATTTAGAGTCAGTAGAAGAATAAAAGCTTGTATATAGACATGATGGAGGCAGTTGAGACATGATTTTGTTATAATGTTAAGAAGTATGCTCAAATGTTCTGCCACTTGAAATCTACTTCTGAGATTCTTGTTTCGTTTTCCTTCTACTTTCCATGCAAAGTAGCTGCTGCAGCATTGTCAAATTTCCATCTCCATTGATGACCCTCCACCTTTTGGAGTAAGATAAGGTACTTGCAACCTAGTTGTGTAACTAAAATTGTATATTGCACCTAACTTGATCCTCTGCTCACAACTATATAACCTCAAACTGTCCCCTCTATGCACATCGAGCACTTATAACAAAAATCAAGCTCAGTTACATTAGCATTTTTGCATTGTTTCTAGCATTATATCTTAACAACATAAAGATGAAGCCACAGTACTTACTCTCTTCATTTTCAATTTTTCTTCTTTTCCTCCATTGTCCCAATACCTTTGCCCAGTCACAAGCTGCAGCCCCGGCTCAGGCACCAGCAGTGGTTGCATCACCTCCAGCTGCAACCCCAACACAGGCAGCTGCACCGCATGGCATCACCAACGTCACCAAAATCCTCGAGAAGGCTGGCCACTTCACGATCTTTATCCGCCTTTTGAGATCCACTCAAGAGGAAAACCACTTATTCTCCGCGCTAAATGACTCAAGCCCTGGTTTAACCATCTTTGCACCAACGGATAGCGCATTTTCGGAACTTAAATCAGGAACTCTCAACACTCTAAGTGATGGAGACAAGTCCCAGTTAGTGAAGTTTCACGTAGTTCCAACATTCCTATCTACTTCCCAGTTCCAGACCGTAAGCAATCCTCTCGGAACATGGGCCGGAACAGGTAGTAGGTTACCACTTAACGTCACAAGTTATACAAACTCGGTGAACATAACCACAGGACTTACCAATACAAGTTTATCTGGCACCGTATACACAGACAACCAGCTAGCCATTTATAAAATTGAAAAGGTGCTCCTCCCTAAGGACATTTTTGCTTCTAATGCTCCAGCTCCAGCACCAGCACCAGTGGCACCTGCACCAGAAAAGCCAACAAAGGCAGTTCCTGCAGTTACTGTAGAGAGTCCTGCAGCTTCTGTGGATATATCTAGTGCACTTTTCTTTACTCATAATCTTGTGGTGGGATCAGTTGGGTTACTTGCTTCTGCAATGTTTTCTCTGTAATGTAGAAGGATTTCGAATCTTGATATGATATATGTAGGGTTGTGTCCGGTTTGGTGCTTTATTTTGCTGCGCCGGCCGATTGTGTGTTGAATAATTCTGATTTTACCTTGAATCCAGTTTGTATGATTTGAGTTTGTGATTACGGTTGAATTCTGATCTCTGTTGATTAATTTCTTGGTCAAATTGGAATACATACGTACGTACGTACATACATATATATATATATATATATATATAGTCAATCTTGTTTTTTCATTTCATTTCATTTCATTTCCTATCACCTTGGTGCCATCTACTTATTCCCTAGCTTTTGGTTAAATAAGACCATTCCTCCATGAGGCTCCAGTCTCTGAGGTCATTGTTTCCTTTGCTTTTTTCTTCAATAGGATGACTTTGTAGATGATTTCTGGGTACGTATTTGGAAAGCTTATCTGTTGAAATTTGTAGGGAATGAATAAGAAAGTAAAGAGTTTGGTTCTTTAAAGCTAAAGGAGCTAAAGCTTAGTTACTTTACTGTCAACACTGCTTCAAGGACTTATCCGGTTTGATTTAAGCAAACATCCATTCTTGGACATAAAAGAGCATTGGGGACTGGTGTGTGAGGTCACTTGCTCATTCGCAGCGCCTTTGTGTGCTGCACAGCAGGATTAATGCAACCCATCTGTGTTTTTCCTTCATCTAGTAGTATTGACGTTTTGAAGCTAGTGATAAGTTAGAGCTACACATTAATTTATACAAGTATGTTTCATTGTGATTTTGGAATTCACAAAAGTATGTTTCGAACCGAAATGTAGTTTTCTTTAAGCTATAAGGTTAGAAGACAATTGACAATTCAATTATTCAAAAGAGAAGAAAATGCTAATTGTCAAAAAACAAGGCTTCTGATACAGAACAACCTTTACTAGACTGCTATATTATCTCCTACTTTGGGCTGGCAAACTTCTGGTGCAAAAAGAATTTCCTTGCTATATTACCTGTCAGGACTCATGAAACAAATATAACAGGTAAGCTCTTGTATTGGTATATGCAGATGGTTCCGTGTGCAAGTGATGGATAATAATTCTAGTTTCAACTTGCTTCATGTTAGTGTCTTTCGCGACTTGTATTTTCTGGACAGGCTTCTTCTATTCTTCTTAATGACAACTTTTCATAAAAGTTTGTTATTACATGCAGATGCTTGCAGTGAAGGTAAGGATGTATATTTGTGGAAGCTCTCGCTGCAATATATCTGCAAGTTGCTTTTCTGCGTAACAACAGCTAAAGGTCACCGCATTAGCTTTCTCTACATCATGAGCTCTGAAACTTCATTTTGATATGCTTGGTTTTTCCTTGACTAACTGAATATTTTGCTATTGCAATTGCAATGGCCGACTTGTTGTCAACTTGAATTCTAGTTGCTACATGCTGTTGCTGCCCCATATGTTGGACAAGTTTCCTTAACCGTATGGCTGGATTCATTGTTGCTGCTGAAGTTATGCACTCTGCTTCTCCAGTGGATTGTGCCACGGTTCTTGCTTCTTGGTCACCGAAGAAAGTGCACCTGAACCGATATCGAACTCAACCTGTTGTGCTCTTCATATCATCGAATGAACCAGCCCAATCACTATCAGAGTAGTCAATTTTCTATAGCCAGTAGCTTCAAACAACACTCCAAAATCAGTCATTCCCCTCACTGGCCGCATGGATAGTCTTGAAGGAATGTCTATGGACTGATGGTTAAGAGCAAAGCCCAAAACAATATTTGGGATGGGCAGAGTGATTGACTTGACAAAAAGACCCATAATTACAGCTTCCAATTTCACAGCTGAATCATGCTCAGATTTTGCTATATAGGCCTATATATGTAATGGTCAGCAGGTCTGGAAGACATCTAGACCCAAAAGGTGCTATTCAGGTTAGATTTGTAATTTTTCCTTTTTATTTTTAAATTTTCTAGTTTTTTAAATATTTTTCTTGCATTTTTTTTTATTTTCAGGTTTTCTAGTTTAGAAAGAGGTAACAAAATTTGAAATTTGCATGGTGATCCTATGCAGTTGCTGTCTTTCTTTCGTTGTTTATGTCTGCGTCGATATCTTAGGACTCTCTTTGTTTCCCTAAAAAGTCAGCTTACTCGAAGATTGCATAAACCTTGGAAGAGGACTTGCCACAAACATCAAATAAAGTACATAATAAGGTAAGTGTATCTTGATCATGTTATGTGAAGTGTTGGTATGGGTGAGATTTGATTTCTGGATGTGTGAATTTGGAAAGTTAGTCTATCCAAATCTGTCATGGATTCAAGGATGTGACTCTTTTAAGCTCAAGGAGCTAGATCAAAGCTATTAAAGATGATTTAGTTGAGATTTCATGTCAAATTCCTCTGCCATTACAGATGATTTGTTTTGATGTTCAGAAGTATATGCTCAAATGTTCTGCCAGTGATGATTCAGAAATATAATTTTGACAATCATAGATATCTTCATTTGCTGTCACACCCACCTGAAATCCACTTTTTATAATCTATTTTTTCCGCCTGCATTTCCAAGAAAATTAGTTGTTGCAGCATTGTTGAACTTGCCTCTCCATTGATACCCTCCACCTTTCGGAAAAAGATAAGATACTAGCTACCTAATTGTATAACTAAAATTTACATTGCACCTAGCCTGATCCTCTGCCAACAACTATAAAACCTGACTCTGTCCCTTCTTTACACATCAAACACTTTTCTAACTAAGATCAAGCTCAATTTACATTAACATTTTTGTATCATTTCTAGCATATAGCTCAAAAACATAAACATGAAGCAACAGTCAATCTCATTTTTTATTTTCCTCCTTTTCCTCCAATGCACCTATACCTTTGCCCAGTCACCAGCTGCAGCCCCAGCGCAGGCACCAGCAGTGGTTGTGGCACAACCTCCAGCAGCAACCCCAACACAGGCAGCTGCACCACATGGCATCACCAACGTCACCAAAATCCTCGAGAAGGCTGGCCACTTCACGATCTTTATCCGCCTTTTGAGATCCACCCAAGAGGAAAACCACTTGTTCTCCGAGCTAAATGATTCAAGCACCGGTTTAACCATCTTTGCACCAACGGATAGCGCATTTTTGGAACTCAAATCAGGAACTCTCAACACTCTAAGTGATGGAGACAAGTCTGAGTTAGTGAAGTTCCACGTAGTTCCAACATTCCTCTCTCCTTCCCAGTTTCAGACTGTAAGTAACCCTCTAGGTACATGGGCTGGAACAGGCAGTAGGTTACCACTTAATGTGACAAGTTATCCAAACTCAGTGAACATAACCACAGGACTTACCAATACAAGTTTATCTGGCACCGTATACACAGACAACCAGCTTGCCATTTATAAGATTGAAAAGGTTCTCCTCCCTAAGGACATTTTTGCTTCTAATGCTCCAGCTCCAGCACCAGTGGCACCTGCACCAGAAAAACCTGCAAAGGCGGTTCCTGCGGCTAATGTTGAGAGTCCTGTGGCTCCTGTGGATATATCCAGTGCAGTTTGGTTTATGCATAATAATGTGGTGGGATCAGTTGGTATAGTTGCTGCTGCAGTGTTTGCTTTGTAATGTAGAGAGCCCTGTGTCTCCTCTTTAAGGTTTTTCTGAGTTGGGTTGGATTCATGGAGTCTGTTGAATAATTATGAATTTATTTTTAATCCAGTTTTTATTTTTTAATTTTTGGCGTTGTGATTAAGATTGAATTTGAGTTTTTATTTATTTTCTTGGTCAAATTGGAACAAATTTATGTATGTGAAAGCATTTGATTATGGATAATTATTCATTAATCTTCTTGATTTGAGATGAGATAATGTCAGAGATAATTTGAGATAATAATCCATTGAGAATCGTTTACCAAAACTCTTAACCTATTTAAAGCTCTCAAGTTATTCAATCCACTTGTCTGAAAAATTAGGCGTTGATCATAGGAAAAGAGATGTTCTGTTTAAGCCATTTTGTGACTGTTTTCTTGGTAACCTTACATTCTGGGTAGAGCCATGATCATGCTCTATCTTTTATAACTATTTTCTGGCGCACCCAAATTTTGTTTAGTAGCGTCTTTTAGTACCTTTTCAATGCTCTTTCTCTCCCTCTGGAGCCTATTAATTTTTCTTTATTGGAAAGAATCTTTGTTAATGAAGGGTAGTGATTTTGGATGCTGTAAAATTATGTTTAGATGTATTTTAAAAATATATTTGACATAAAAAATTAAATTAATTCTTTTTTTTTTAGTGTTGTCAAAAATTAAAAAATATAAATTTTTTTTATTTTAATATATTTTTAAATAAAATTACTTTTAAAAAACAATATCCACCCATCACATTACCAATAAAACTTCAAGAAAGAACTAAATAGGTAAAATTTCTTCCTTGTCAAGGGAAGGTCTTATTGGAGTCATAACCCTCATGCCAATGGCTTGGAAACTAGACATTGTCGAAGTATGGTTATTTGTAATATTAGGTTCAATCACATCATTATGAAATATTTAAATTTATAAACTCCCATACTGTTATCATTTAATTTTGCCCATATATTTTTTCGCAAGTATTAATAAACCTTCATTTTCACATACACATATCGTTATGGGTTGCACATTGGATTATTAGATTATTTATATTCTTTTGTTAAATGTAACAACTAAGGAAAAATGGATAATATATAATTCAAAAAATAAAAAATAAAAAAAGCAAAAAAAATGATAATAAAATAAATAAATAAAAATATAGATAAACTTGGTTTCGTAGCCTCCCTAACCTAAGCAATTAAGTCTGAAAGGGTGTCTTAACACCAAATACCCTAAAGTCAACTGACTTGGGAGCTATTAACTCAAATCTTGTTACATGTGTTGAGGAGAAAAGCTTAAGGGAATCAAGCATTGCACTATCTACGTATTAATATCTACAACCTGAGTTACTAAGCTCGAAGGGGGTCTCAACACCTAATGTCTTAAGACCAATTAGTTTGGGATTCATTAGCCTAAAGCTCGTTACATGGGTTAATGATGCATTATGTTATATTTTCATAATAATAATAATAATAATAATAATAATAATAATAATAATCTCAATCCAATGAAGTTAACCTTAGAAAAACATTAGAACAAAATTTTGTTTTCTTTCAAGAAAAGCCATGCTATGTTTTGATATATTGAGCATAAAAAGAAGGTTTATTAATATCTTGATTAAGAAGTATAGAGCAGATATATAAATTTAAGGAGAGTTTGTTTATTTGAATGGATCAATAGCAAGTTAAATAATGAATGCCTTGCTTTTTTTTATTTTGCAAATTGTTTTTTTTCTTTAACGCTTTAATTACTAAGGATGAGTATTAAGTTGGTTTTGGGGGGTGTGATAAATACTTAAAAGTGCATTCTCACTAAAGCTATATATCATCATATTGCACTTCTAATATCATTAAATTCCATAACGTAATTAAGCATGTTTTATAATAATGAGTATGATAATATATGTCGCATGTGTGCGACATCGCAGCGAAAAAAATCCACTCTCATATAGTGTATTCTATTTATTTGGCAAATATGGAGAGACAAGAGATTCTTGTCTTTTATTAGTGGAAAAATGGAATGGAAGTCGCCACCTAGTATTTGGTCACTAGGAACCCTAACTGGTCTTAGAGATCGGGTACGGAGACCGGTTGCGTAAAAAAAAGATATTAACACCCCAAATACGTCCTATCCAAGGTAAGTTGCATTGTTTTATTGTATGATAAAATCTAAGGTCTTGTCGTGTTTTCTAGTTGTTGGTCAGTCTATGGTTTAAGAAAAGTCTTTCTCGGTAAGGAAATCCTTATCTTATCGGGTAAAACCTAACCGTTCTAACATCAACAAAAGAATTTAATATTCAGAATACGTCTTACGTATAATGTCGTAACCCCATATACTAAAAGAATTTTTATATATATATAATTTTTGAAATATTGGCCTAGTTCTCGTGACTTTAATAAACTGGTTATTAAAGCCAAAATGCATGTTAATACATATTTTTAAATTTTTGTTGTATGAAAATATGATATGATTTTTTTTCTTTGAGATACTTGGCCGTATGCTTAAAAACAAAAACATTTTTTTTTCAATGTTTTGACGGAAACTGGATATTTTAATACTGAATTTGTATCTTTACAGTATAAAAATACAAACCAATACTAAGCAAGATTCAGTAGAAAAATCTGCGGAAAATCACAAATATTTTTTTGAAATAATTTTGGAAGAAAATTTCATTCTTTATTTTTATTCTTTTTAGAACTGGCCGGACCCGACTCAGAAAAGAAACTGGGCCAAGATCAACAAAAAAAAAAATACAAACTATCTCCTATTGGGCTGGACTCAGCTCAGCCACATGGACTAGGCTGATAATCTATCCCAAATACAATGACCTGGTCCTGTGCGGGTGCACAAGAACCATCTAAATACAATGACCAGTTCTCGTGCTTATGTATAGTAACAGGGTAATTATTTTTCCTTGCTTGTAGAAACGTGCACAGTGCACGTTCTGCATGCAAGAAGATGAAATGGGAAACAAAAACAAGGGGAAGAGAATTACCTGGAATGGAAGCGCTGTCGTTCATGGTGCTGGTGGCTCATGGTGGCGTTGGTGTTGCGGCAGCCGGCTGGGGTGGCAGACATTGGTTCTCTTTCTTCTCTTCTTTGCTTTGGTGTGTTGTCTTCTCCCTCTGTTTTTTGTTTCTCATGTCAACAGTGTTCTTGCCTCTTTGCAGTGGCTTTGTGGAGGTGTTGTTGCTAGCGGTGTTGCTGGTGGTGGCGAAGAGGAAGACTGGCGGTGGTACGCGGAGGACGCTGCTTCGGTTTCTCTGTATTTTCTTTTTCTTCCTCCTGCCTTCTGTCGTGCTTCTCTCTGCTTTTTGTCTTTTTCATCTGTTCTTCGTTCACTCTCATCTCTCTCTTTCTCTCTTAGCTTTTCATTCTTTTCCTATTCTCCCTTGTTCCCCTCTCTCAGTTTGTTTCTCCTCTGTTCCACTCTCCTTTCTCTTCCCCCTTTTTTTTTTTTGGCGTGGGGATCCAAAAATAGATAACAAAATATAAGATAACTTTAATTTATGATAAATGTTAATTTTAAATACAGATATATTTCACAATTCAAAGAATTAATTAATGTGATTAACTATTGAAAGTGAAAAGACAAAGAAAAGGCTAAGAGATGCTGGTTCAAAAGGAACATCATTCCGTAATTGGGTTATATCTGAAGTTGTAGACCTTGAATTGAGGTCTAATTATTTTTTTTATGGAAAGTTAAGATATAGATCTATAACTTTTATAAAAAATCTAAGACTCATTTTAATATATTTTTAATAAACACCACACAACAAAACTTCAAGCAAGAACTAGCTAGGTAAATTGTTAAGGGAAGGTCCTATTAAGCCCGTTTGGAAACGCAGACCAGCTCGTGTTTCTAAAAAATTTAATTTTTTTATTAAAAATTAATATTTTATATATTTTAAATCGTTTTGATGTACTTTTAAAAAATAAAAAAATATATTATTTTAATATATTTTAATAAAAAAATAATCATAACTACATTTTTATAGTCTTCGAGACATAACCCTGATGCCAATGGCTTGGAAACTAGTCGTTGTTGAAGTACGTTTAGTAGTAGTTTTAGTTCTCTGCAGCCTAGATTTTACCACCGCAGCAGATAGGATATTCGCATCAACTCCAGCTTTCCCTCATTGAGTCACTTTGAAGTCTGAACAACAATCTAAGTCTGTACAAGATCCGACTAAACTTCAGAAAATGGACTGATAGGAACTTGACCAGGCTCATTGAAGTACCATACTTGTTTGACTTGATCCTGTGGTTGTCACGTGCGGTGATTCTTAAGCTCTATTATTTTTATATTTTAAAAATGTTTTTAAAAATTTTATTTTTTTATTTTAAATTAATATTTTTTAGTGTTTTCATATTATTTTAATATGCTAATATTAAAAATAATTTTTAAAATTAAAAAATATTATTTTAATATATTTTTAAATAAAAATCACTGTAAAAAACATTTCAATCGGAAACACTCCCTAGTCTTCTCAAATTCTTTGTCAAAGGTGGCCCTCCGTTATCTTTTCAGTGGGAAATTTGGTGAGTCTTTCACATACACTTTTCCATTATCTTTTCAGTGGAAAATATGGAAAGGGGGAAGAAATTATTGAAGAACTGGAAATTACAAAGAGATATATACACCCACGAGTGTGTCTCACGATCAATTACATTATCTCCTATTGAATATATAGATCTAGAAGTGATCAAACTGTTTAAAAAAGCTTTCGAAATTAAAGTTTCATTCATAGAATTCTTTGCTTTTTATTACCCATTTTGTACTTTTGAAATATATAGATCTCTGTTAATTGTTTTTTAGGTTGTTCACGCGGCTACTAATGCCCCAACAGCAGTAGGTATAAGAACCAGCATAGATTTGATTTTCATGGTGTTTATTTTTCTGCCCCTACAGACTGGCAAACCAGACGGTCTGCTGGTTCTGGGCAGTGACCTCCTCACCGGCCTTTTAAGCAGATCATTAAGTGTCAGCTCTGTTTTTTTCTTTGGCCATACCACCCCCAATATGCTCAGTTTCACAGCAGCAGCCATTAGCCTTCTGCTCATCGTACAGTTGGTTTCGTTTTTGCAGATAGTTGGTTCTCGGATGATGATGCGAACCAACACATTATTAAAGTGATACACCCACAAGTTTGTCTCACGTACATTACAATATCTCCCATTGAATATATAGATCTAGAAGTGATCAAATTGTTCAAAAAAACCTTTCGAAATTAAAGTTTCTTTCATAGAATTCTTTGCTTTTTATTACCCTTTATTTACTTTCATATTCAATTGGTCATAAAGAAGCTATGTTCTCTATCATCCCTCAATACTTTCATAGTGATTAACGTTCTCTATCAATCTCATCTCCTCATCTCCCGTTGGAAATAGTTTATCTATTGAAGAAAAAGCAAAAGTGAGACGACTTGAAATTGTAGAGACCTCCATGGTATACACAAGCCAGTGTGCATGCATGTGAACGTAGGACTTTCAAGTTAATGTCGCAAACAATGATATGGAAAGGGGAAAAAAAGTTGAGTTGGAATTTTATCAGAAAGTAGACAACCGTGTCAAGCACGAGAGCAATCATAGTTTTAAATTTTTAAATCAGAATAATATTTTGAATCGTTATATATATTATGGATATGTTAATTGTCCATAATTATTCAGAAAAAAACAAAGTTCATTTATTCACTGTTACTCATTTATTTAATAAGTAAAAAAAATGAGAAATTATTCATCTTCTCCATTCATTTAAGACTAAAATTCTCTAATGTGTCTGTACAATTGTACTTGTTCTCAATCTTTCTCTAAATTTATGATCATTCTCCAATTTATTTTTTTGTACTAATTTTTCATCCAAACTGTTGTAAATACTCTGACTTAAGAGACTTTAAATTATATTGGAAATAGCTTTGAAAATAAATAATCAATCCCTATGATTTTAAATCTATTTGTAATTTGATCCTTTCTCCATTTCATGGTCCTTTTCAATTTTTTTATTTCCTTATATGAAATAGTAAAAGGAAAAAAAAAGATAAGATGGAAAAATTAATGAGAAAAGGAGGATATTTTCTAGAACAAAAAAATTCAATCAAGCATATTATTTTGAATAATATAAATAATATCTTGGGACTTCACTTAATAACTTAAGCTATTAGGTTGAGATGATTATTTGACATGGTATCAGAGCCTTGATGACCAAACGGTCATGAGTTCGAATCTCATCATCCTCATTTATTTGATAAAAAATCAAATACAAGGTATTGTGAGCCTATACAAGTTTCAAACCCAAAAAACTTTCACTTGAGAGAGTGTGTTAGAGGATAATAGAAACCCTATCTTGGAACTTCACCTAATAGCTTTTTATTGGAAATGACCTTCTATTATAGAAATTAGTAAATACAAGAGAAGAAAATATTGTATATATAAAAAATACAATTAAATTTTAGAGAGTACATATCTAAGTAGTTCTTGTTTGAAAATAGTAATAAATTTATTTATTAAAATTTTATGCACTATCACTAGCCTAGTTAATTTCAACTTAATTAGAGAAGAGATGTAATATTCAATGATTTTTTTTTAATTCCAATCATGTTTTCCTACCTATAAATACCTCTCTATGGAAGAGCCTAATCTACCAAAGCAAACCATATCCTATGTCTCTTGAAAACACACTATGACGTCCTTACTAAACAAACCATTCTTCTCGTTCTATTATAGAATGTATCTATATAGAAAATATTATAGGCATACTTTTGTGTTGTAATCTCCACCATCACTATTGTATATTGCCTTACACATATATTTAGAAAAGGTTGGCTAACCAATATATTAAGCCTCCCAATTTTCTCAACTTGGTATCAAAGCTTTCTGCCGTCAGAACTCTTCTCTCCCTCCCCCCTTGTAGTCGGCCTCCTCTCTCCCTCTCCTAGATGGACTCTGCTGCTGCTACCGTGACTTCTCTCCCACCACTGGTGGCGTAGCCCAGCCGGCCAGCCATTCAGTAGCTGTTGCCGATGGTTCTTTCTCCCACCAGCAGCAACCCCAATCTGAGAACCATGGTTCCTTCTCCCAGGTTTCTGTCGTCCCTATTCACATTATGGGGACAAAAAATCCTATCATTATGTTGTCCAACACTCATCAAGTGGTCTCATTGAAGCTTACGACCACCAACTATCTCTATTGGCGAATGCAGATGAAGCCATATCTTATTGGTCAAGGTGTTTTTCACTTTGTCGATGGCTTAGTGTCGTGTCCTCCCTCTCTTGTTTCTGACAGTTCTAATGACAATGGTTCTTCTTCGGCAATCAACCCCTCTTTTCTTCGTTGCAAGCAATAGGATCAGCTTATTTTAAGCGCGTTACTCTCCTCTCTCTCCATGGACGTCCTGCATCTTGTGGTAGATTGTTAGACTTCTTTTTGTGTTTGGCGCACTCTTGAGAAAGCGCTCGCTTCTCCGTCAAATTCTCGAATTATGTAACTTCATGGTTCTTTTCAAGATCTTCAGTAAGGAGATGCTTCGATTACTAAATACATGCAGCACGCCAAGTCATTATTTGATGAATTGGTTGCTGTCAGCCGACCTCTTTCTCTTGAAGATTTCAACCTTTATTTATTTCATGGTCTTCGCGGTGAGTTTAAAGACTTAGTCACTAGTCTAGTAACCAAGGCGACCCACTGTCATATATTGACCTTCACAGCCATCTTCTTACTCATGACTTTCTGCACAAGTCTTCTCTTCTAGACATGATTGTAAATCCGCCTTTGTTACCCACACCATCTCTTCTACCCTTTGCTCATCTTGCACAACATCAGCACCGGTCTGATTTCAGCCGTAACAAAGGTTGTTCATGCGGCTACTAATGCCCCAACAACAGTAGGTATAACAACCAGGATAGGTTTGATTTTTGTGGTGTTCATTCTTTTGCTCCTGTAGACTGGCAGCAGACCAGATGGTTTGTTGGTTCTGGGCAGTGGCCTCCTCACCGACCTTTTGAGCAGATCATCAAGTGTCAGCTCCGCTTCTCCATCGGCCATACCACCCCCCCAATAAGCTTAATTTCGCAGCAATAGCCACCAGCCTTTTGCTCATCTTACAGTTGGTTCTCGAATGCTGGTGCGAACCAACATGTTACTTAAGTGATACACCCACAAGTTTGTCTCACGTAAATTACAATATCTCCCATTGAATATATAGATCTATAACTGATCAAATTGTTTAAAAAAACTTTTGAAATTAAAGTTTCTTTCATAGAATTCTTTGCTTTCTATTACCCTTTATTTACTTTCATATTCAATTGGTCATAAAGAAGCTATGTTCTCTATGATCCCTCAATACTTTCATAGTGATTAATTCTCTATCAATCGCATCTCCTCATCTCCCGTTGGAAATAGTTTATCTATTTCATTTTTCTGTATACTTGTCAAGCACGAAAATTTGAAGAAAAAGCAAAAGTGAGAAGACTTGACATTGTAGAGACCTTCGTAGTATACACAAGGCAGTGTGCATGCATGTGAACGTAGGACTTTCCAATTAATGTCGGAAACAATGATATGGAAAGGGGAAAAAAAGTTGAGTTGGAATTTTATCAGAAATTAGACAACCGTGTCAAGCATGAGAGCAATCTTAGTTTTAAATTTTTAGATCAGAATATTATTTTGAATCATTATATATATTATGAATATGTTAATTGTGTTAAAGAATAATATAAATTATATCTTAAAACTTTACTTAATAACTTAAATTATTGGGTTCAGATAGTTATTTGATATGGTATCAAAACAAAAGTAAGAAGAGATGTAATATTTAATGATTTTTTTTTTTAATTCCAATCATGATTTCCTACCTATAAATACCTCTCCATGGAAGAGCCTAATCTACCATAGCAAACCATATCCTATCTCTCTTGAAAACACACCATGACGTCCTTAGTAAACAAACCATTCTTCTCGTTCTTTCTCCACATCCTGTTTTTGCTACTTCACATATTGAACTTTTCTTCTTTCTTTGCTTTAGCTGAACACACTTCCTCCAAAACTTCACTACTTGGTAATAATACAGAAGCTGCGGCTCTTCTCGAATGGAAAGCCAGTCTTGACAACCAAAGCCAATCTCTCCTTTCTTCCTGGGTCGGCATTAGCCCATGCACTAACTGGATTGGAATCACCTGTGACAATTCTGGAAGCGTCACCAATTTGAGTCTCGCGTATCTCGGCTTGAGAGGTACGCTTTATGATTTCAACTTCTTGGCCTTCCGTAATCTTTCTGTTCTTGACCTTCAGAGCAATTCTCTTTCTGGAACCATCCCACATGAAATTGGAAAGTTGACGTCTCTTTTCGTTATTTCATTAGCTCAAAATAATCTCACTGGTTTGATCCCCTTCTCTGTTGGAAACTTGACAAACCTATCCATACTCTATCTTTGGGATAACAAACTATCTGGTCCCATTCCTCAAGAAATTAGATTGCTACAGTCTCTAAATGAACTTGATTTGTCAGTAAATGTTTTAACTGGTGAAATCCCTTATTCCATTGGAAAATTAAGAAATTTATCTTTCTTTGCCCTTTCGGAGAACCAACTCTCTGGTCCCATCCCTTCTTCTATTGGTAACATGACCATGCTCATTGTTTTAACACTAAATCATAATAATCTCACTGGTTTGATCCCCTTCTCCATTGGAAACTTGATAAACCTATCCCATCTCTATCTTTGGGATAACAAACTCTCTGGTCCCATCCCTTCTTCTATTGGAAACATGACTATACTCATTGAAGTATCACTAGGTCAAAATAATCTTAGTGGTTTGATCCCCTCCTCTGTCGGAAATTTAGCAAACTTATTCATACTCTATCTTTGGGGTAACAAACTCTCTGGTTCCATTCCTCAAGAAATTGGATTGCTAAAGTTTCTGAACAAACTTGACTTGTCAAGTAATGTTTTAACCGGTAGAATTCCTAATTCAATTGGAAACATGACAATGCTTACTTTGCTTTATCTAGCTCAAAATAATTTATCTGGATGTGTTCCTTCAGCAATAGGACAACTTAGAACCCTTATGGACTTGAGATTACTTGAGAACAAACTTCACGGCCCATTGCCCTTAGAGATGAACAATCTCACCCATTTGAATACTTTGTCTTTGGCTATCAACGAATTCACGGGTCATTTGCCACTAGAGTTATTCCATGGAGTATTGGAAAACTTTTCTGCTGCCCACAACTATTTCTCAGGTCCAATCCCGAAAAGTTTGAAAAACTGTACTCGTTTACACCGAGTAAGACTTGAATGGAATCAATTAACAGGAAATGTTTCTGAGGTTTTTGTTGTCTATCCGCATCTGGATTATATTGATTTGAGTTACAATAATTTTTATGGTGAGCTATCTTCAAAATGGGGAGGTTGTCGTAACATGACAAGCTTTAGAATCTCAAACAATAATGTTTCTGGTGAGATACCACCAGAGCTTGGGAAGGCTACTCAATTACGCTTGATTGATTTGTCATCAAATCAGTTAAAAGGAACCATCCCAAAAGATTTAGGGGGGTTGAAGTTGTTGTACAAGCTTATTCTTAACAACAACCATCTTTCAGGTGGCATTCCCTTAGATATTAAGATGCTTTCCAATATTCAAATCCTTAATTTAGCATCTAATAATCTGAGTGGATTGATCCCAAAACAACTTGGGGAATGCTCAAATTTATTGTTGCTGAACCTCAGCGGTAATAAATTTAGAGAAAGCATTCCAGGTGAGATAGGCTTTCTACTTTCTCTTCAAGATCTTGATCTTAGCTGCAATTTCATGACTCGAGAGATACCGAGGCAACTTGGGCATCTGCAAAAGTTGGAAACTCTGAATGTCTCTCACAACATGCTTTCTGGACGGATTCCGAGCACTTTCAAAGACATGTTAAGCTTAACAACTGTGGATATATCATCCAATAAGCTACAAGGCCCCATTCCCGATATCAAAGCCTTCCACAACGCTTCATTTGAGGCATTAAGGGATAATATGGGTATATGTGGCAACGCCAGTGGTCTAAAGCCGTGCAATCTTCCAAAAAGCAGCGAAACTGTTAAGAGAAAGAGCAACAAACTTGTGATTTTGATTGTACTCCCTCTTTTAGGAAGCTTGCTTTTAGTGTTTGTTGTGATTGGAGCTTTATTCATTCTCCGCCAAAGAGCTAGGAAGAGAAAAGATGAGCCGGAAAATGAGCAAGATCGAAACATATTCACGATATTGGGTCATGATGGGAAGAAGTTGTATGAGAATATCGTTGAAGCTACAGAGGAATTCAACTCCAACTACTGCATCGGCGAAGGAGGATATGGAACTGTTTATAAAGCCGTGATGCCAACAGAAGAGGTGGTTGCTGTGAAGAAACTTCACCGGTCACAAACAGAAAAGTTGTCCGATTTTAAAGCTTTTGAAAAGGAAGTTTGCGTGTTGGCAAATATTCGACATCGAAATATTGTGAAAATGTATGGATTTTGCTCACATGCAAAGCATTCATTTTTGGTTTATGAGTTCATTGAAAGAGGAAGCTTGAGAAAGATTATAACCAGTGAGGAACAAGCAATTGAGTTCGATTGGATGAAAAGGCTAAATGTTGTGAAAGGGGTGGTTGGAGCTTTATCCTACCTGCACCATTCTTGCTGTCCTCCAATCATTCATCGAGACATTACCAGCAATAATATCCTTCTGGACTTGGAATATGAAGCACACGTCTCCGACTTTGGCACAGCTAGACTGTTGATGCCTGACTCATCCAATTGGACCTCATTTGCAGGTACTTTTGGATATACTGCTCCAGGTGCGTAGCTTTATTTCTACATCAAGTAACTAATGTGTTATAGTGAAAATAATAGTGCTTTTTTAGCTTTTATTATAAAGTCTTTTCTTTTAACTATTTGATAAAAACTAAGCATAATCAATTTTTTTAATATGGCAGAGCTAGCTTACACAATGAAAGTGACTGAAAAATGTGATGTCTATAGCTTCGGAGTGGTAACAATGGAGGTGATGACAGGAAGGCACCCAGGCGACCTCATTTCAGCACTCTTATCACCAGGATCTTCGTCGTCGTCATCGATGCCACCGATTGCTCAACATGCACTATTGAAGGATGTGTTAGACCAACGCATCTCGCTTCCTAAAAAAGGAGCAGCAGAGGGCGTCGTCCCCATGATGAAAATTGCACTTGCATGCTTGCATCCCAATCCCCAATCTCGGCCTACAATGGAAAAAATTTATTTGGATCTTACAGCTAAGTGGCCTCCACTGCCTGAGGCGTTTTGCACAATAAGTTTGGGAGATCTCTTCTCATAGTGTTTAGCTACTTCTTTACAATTGTCAATTGGAACAATAAATTTTTGTAATATGAATTTCATCATCAAACTTTATTTCTTTCAAATTATCTTGGCACTGTTTTATACATTAGAATTTATTTTTCTTTGCATGATGTCACATATATGAAGGGTTTGAGAATATTCCGACTTTAAATTGAAAATCAATACTATGGAATAAAATTTTAAGTTATCGCTGAAAAAATTAAAAGAACAATAACTAAAATTAAAAAAAAAAAAACTATCGATACAAATTAATGAAAAACATAGACAGCTGATTGCTCCACCCAATCCCATTAATATTCACAGCTAATTGTGATATATATTTGCCCTCATTCCCAATACAAGGAGAACATCGACTATCGATAAAGGCTACCACACAACCATGATGAGCAGGATTGAAGCTCCAATAATATCGTTTTGTGACATCAGTTTTAAATGGGCACGTTCATTTAAAAAATATATGGGCTCCACCAAATTCTTTCTAAAAAAATCCTTTAATTCATTAATTTGCCCATAAAATCCTTCAGGTTATATCAGTGAAAAAAACAAAAACTAACATAAAATGCCTTCTTATTTTGTTAACTTCAATTTTTTTTCTAAAAGTATAAGAATTTATCAATTAAAGACTACTTAAACAAAAAAATTTCTTGATTTAATTTAACAATATATGTACAAAATTTGATTTCAAAAGAAAATTTTCTTGAAATATAAAAAAATAGCATGGACAATAAGAGCCATATGAAATTCTATAATGAGTTATAGTCACTATCAAATTTAACAGTTTTATCAACAGACATTTTCATCGGTATTTGCATTTATAGTCCGTCGGTTTGTCCTTCATCGACGGGCTCATGGACAAAAACGGTCCGTCAAAAAAACTCTCATTGGTAATTTCTACACCTTTAACAAAAAATTCAACTCAATAATAAAATTGATAAAATATAAAACGGACTCGTTAAATAAGTCATTATTTATTTCATCACAAAACACTTAAGTAAAAAATTTGACATATTTAGTTTCATCAATTTACAAAAAAATATAATTTTATAAAATCTAAAACAAATCCTAGCATGTACAAATCATAAATCCATACAACAAATTTGTATGAGAAAAACTTATAAAAGAAGTAAACACAAAAAAAATAATACATATACTGCAAAAATATGTAAAAAAAAAAATTACATTTTAAAATTGAGTTTAAATAAAAAAAAAAAGATAGATTTACTTACTTAAAGAAGAGAATCCTAAAAAAAATTGAAATAGAACACATATATTAACAAATTAAGTGTTGTGGTGGTTGAATTTGTTGTAAAAGGTTTAATTGTGTTGAGATTGGGGGGAGGGGGTAGCTGTTTGATGCAGAAAAAAATACATAAGAATAAAAAACAGAGATGAAAGAAGGATATGAGGGCTGATGATGTATTTGTTAATTTTCTAGTAGTAAGTTAAACTTCGATTAGGTTCTCTATTTTTTATTTTTTTTTTACAAAAGAAAGTCTTGAGTTCAAACATCTTTTTGTATAAAAAAGTGATAAAAATAAAAATACAAATAAAAGTATAAAACAAAATTTTCTTAAAATTTTGAGGTAAATAAACATAAAATAAAAATAATAATTTTTTAATCTTAAAATGTTTGCAGCTAAAATTTGGTATAGACTTAAAAACTTAAGTGGTTAGGAGAAAATATATATTTTTATATTATTATCCAATACACTATTTTAAATAAAAGCTCTTTAATATAAAATTACTATTATATCAAACAATTATTTCAATTTAAGATTTTAGAACTTAGGTGAAGCTTTTTATATTAGTTTATTGAATGTTTTCAAGTCCCTTAAACTGAGTTTCTGTGTCCGGTGTTTTAAGCGAAGGAAATGAGGTGGCTGATATTTTATATTAGCTTGGCTGTAAAAACGTAACTTGATTTTCTTTTTTCTTTTTTTTGTTTTTTTTGAATAATATGAATTTTTTTTTTGTTATGACAAGGGAGAGCCTGAAAGACAATGAAAAGAAAAGATGGTTCCGGCACCTTGCTTTACCTGTTCCCGTGGCCCTCCATTATCAATTCAGTGGAAAATTTAGAAAGTTTCTATAACACCTTATCCCACTAGTAAGATATTATCTGTTTTGGCTTATAAGTTTTACGGATTTGTTCTTGTCAGTCACATATAATCTCGAAAC
Organism: Populus deltoides; assembly: GCA_015852605.2. Lineage (NCBI taxonomy): Eukaryota > Viridiplantae > Streptophyta > Magnoliopsida > Malpighiales > Salicaceae > Populus > Populus deltoides. The sequence goes on from CM027588.2 coordinate 957,186, forward strand.
ACGTCCGACTAGTCAAGGTAAACATGCTCATATAAGGCTCTCATTCAAGTCCTCACCTGCCGATATAGGATATTATAATCCACCTCCCTTAAGGAGCTCGATGACCCCGTCGGTATCATTGGATAATATTCAGTGAGTCGGGCTCTAATACCAAATATAACACCCACCCCACTAGCAAGATATTATTTGTTTGGCCTACAGGCTTCATAAATTTGTTCTTGACAGCCCCGCATGATCCCAAAACGTGTCTGACTAGTCAAAGTAAGCATGTTCATGTAAAACCTTTCTTCAAGTTCTCAGCTATCTATCGATGTGGGATATTACAGTTTCCCCTTAAGTGTCAATATCTACAGGACCTGCACACTAGCTATCAAGGAGAGCCCACAATAATGTCGCATCATATGATTTGGAAAGGAAGAAGAAATTATTGCAAATGGTTTAATTCATTAATCTTCTTATTTTATTGTGATTATAGATTCTCATTCCGAATGAAAAACGAAATCTTCTTAAGATTTACTTCCTCTCTAGAGGTGAATCCCAATCTCTTTCACTAGGAATCCTGCCTTCATAAGTATCAAATTCGCTAAACAAAAAGTTATGTATGATCTCGCCTTACATGAATTGTTTTATATAAGGTTATTGAATGTTTTTAAGTCCCTTAAAAACATATTTGTCGTATCATATGATTTGGAAAGGGAGAAGAAATTATTGATGATTTTGAAATTTTTTATCTCCTACTAAGATTTAACATATTTGTTCAATCAAAAAAAAAATTAGGTTTAAAACTTAAAATTTATATAAGTTTATACTATTTTGTGTTTATTTGTATTAATTAAAAAGGGATGAAATTTAAACTCATGATTGTTTAATCATCAAGTCTCTAATATTATGTCAAAAAAGTACTAGAAATTTGTTTTAATTAAACAAATTATGGTTGAATGAAAAATTAATATGAAAAAACCCTTGATTTTTATAGATTTAATTCTTGATTTATGGTGGTTAATTAAAGGTTGATAATAGTGAGAATTAATTCTTCAAATTCACTGTAAAAGGAGAATGAAAGAAGAGTTTAATCTAAGAATTTTTCAGATTTCACACACTCTTCCTTACCTTTTTTTTTTTAGTATTTTCTTCTCATTTTTATCATTTGAAGTTCCTCCCAAAATCTAGAGTTTAGGTTCATCTTATTGAAATATATTTGAGTTACATAATCTTTAGTGCAAAGATCTTATTTAGAAGTGTATCTAAATTAAGGTTGTTTTGTTGGAATCTTAAAAGGCATATTGCAAATATCCTAGTTGCATAAGTGAGGAGCAATAAAGTTGTCGCACGTCACCCACGTGATGATCGTGACGATTTTTCGTTCTGTTGCTTGATTTGGTTCTTAGAAGTCACCACCTAGTATTTGATTGAGGGTTACTAGGAAACCCGGATATACGGATCATTGTCAGAAATTCGAGGGTAAGAGACTGGTTGTGGCTAGAAAAAATATTAGTATTCCTAGCGCACCCTACCTGAAATAAGCTGCTTTGCAATTTAATGTGATTTTAAAATTTGAAATATTAGTTAAATTCTAAAGATTTTAATAAATCAGTTATTAAATCCCACAGTAAATATAGAAACATATTCTTACATTTTTACAGGAAAATACAACATGATTTTATTTATTCTTAAGATATTCAACCATATTCAAATTAATCACTTTCTTTTATCTTTTTGATTTTATAATTTTGATTTTATAATTTAATATCATGCACAAAATAATACAAGCACGCACACATCACTGTTCATTAGCTCAACACACACATCACTGTTCATTACCTTTTACTCATGGTCATACATTTACAATATAACATAAAAAAAACAGTAATTTAAATACATATCCTATCATGTAAAAATTACAAAAACAGGTCCCTAAAAAGTCCAGGAACTGCAGAGGCCCTCTGGAACTGTAGAAGCACGCATGCAATGCCCGGAAACGGGTGGATCCGTCCTGCTTTCTCCTTCTCTTCCCTTTCTCACCGGCAGTCTCCCTCAACATCATCTGCAAAAGAAAAAACGCACACAACAGTTGATTTTACTTTTGTTCTTTTCCTCCACATCTGTTTTTGGCCTCCCCCTTTTTCAGATCGGTTTCTTCTGCTTTCTCCTTTTCAGATCTGCTCCTCTCTGCAGATTTTTCTTCGGTTTCCTCTTCTTCTTTGTTTCAGGTAGCTGGCGGGAAGGCCAAGAGGCTGCCGGCGACTAGGCTTCTGTAGCGTCTGGACGGCGGCGATGGAGGAGAAAGGAGTATCGACCCGTTGCTGCCAGAGGCCGGTTGCAGAAGATGAAGAAGAGTGTTGCCCCGGCGCTGCCGTATGTGGGCTGCTGGCTCACTAGTGAGGACGGCGCTGCTGCTGGCGGCGAAAACCGGCTGAGAGAAATGTAGTGGCCGGCTTCTGTGGGGAGGTGCAGAAGCCGGTCTCTGTCTGTGTTGCTAGAGAGCGAAGGTCTGGTGCTGGAAGGGAACGGCTGGGAGGGAGATGAGGGGGCTGTCTTGTAGCCGGCTGGGAAAGGAAAATGTGGGCTGGTGTGCTTTTCGGTCGGCTCAGGAACAAAAAAAAAACAAAGGAAACAGAGGTTAGAGGAGGTGTATGAGTGGCGGCTAGAAAAGCTGGGAGACCGAAATCAAAAAGCTGGGAATGCGGCCACGGTTTCTGGCTCTCTGTTTTTTGCAAAGGGAGGGGCTCTGTTCTGTAGGGAAGGTGGGGGCGGCTTGTTGGCTTTGGTTCTCTCCTCTGCCCAGAAAATGGATAGACCCCGGAGATGGGAGGGGCGGCCTCAAGAAGAGAAAATTCAGGGGTTCTTTGGTCTGCTTTCAAGGCCAGGGTGGAAGGCAGCGGCTTCTGTGTCTTTCAGTTTAGGTTAGGTTTTTTCTTTTGTATGCCCCCCAATCCCCCCTGTAGCATGGTACTTATAGGAGAAGTTTTGCGAGGTATTCAAACTAGTCACTCAACTTTTCCTTTTTTTTTTTTTTTTTTTTTTTTTAAATTTTGATTTTTTTAATTTTTTTTATTTTTAAAAACGAGCAATATTAACATCAACTTAACAAAAAAAATCAGTAATTATAAAATTAACGCGTTAAAAATTGAACGCGTTCAAAATATATTTGAAAATTTAAATTCTTCTAAGATGACGTTGAAAATACTAAAAATGATGCAAATATATCAAAAATGCAATTTTTAGGGTTTTCGTTGTTTTTTTGCTATTTTTTATTTTTTCTGAAATTTTATCAAAAACATAGATAAAAAATTGGGTAGCAACAAAAGTGTTAAGGATAAATAATTCATCTTTGACAATAACAAAACTTTTATTTTTTTAAAGAGCTTCAACAAGTAAGTACGTACCCTTATTTATTTTAATTTAAGCATTGTTATTTTTATTATTAGTATGCATGTTAGAAATTTGATCTTATATATATATTACAAGTTTGATTATATGCGTTTAGTATGCATGTTAGAGTTCTATTATTATTATTTTTGTGTTGAAAGCAGGTTTGTCTTTAGTTATGCTTTTGCATACTTATAGTTTAATATATATATAAATTCTAGGTTTTTGTTGGAAATCTTTTGTTTGACATGTCTTTGTGATGATAAACTAAATATCTTTACTCACTAGTCTAATAAATATATTTACAAATTCTGATCTACAATCTTAAGTCTTTAATTTATATATTAGACTTTGTTTAGTTTATCATGTGAAAATAATAATAATAATAATAATAATAATAATAATATAGATTATTGCTGAAGGGTTTTCAGCATCTTTAAAATTTAAGTTATTGTCGCACTCGACATTGCGGCGGCCTTAAAAATTTTCATGGAAAAGAACGGATTTCTGGTATTTTGTTCTTTAATGGAAAATAGTCTTGTTTAAGAAGTTACCACCTAGTATTATGGTCACTAGGAACCCTGACTGGTCAACAGAGACTCTATGGTACGGGACTGGTTACGCAAAAGGGAAGTTTGGGAAGATATTATCACCTAGTTTTGTCATAAATTGCTAACATTTTGTTGGTTTATGCTATGATGGTTTGCGTGTAATATTCCTGACTCTAGCGCTAGTAAATATTCAACTATGGATACTTCCAACTCTGGCGTTGGTAAATATTACGTAGCTATAAAAAAAAAATTTAAATCAATATTTTTTATTCCCGACTCTGGCGTCAGTGAATAAACAAATAAAATAAATTTATTTTTACGCATGCATACTTTTTTTATTTTTATGTAACTAAATAAAATACAAATGAATTAAATTTTTATAAGTATTTTTTATTCCTGACTCTAGCGTCAATTATAATTTATTGTAATTAGGTCCCTTGATTTTAGTGCCTTTTCCGTTTTGATCCTTGGTTTCAGATTGTTTCAATTAAGTCCCTAATTGGCCATCAAACTTCAATAATTATACAATTAAACCTCTGATTTGACTAAATCAACTCTTCAAAATTATAATTGGACCCCAGAACTTTAATTTCTTCAAATAAAAACCTAAATTAACTTTAAAATCAATTTTTCTTGCAATCAAACCCTCCATAAATTCAATTAAACCTTAGATAAAATTTAATTGAGTCCATAAACATCTAATTTTGAATATAGTTTTTAAAAATTAAATTTTCTTTGTCAATAGAACTCTCATCAGTCAACGATATATTGTCAAATTTCAACTTTTTGTATTTTTGAACCTTCTCAATCAATTTTGGCTTTTTTTCCGGCATTCCAGCATCCTTTTCTCGCTCCTATTATTTTTTTGGATTTCTTCCGAATATTTTTTGATATATTGTTTTTGTATTTTTTTTTTTGTGGAAACCCAAAAATGGATAACAACATATAAAATAAGCAAGAGTAATTGATTATTTTACTTTTCTAACAAAAAAAATAATAGCTCTATCTTTCCTCCAAATTAGTTTTTTTTTATTATTATATGGGAGGAACTTCTTATTTGAATTTCATTTTATTTTTTAACGGAAAATATGTTTTGAATTCTAAGCTTCAAAATGTATGACTTTTTATAGACTAGAAAACAATCTACACAAGGAAAAAAAACGTTTTTAATAATGTGGTGGCTAGAAAAACGATTAAGAAATATTAATCTTGAAACCTTATGAATATGATATCTTAAGATAAAGATTAGACTCTCAAAATAACAAATATGAAAATAAAGAAGATAGATTCAGAAAACTTGTGCTTTTTTTTTCCTTGTTAGATGGGAGGAAATTTTCACTACCAAAAAGGCTGAAGCTCAGCTTCAATGTTAGAGTTTGTGATGGAGGACAAATTAAGATAAGCAGCACTTAACAATTCTATAACATAAAAGGAATTAAGGCATTGATAGAAACTAATGTTAGAGGTCGTCAAAATCTCTAAAATTTAATTCTGATTTTATTATTATAAAAAAAAATTATAGTATGATTATAAAAATCAGTTCAAATCCAAATCCAAAGAGGACTTTGCTAAATCTTTTTACAAGATACCAAAATAAGAAAGGACAAGGGTTTGACTAAAAAATTAAAGAAAACAAATTCTAAAAATAAAAAAGGTAGATCAATATTTTGTTAACTCAGTTCAAAGAACTATACATCCACTCTTATAAATTGATTGATCATAGAAGTAAAATAAATATCATTTCCATTCAAGCAAATAAACTCGATTTTCTTTAAAATTAAGGGGAATCAAGAAAATTAACAATACAATTAATCAGATAAAACTTCTAATCAATTCTTTATCATCAAACAAGTTTAATATTGAAAGACTATAAATTTTTTTTCAAACAACAGTTCAAAAGCTTGAACAATTTTACTTGACTTATTCCTCCCTAATAAATTAAACTAATAACAATTAATTCACTTGCTTCTTATTCTTGTCCTTAATAACAATTACAAATGAAAAGAAACTAGAAAATATATATTATCATCTCAAACCAATTCAATTAGCATGAACAGAAATCAGTAACATAAATTTAAAACAAGAATGAATAAGTATTTGAATGTGAAAAAATAACAATGGTAAATGTTACTTCTCACAACCAATAATTGAGATGGATTCTATTCCCTTTGAACTGAACAAAAGAATTAGTTGTTCATCCTCAAGGAATTGCCAAAAGAAAAAAGAAAAAAAGGAAGGAAGTGGAATGATCCCTCTATCTGATTTTTCCCTCCTATTTAACATGAAAAAAAGTAGGTTTAATGATAAGATATCAAGGATAAAAATTAAGAGATTTAATATTGCAGAGAAAATCTCTCCAATCCCTTCATATTTCTTTTTAATGATAAGATTTCCAATTCTAATCAATTCCCACCAGATTAGGAAACAAAACTCTCCCTCCAACTTGTATGAAGGTTTTTGTATTGAAAATGATCTTTTATATTCTTGAGCCCTTCATAAATGTTGTAGCCCTGAATGTGTAGATGAATTCAGGTCTTTGAACCTTCTAATTTTGATATATGAAAGTCAAGATATGCTCATTTAAATGTTTAGTGTGCGAACATCAAATAGGATTCAGACCTGATTTTATGACTCCATTTAGAGCCTTGAGGGAACTCGAACTTTTGCTCATAATGGATTTTCTAGAAAACTTGATATGTGTACTTCAATTTTGATGAAGTATACATTTTCATTCTGAAACTCTAACTTAGTGAAAAACTTGAAACAAGCAATAAAAGTCTGAAATATAAAATGCAATTTTTTTAAATTTTTAGCAATTAATTCACAAAATCTCTTAGTCATGATAAACCCATAAAATAAATTTTAATAAGCTCAAATAAGCTTAAAACATATTTAAAAATATATGATATAAGAGAAATAAAATATATTTTCTAAACCCATAAAATAATTTTTTATTATGTATTTTTTTCTAAATTTATCTTTTTGATTGCCTTGTTTTTTTAGTTTATTTCCAATTTATTTCTGATTATTTAAAAAAAATTTGATATTAATCCCTAAAAATAAAAGAAGCGTCAATTTGATCATTTGTAAAAATATATTATCGATCCTTTAAAGAAGGAGGTTTGTCTTTCATAAAAACAAAACTCCCTATATTGATCCTAAACAAAGAGACTTATAGAAAAAGTCTAAATTAAAGTTCTAATTTTTAGTTTTGAATTCTCAAATTTTATTTCTAGGTTCTCATTTACTTTAAAGGTAAATAAAAAAAATAAAGAACTAGGGTTGATTTTGTTTTTTAGTTTATTGGATATGCAGGCCCGATGAATCTTTTGATTTTAATCAAGTCTTATTATATTTAATAAACTTGTTATTAAATATAAACATGTGATATTTTTTTTTAATAAAATAAATAAAAACAATAATACAAGAACATTTTATTCAGATGCCAATGCAAAATAAAAACTCCTTTTTTTCATGCTAAGAGAAGTTTTTTTTTAGAATGCTAAAATATTTTTGTTTTTTTTATCTTTTTTTATGTAAAAAAATGCATCAGAAGGACAATTGTTTTTTACAATAATTAAATATGAAAAACTTGATGTTTACACCTAACTAAAACCCATTAAACCCAAGAGTACAACCCAAAACAAATTAGCCCAAGTTATCAAGAATCATAGCCCAAATGTATTGACATTTACCAATGGTTGACTTACGCCCAACCCAGTATGCATTGAGACCCATAAACACTAACCCAGCCGGCCTATTAGGCCTTAAAAGACCATAAACACTAGTCCATAATTCTAATTGCAAGAAAACGGATCCATCATTAGGGGTTTTTGTGGCTTGAAAACAAAATCCAATGCTAAACCTACTGTTGAAGAGGAAAACAAAATCCAATGCTCTTAACATCTTCTTGCCGCGAGATGCCTCCTTATTTGCGAATGAATTAGTACATTAAACTCAAGCTTCGCACGGTTTAATATAATTTTTTAAAAAATATAAAAATATATTAACAATAAGAAGAATATTTTAATAATATTATTAAACATAATTAAATTAAAAAGATTAATTTTTAAATTTTCACTGAACTCTTTACTAAATCTAAAAAATATGGATTTGACAGTCATTACATACCCAACTGTCTTTAGTTTGGTAGCCATGGTTTATAATAATTAAATTTCTAAACTTTCTGGTTCTATTTTTCAAGAAATTAGATTGCTAAAGTCTCTAAGTAAACTTGACTTGTAAACCAATATTTTAAAAGTTAGAAACATGAGAATGCTCAGTATACTTCATCCAAGTCAAAAAGATTCTGGATGTGTTCCTTCAGAAATAGGACAACTTAAATCCCTTGCGGACTTGAGATTCCATGAGAATAACCTTCATGGCCATTGCCTTTAGAGATGAGCAAAATAACCCATTCGAAGTTACTTTGCCTGTCAACAAATTCATGGGTCATTTGCCACAAGATTTATGCCTTGGAGGAGTATTAAAAATCTTTACTGCTTCACACAATTATTTCTCAGGTTCCATCCTGAAAAGCTTAAAAAATTGTACTAGTTTATACCGAGTAAGACGTGAATGGAATCAATTAACAGGAAATGTTTCTGAGGTTTTTGGTGTTTATCCACATCTGGATTATATTGATTTGAGTTACAATAATTTTTATGTAGGTTTGAGGTTGTTGTACAAGATTACTCTAGACGACCTTCTTTCAAGCGCCATTCCCTTGGACATCACGATGCTTTCTTATCTTGAAATCCTTGATTTAGCATCTAATAATTTAAGTGGATTAATTCCAAAACTACTCGGGGAATGCTCAAAATTGTTGTTTTTGAACCTCAGCGGTAATAAATTTACACACAAAGCATTCCACATGAGATAGGATTTCTACTTTCTCTTCAAGATCTTGATCTTAGTTGCAATTTCCTGACTCGAGAGATACCGAGACAACCTGGGAAATTGCCTAGGTATTGGAAACTCTGAATGTCTCTCACAACATGCTTTCTGGACTGATTCCGAGCACGTTCAAAGACATGTTAAGCTTAACAATTGAGGCCCTATACCCGGTATATGTGGCAACGCCAGTGGTCTAAAGCCATGTAATAATCTTCCAAAAAGCAGCAAAACCGAGAAACAAACTTGTGCTTTTGATTGTACTCTCTTTTCGGAAGCTTCCTCTTAGTGTGTCGTGAAAGAGCAAAAATTTCTTTGGAGCTTACAACCAAGTGGCCTCCAATGCCTAAGACATTTCGCACAATAAATATGGGAGATCTCTCTTCACATAGTTAATGCGGTCGACTGATAAGTCATTTGTCGGGTTTAGCTACTTCTCTTCAACTATCAATTTGAACAATAAATTTTGTAATATGATTTTTGTAATCAAACTTTATTTCTTTACTATTTAATCCTTACAAATTATGTTGGCATCGGTTTATGCGTTAGAATTTGACTTTCTTTGAGAATATTCTGACTTCAAATTGAAGATCTAAATTAATTTTTAGATTATCGCTTAAAAAATTAAAAAAAACAAGAACAAGAACCACTCTATATCACAGTCTATGGGTAATTGACTATACCAACCAGTGAATTTCCAATAAGGATCACAATATTTCAATCTTAATAATGTTGAATAGACATATCAGCAGCGCGCAGTAGCCATGTCTTGTGCATAGTTGGTGCAAAAACACCGTGTTAATGAAACCTTCAGATATTCTTAAAGTTTTTAGATGAACTCTGAAATTAAAGTATCTAAATTTAAATATGCATAAAATGGAAACAATGATTTTTTAATCTTTGATTTCTTGAATTTGACAACGCTGGCCCGTCCATTATCTATTCAGTGGAAAATTTAGTAACTTTCTCGTCAACCTCGTAGAAAAACTGTGATAGTATGATTTCTCATCGTATTTAATACAATTGCATTTTGAGGAATTCCACGGAATACATAATAAGTGTACAAATTACAGGAAGTCAATATCTATGTAGTGCCTGCACACAGTAGCAGGGAGAGCCCGCAATATTATTGAATCGTATGGTTTGGAAAGGGAGAAGAAATGTTTGATGATTTGGAATTATTTTTATTTTGTTTTAAGATTTGATTTATATTAATTTTTAATATAATTTTTTTTAGTGAAAATTTATTGGGTTTAAAACTTGTTTAGATTTACGGTTACTTTTATTAATTAAAATAGATAATAAGATTCGAACTCCTAATTGATACCATGTTAAAGAACCGGTTGAAAACTTATTTTAATTAAATAAATTATAGGTGAATGAAAAATTAATCTCAAAGAATTCTTGGTTTTTGTACTTAAAGAATCCTTGATTTTTCTAGATTTAATTATTGATTTATTGTGGCTAATTAAAGGTTGATAATAGTGAGAATTAATTCTTATTAATTCTTCAACCTTTTAACTTCTAAAATTCACTATAAAAAAAGGGGTGGGGTGAAGAAAGAGTTTAATCTATAAGTCTTTTAGATTTTATATATTTTTCCTCACCTCTCTTTTAGTATTTTTCTTTTTTTTTAATGCTTTGATTTTCCTCCTAAATCTAGAGCTTAGGTTCATCTTGTTGAGATATATTTGAGTTATATAATATTTGATTCAAAGATCTTGTTTAGAAGTGCATCTAAACTAATGCGGTGGTGTTGGAATCTTAATAGGCATATTGCAAATATCTTAGTTGCACAAATAAGGAGCAATAAAGCTCTTCTCTTTTAGATGAATTGTATTTGAAATGATAAATTTTTAAATATGTAATAAATATTTGATTCTTATTTTATTTTAATTTCTTTTAATTATTTTCTACTTTGTTTAGTAGATTTAAAAAAAAAACTATTTTACTAAAATTATTGATGGTCTTACTGACAAATTAAGTCCGTCAATATATTCTAAAGAGTTCAAAAAGAATTACTAGAAATGTCGCTTCTACTATTTAATCATCGACGATTTAATTTTATTGGTAATATTAAAAAATCAAAAATAAAATTACAAACGGTTTTTTTTTCGGTGATATGTCATATTCATCGAGGAATATACCAACGAAATAAAGCGTATAAATGTTTTTTAGCCTCTATTCTTTTTTTTTTATAAATTTATCAGTGATTATATTACCAACATAATTATAGACATAACATGAATCACCGAGGAAATTTTTTTCAACAAACAGTAACCATTTGTAAGTCTGTCAGTAAAAATCATGCTAATAGAATTAGTGTTTAATTATTGACGAAATATTCTGTCGGTAAATTATAAAATTCTGATAGTGTATGTTTTTTCATCGAAACTAATATAAAAGCATAAAATGCATATGATGTATTTTGATGTAAAAATTTTTCTTATTCCGAATATAATAAGTAATTTATTTGTTCTTGTATTTTAAGGATTTTTTCAATACGTTTTTATATATTTAATTATATCAATTGCATTTTTTAGATATCCAAAAGATAGTAGTTCATATAAAAAGTAAACTTTGTAATTCATGTGCAATTCACTTGAAAAGTTTTAGTTAATTTAAATGACATATCATAATCTTATTTTGTAGAAAAAAATCATCTATGATATCTTAAAAACATGAGACATGCATTTAGTAGGATTTACGGTTTATTTTAAACATATTTATTTGTCATGTACTAAAAAAACATACAAAAAAAATATTATGTACGTATTTGTCTTGTATTTCTATGTTATTAAGAGGAGAATCTTTTGGTTTTAAAATTAAACTTATAGTTAACATGCCATGAATTTGTTAATTTGAATAGTATGTTATGGTAAAAAATATATTTAAGATCTAGCTAAAAATTGAAAACGTAATAGATACAATTTTACATATAAGAATTTACTGAGAAAAATAACGAGGGGTATATATTTTTTATATCAAAATATATTATGAGCAAATCATGTGACTTTTTTATTAGTTTGAATAGATAAAAACAGATGGAAAGTATACATCGGAGGAAGAATCACTCAATTAAAAATTAAAATCCACCCCTAAGTATAGACTTAGGACAGTTCCCCTTAATTTTGATTGATTTCGCAAGAACCAACAACAAAAACAACAGCAGCAACATTGAGGGATGGAAGGAGGATAGAACTTGCTGCCAGCTTGACCATTCCTGGTTATGCTGTAAATCCTTGTCTGTCTGTCTGTCTAGATACAGCCATACACAAAACAGTGTGTCGATTCAAGCCATTTACAAGGGACAAAGGAATGAATCATTTATTTATTATGAACACATATTGATCATGTATTAAAGCTTCTATGATCAATTCAAGGATGGCAACAGCCACTCTTGTGGTCTCTCTTTCCTCTGAGTTTCCCAAGAGATCAGATCTTCCCTACTTTTCACAAAGTAATAGATCATTGCATGCATCACAATCCCAGATTATTACCTTAAAATAAAATATAGCTCGGTGAACATGGAGTGCTGGAGGGTGATTAATGAAAATCACATGCATAATATGGCATGTTCCGACAGCCAATAAAACCTGGGAATCTAAGTTGGGTAGATTCAGTGTCCCGTATCATGATTGAAATCTTATTGAAAGTTGTTCGTGCCCTTGTTAAGAATTGCAGAAGACATCATAAGCCGATCAATCCTAAAAGTTTCCTTGAGTGAAAAGTTCTACATTTTCAAGTCATCTTTGGCAGTGAAACATTTATCAATGGGGTCATTAACCTCATATAAGCCCTCAAACTAAAGGCTAATTCTAAATTGGGTCCCTAAAACTCTATCTTTTGATTAATTAGATCTCCATCCTATCTAAAATGTTCAATTAATTATCAAAAAACTGGGGTACAGTGAAACAGGTTGAAATATTTGCTCAATCGTTTTGTTACTAGCTGCGTGTTGTAGCTTAGTGCTTAACGCGTGAGAGAGTAGCGGTTGCATGTTCAAATCTCCGTTGAAGCAAAATACTTCACATTTAAGAAACGATAAACGACTTGTCGTATCTATTGTTTTTCTTTTAAAAGCAGGGGTAGATGACTTGTAAAAAAATAAAACGGCAGAGGCGCGGGGCCTAACTCTGGCCCACGTATTAGGATCGTGGATTTTTATAATTGGATATTTGTTTATTATTATTATTATTTTTCTTTAATAAAATGAGTTTTTTTATTTAATTTTATCATTCATGATTTTTTTTAATGATATATATATATGAATTTGTTTAATTAGCTCTATATTTTTTAATTTTATCTTTTAATATTAAGTTTTTATTAAATTTTTTCATTTAGTATTAGAGTAATAGTAAATTAGTTTTTGTGTTTTTTATTATATAATAATTTTTTTAAATTTCATTCTTTAATATAAATTTTTTATTTAATTTTATCTTTTAATATTGGTTGAGTTGATTTTTTCTCTTTGAACCTGTCTAGTAAATAAACTCACATCAACCTGTCTAGTCAAAATTTTTTAAATTTGAATAATTGTATTAAGTTTCATGACAATATTGAAATTTTTTTAAAGATCCAGATATTTTTTTTACATTCTAGAAAATTAGATTCCACCCCCAATGAAAATACTGTCAATAAACTAGTTCTTTCTATAACTTCTATATTCTTTAGGAAAGAACGACATTTTTTTATTTGGATAAAGAGACGTAATTGATGATTTATTGTAAATTGGAAACTCAGAGGACAAAACCATACCATAAGAGCCCAATTGAGAATTGTCATATAGGTTGACTCAGATGACACTTGTACAATATTACCCCTCACCTGGTCTACTTCTTTATTAGTATTTGGGAGTATGGGTAACGGCCCTTTTTTATTTTTTATTTATTTTCTGAACAAGTGGAATGGTCAATAAATACAAGCAATTAGTAGTTAGTGTTAGATTAGGGACCACTTAATATAATATTGTCCCAAAAGAGTTCCAAATCTGAGTAATAGATTTTGTTAATTTAATATTGATTAATGTAAACATTATTAGTAAAACAAATTAAAAAAAAATGAAACAAGCAATAAATGCACAAGATCATGAACATCAATAACAATAAATAATCCTGTGTATTTCTTTTCAATTTCGAACATCAATAACGATAAATAAGAAAACAAATTTCTTTCAGGAAAAAGAAAGAAAACAAATCAAACAGAAGCAGTCAGGACCATATCAAGGCAGTGTTATTTTTATTTTCAAGACAACTTAATCTTTGCAATGGCAAAGAAATCATTATAGATATCGCCAGCTAGCCATGGCTCAAAATCCGTAGCCCTTGAGCTCCTCTTCAAGTGCTTCTTCAAGCCAAAATCTTGATTCTTGCATCAACTCAGGACTCAATCTAAACATCAAAACACAAAACTCCATTTGATTTAAAGCCCCATCACGATCAAGATCACCTTCTTTAACCATACTAACAAGCTCATCCTCACTCAAATCTTGCAAACCCAAGAAAGCTGCATTCTTTTTCAAACTCTCCATGGTAATAACCCCTCTATCTTTATCCATCAACAGCTGAAACCCGTTACACAGCTCGTTTATCAACCCTTCCCCACCTAGCTTGTTTGCCATTACAGGCAACAAGTCTTCAAAATCTGCTCTTTTATCAGCTCCTGCCATTCTTGATCAAGACCCTTTTGAAAATAAGTGTAAGGATTGGATTTTTTTGTGATTTTATGAGTTGAAATGCATGAATTGGTGGATTTATATAGGGGAGGAAGGAAAGTAGAGGATCTTCTAGGAAGGGACTGAAGGGTTATGGTCTTACGATGGGTGCCAGCGAGGGGACAGTGAGGTTTTTATTTGCATTGGTCGGCTTTGATTCCTTACAGAGGATGCCGCTGCCTCTGTTTCGCAGAAGTTTGTCATGGGTGTTTTGGTCATTTAGGACAGCTTGTGCCTGTGAATCAGTGGTTCTTTTGGTTTTGACTTCCTCATTGTCGCATAGGGAAAGCCAAAGATATGGTCAGCGGAAGGGTATTGTTGTCATTTGAGATGGATTTGTGGAACCAGTGTGTGTGTTTTTTGACCAATGATCCTATTAGTCCGGAGGAGGAGGGACTGTTACATAAGGGTATTTTTTTGTTTTTAAACTTTAAAGATTAATAATTTTCGAATTAATGCTTATTTATTAAAATTAAATCTTTTCTTTACACAAATTTAAGCAGATTATTACCACTCAAATTTAATTAAACTTAATTTTTTTATCAAATAATCTTACGGGTTTATTTTAGAATAAATTTTATCGAGCGTGAACCGTGAAATTTAAACTCTAAAAAATTTAAAAAAGGAAGAAAAATATATCTTCTTCACCACCTAAACTACTATTTAGAATTTATTAAGGTTTTTGTTGACAGCATAAGAGAAAGTCTACAGTCGGTTTTCTCTTTCCTTGGAAATTTTGCACCCTGTCTCAGTTTTAGTTTGTCTCTTTAGCATTGCCGGCCAGTTTATTTTCTACAGTTTGTGTGGGGTTGCCACTGCAAAAGTCTAGTTTTGGTTTGTAGTGGGTTTACGTGAGAAATATTTTTTTAGAAGAGAGTTAAACGAGGTTTTTGCAGGGTTAAATGAGTTTAATGATAGTAAGTTTTACTTTGGATTAATTTAATTTAATACTTGATAGCATCCAGTAAAGTTTAATAATGTAAAAAAAACTTTACTCTCTAGAGGTCATTAGTTCGAGTCTCATAAATCTCAGAAACACTGAAGATTTAAATGGTTGTTAATTTCAAGGCCTATAGTATTAGTCAAGATACCCACAAGCTGATCGAGACACCACGATAATTAAAAAAAAAAAACTAAAAAATGCAGCTAGGAAATGGAAAGATTTGCAACACCTGTCCACACGTTCTTGACCGACTAGTAAGTCTCCATCTGGAAACTGAACGTAAACGTTGTTTCATGTCAAATCTTCGTATTATGTTTTTTCCTAGTAAATTAAGAGAGATGACTGAAATTTAATTGATTGTTCTTGTTGAAGAATTTTCTTGAAATCACTTTCTGAAAAGTTTCTACCTTTACTTTTCATAGATCAATTAGGCAAACCCATTCATAAGTATTATTCGTTATTCTATGGAAATGTTCTTCTTTCTAAAAAAATAAAGGAATGGAGGTGTTTGAATATATAGAAGAGCTTTTACCCAGTTACGTAAAAGCGACGACCAAATAGTTGGAAGATTTGGTTTGGAGACTAATTAAAAAAAAATTAGGTTACTAAGTCATTTAATTTTTTTTTATAAAATTCCTTGTTAATGACCCAACTTTAGGTTTAAATTTGGGTTAACTAGATTGTTTATATTTGACCAGATTAATTATATTTTACCAAGTTAATATCTTTTTTGATTCAACTTAAAACTTGATTTAGATTAAAAATTATATTATGAGTTTTCCAGTTTTTTTTATTCGACGGGCGGATTTAAAAACTATATAACAAATAACCTTAATCTTTCCAAATCCAATGTTTCCTCGCATTAATTGTCGTATTAAACAAAACAAGGTTACACTCACATTTTAAACAAGAAAATCAATATTTGGAACTTGGGCTTGTGTGAATAGGAAAACTGAGAGCATCTCCCTTCACACATGATCTCATTGGAATAAAGATAAAAATATGAGACCAGAAGCACAAGGCAATTCTTATTTCATTCTTTAAGAAAGAACCAAGCACGAAGAATGGCTGTGTCCATGGCGTGTGCGGCCACCGTCGCTCGCAGACCGCTTTGGGGCATTGACAGAAAGGAAAGTTCAATTTCTGGAATATTTAGGGAAACTAAAGTAGATATTATACGAGACACCTTCTCTGATTTGGACTTCCAAGAAACTACTCATGGCTATGTTGGTAAATCCTTGGGAACCTTCATTATCTATTGGACAGCTAGAAATATGACTTGGTTCCCTGCGCCATTCTTTCCTTGCCTTTCCTGTCCATGTTACAGTCAAATGTTTCTCCTGAAGCTATGTTTTTATACTATTTTTTCATTGAAAAACGCTAATTAACATTTTAACCGAACACGATTTTTTATGGTTTCTTCGAATCGTAACTACTGTCGTGTATACAAACACGCTTGCTTTAGTAAATCCTATAGCACTCCTTAATTTTAAAAAATTAAATAAAAAATAAAATGATCCAATTAACTCAAATTAACTTGTCAAAATAGAATTAAAAAAGCAAGATAACTTAATATAAAAATATATAAATATAAAATATTGATTTCCAATCAATCTAATTTTAAAAGCTGAAATTGAAAAAACAATATTTCATTTAAAAAGGACAAAAAAAGACTTGAGTTAATAAGGGTAACTCAGTAAAACTCTCTACTTGAGTCATGGGACCAATATAAATTCATAGAAAAAAATAAAAAAAACAATTTTAAAATCTAAATTTTAATTAATCTAATATTAAAAGATAAAGTTAAGAAAAATATTAATTGAAAAAAGAAAAAAATAACTCGAAGTTAATATAGTTAACCCGAAAACTCGGGAACTGAAGTTATGAGACTATGATTCTCTCATATAAAGCTTGATAAAAAATAATAATTATGAAACACATTTCTCAATTAACTCAACGTTGAAGGATAAAGTTGAGAAAAAATATTTTTTTAAAATGGATAAAAACATTATCCAAGTTAACATGGCTTACCTGCAAAACTCATAATTTTAGTCTTAAGATTATGATAATTTTATATAAAAAAATTAAAATAATCAATTTAAATTGTAACTTAGCGTGGACATGTAAACTAATTAACAAACGCTAACTGAGGAGGGGATTCATTGTTCCACTCCTCACATATCATTATTGTAACAATGATATTTTATTTATTTTTTTATTTTTTTAATTTTTAATTTCATCATTTGCAACTTATTTAATATGGATTGAGATTCATAATTTATTTTGATTTTATTTTTATCAAGTTATTTCAATATTATTATCTAGATCACGAGTTTGTTGGGTTAACCTAGTTAGCTCAAGTTTTTTTTTTCTTAATTGATTTTTTAAAATTTCATCTTTTAACATTTAGTTCATTGAGAATTATGCTTCAAAATTTATTTTGGTTTCTTTTGTATTAAGTTATTTTGATCTCATGACCCAAATTATGAATTTGATGGGTTGACCCAGTTGATTCATGTCAATTTTTAAGCCTTTTTTTCTTTTTAATTTTATTTTTCAGCATGAAATTGATTGAAAATTAGATTTTATAATTTATTTCAATTTAGTTTCTATGAAATTACCTTGGTCTAATGATCTAAGTCATAAGTTTGGTAGGTTAACCCGAGTTAAATCAAATCTATTTATCATTTTTTTCCTTTCATTATTCATTATTTTATTGATTAAGAACTCATGATAATTTGATTATCAAGGTTCTAATATAATATCAAAGAACTATTTTAATTCAAAAGATTAAATTGTTAGATAAAACTCGAAGACATAATTTATATTATTCTTTAAAGTTATTAGCTTACTTTGCTCCTGTATCTATTTCAATTATTAATAAATTATTCCAACATTAATAATCTATTCAGCAACATTATATATTTATAAATTTGGCTCAATTGAAATAAATAGTTAATTGTTATTCAATTGTTTTCGGTGATTTGGTACAAATTGGACAAATATTTTTATATAAAAAAAATACTATAATTAGATTAACTCGTTGAGATGAATGATGTTATGTGAATTGAGTTGTGGTTTAGAGACTTATAAAAGTGAAAGTATTCATCTAATATTGAATGGATTTAATTTGTGTCTCAAGTTAAATAAAAGAAAATAGGGTTTAGATTTTAGAATAAATATGTCTATTTCTCACAATTAAATAAATAAAAAAGAGAGAATAAATTATGTAATTAGCACATGAACAAGATTCCATATAAAAAGTGGTTGTAAATATCTTACCAATTAGAGCAATTGGACAATAGCCCCAATTAAATTTATTTACAAATAGAGTGTGCTATCAAACAAATTATTAACACATAAACCATTTGAATAATTGTAACAAATATTGGGATAAAATTGCTGTTTTGAAACTCACTTTACCAAATAGTTGAATCCATAATTTTAGATTTAATTAGATTGGGTTGGGTTTCAATAAAAAAAATAAAAAAAGTTAATCCTATATAATTTACTTAAGAATCCAAATTAATCAATCTAGAAAAAATTAAATAAAAACCTATTATTTTTTTAAAAATATTTTCATTTTTATAAAATAAAAAAATTAAATTAACTTGGATTAATAATATCAACCCATGGCCTTAAACTTGTTACAGATGTATCCCAGCATCATGTTTAAAAACTATGGATAAAAATAAGTTAAATCTAGGCCGCACGTTTCAAAGTCATCTCGGTAGAAAAATACATAAAAAGCATCTCCACGTGCCTCCATCGACAAGATGCAACCTTCAATTTATTAGTGAAGAAAAACACAGCAAGTCTGGTAAGATGGCGTCGTTTGAGAAACCTAAACCAATCAACACAAGAGAAAACCAAGTTCCCTGTCTCTTAGTTAATGCAACGGTCATTTTTTTTGAATTCTCTGTAATAAATCCAGCATCTCTCTCTCTCTCTCTCTCTCTAAATCTCAACATTTTTCAATCTCAAATGAAAATCTCTCTCTCTCTCTCTCTAGGAAGTAGAAGCAATAATACACTTTTAGCCGTTTAAATTCTATGTAAGAAGGTTTGATTCTTCTTGTAATCATATGGAATTTCAATTTCGATCAAAGAGAGAATCTTCATGTCATTCAAGTTCTTTGTAGTACCCATCTCTTCCTCTCTCGCTATAAATATATAATTTATTCTTCTTCTTTCTGGATTTTGCTTTTATTTTGGTTAGTCTTTAACTTTTTGATTTTTTTAAGTATACTACAGACATTTTCGTGTAAGCTTTGTCTCATTTCTCTGTTTGATGTGTTCTTTAATTTTCTGTTCACTGTAACGTATGATTTCTTGAATTTATTAAGGGATTGGAGGATTTTCAGAGTTAAAGTTTGGATCTTTTAGATTTCACGGTGAGTTTTTCTTTTATTTACTTCTTAAACTTTTTGATTGATTGGATTTTATTTCTTGGCAAGATTTTAATTTCACTTTCTATTTAATTGGTTTTAAATTTGTGAAATTGGTTTCTCCTTTTCTTTCAAAAAATCTGACTGGAATTTCTGTTTCTGTTGTGTTTTAAAGATCTATCCATGGCAGGCAAATGAATTCCCCATTAACGTTTTCCCTTGTGCTCTTGATGCACGTTAAAAGATGCAAGCAGATCAATAAATACGGTCAATTGAACCAAAGGAGAGAGATCAAATTTCAAACTTGATGGAAGTGGTAAGATCACTTTGTTTCTTGATAGGTTTTTTTTGCTGTAATGCTTGTGTTTGAATTTTTAAGCGTAAATGCAAAATTGAGCTGCTGTTTTTGTTAATTGCAAAATCATGATTCCTTAGAATATTTTACAATTAATTGCAAAATCTTCAAAGTCTTATTCATGCATGTTGGTTTTCCTGTCTTAGAGGATACAATTTTCAAAAACTAACCAATTGTTCTCCTAATTTAGCAAGAAGAATCGGATTTTTAATAATGAAGATGATTTATCTCTTTTGGATTCACTGAATGCTGTTGTAACTAGCCCGTACTAGTAAAACTATCAATCATAGCCGTTGTTCTTAAACCAGCATTGTTGTATTGTTGTTGGTGTGGCTGTAGAAAATTATGTTCGTTGGCATTTGTCTCTTCCTTTGAATTCTGGGAATAAAGGGAATGGGAGCTGATGGAGCAACATTTCAATGTGGGGGTCGGTTTCTTTTCCTTTTGCTTTTCGATTTCACTTTAAAGTCTTACTTCTGATTTTATTTGAAGAAAACCCAGCTAAGCTAAAAATATCATGCCGCTTCTTTGAATTGTGGGATTCTTATTTGATTGGAATAGGCAGGTGGGTTTGGGAGTGATTTCTGCCTTGTCTTATTTTCTTAAAGAGTTGTCCTTAATTTTTCATAACTAAACACTGCTTTATCACTGCTATTTATCCAAAATCAATTTTGAATCTTCTGCCCATCTTCTTTTTCATGTGTTTTTTGGGTTCTTTTCATGTATTTTTTTTATTTATATATAAATAAATACTTTTCTTGATAGTAAAATCGTTGAGAAATTCGTAGAACCTAAGGAATGAAGAGTCTAACAATCATCAATTTGCCATTCTCATAGGGCCAGGGATATGGTAAATTGATTTGCTGATGTGATATGATATGATATTTCTCTTTTTGACTTATATTTGGAATTGATTTTCTACATATACATGATTTTTTAGGTGATTTAATATATTGGTGAACTTGTCAGATCTCTAATAGATGATAAGAGAGCGCTTTGTATACAATTCATTGATGGTATGCTTCTGTTGAGAATGTTGTCATTTCCTTACTCTTTGTATGCATGTATTTGTCATCTAGCACAACTACAAACTATCATCCTAAAACTAATGTGATTATTTCTGAAAGGTTGACTGCTTACTGTGTTGAAGTCCTCTACAAAGCTGTTGAGATCAAAGTTTACCTCTTCTTTTCCTTGTTGATGTAGGGTGTGCTGGGACTTTTATGTTTAGATCAAACTTTATAGCATTTGATTAATCACAAGGGCTGAAAGTATTGCTCATCTAATTAATCACTCGTGTGAGGTGTGTATCATCTGTTCATCCTGTTTAATAGTCTTTCTATTGCATGTGAAAATATGTATTGAAAAGGTCTATGCCATTTATGATTTATATAAAAGCTTTATGATTAAGTTTTGACGGATAAATTCATTCAACTTTATTGCATTTTTTCAAACTTGCTTGAATATGAAAGGTCACATGGATGATATGCTTCTGATATTGTTATTTATAGATACATTGTTGGTGTGGCTGTAGAGAATTATGTATGTTGTCTCTTCCTTTGATTTCTGAATTCTTGCTCTGGAATCAAGCGAATGAGAGCTGATGGAGCAACTCTTCAATGTGTTGTTTTGTGTATGCAAATATAAAAAATGGTATGTCGAGAGGAGGATTATTGAGGACAAATTGAAAATTCTTAAAATTTGGTATGTTGTATAATAGTTCTCTTAGGATTTTCAGCAGTATTGTGGACATGGTTGATGGTTCTTTCTAGCAAATTTCTCAAAGAGGACATTAATGTTTCATGTTACCATCTTCTAAGACACGATATTCTTTTGAGTTTGATTCCCTTGAGACCACCTGGTTTTCCACTTCTCACATATTTCCTGCTCGTTTTTTGAGCAGTAAATTTGAAGTTCATGTACGTGAAGAATGCTTGGCATTTTTACAAGTATATTCATGCAAGATTGATGCTTGTATCGGTGTATGTATCTACATAGGTCAACAACATTTGAGATATTATTTGACGGTCGTGATTTGATTACTCCAAATTGCATATTATTATTGAAAAGATTATTTGTGACATAATTTGACATGAAGATTGGTTTTAGGAATTTTAAATCTATTTTCAACATACATAGCCTAAAATCTGAAAGACACTTTTCAATACATGAATTAGGACCTAAATTAATAAACCCTAACACCTAAAATACCCTAAACCCTAAAAGACTAAAACCCTTGACCATAAAATATCATAAACCCTTAAGCTCTAAACTACCCTAACCCCAAAAATACTTTAAACCCTATAAAATAACTCTTAAAATAACTTAAACCCTAAAAAACTCTAACCCTAAAAAACCATAAACCCTAAATGATAAACTAAAAAACCCTAAAATAATCTAAACTTTAACCCCTAAACATTGAAACATACTACACCGTAAATCTTAAAATAATTTAAACCCTAAACCCTAAAAAACTTTAACCCTCAAATCGTAAACCCTGAAAAACTCTAACCCCTAAAAAACCCTAAACCCTAAAACACCATAAATTTAAAAACCCTAAATCCTTCTCTAAAAAACCTTAAACCCTAAAATAAAAAAAACTACATTCTAAAAAACCTTAAAAATATTTTAACCCCTAAAATACCCTGAACCCTGAAAAAACCTAAACCCTAACACCTAAATTAACCCAAACCTTAAAACACCCTAAACCCTAAAATAAAAACACTAAACCATAAAATACCCTAAACCCTAAAAATAATATAAACCCTAAAAAAAACTAAACCCTAAAATAACCTAAACCCTAACACCTAAAAAACCCTAAACCCTAAAATATATAAAAAAACCCTAAACCCTAAAAACACCTTAAACCCTAAAACCCTAAATACTAAAATAATCAAAACGCTAAAAAACCTTCAACCCTAAACCCTAAAAAACCCTAAACCCTAAAAACACCTTAAACCCTAAACCCTAAAATATAAAAAAACTAAACCCTAAACCCTAAACCCTAAAATACCATAAACCCTAAAAAACCCTAAACCCTAAAATATAAAAAAACTAAACCCTAAACCCTAAAATAACCTAAACCCTAAATAAACCCAAACTCTAAACCCTAAACCAAAACTCTAAACCCTAAACCCTAAAATATAAAAACCCTAAACCCTAAACCCTAAAACACCCTAAACCCTAAACCCTAAAAAAAACTAAACCCTAAAAAACCCTAAACCCTAAACCCTAAAAAATAAAAATAAAAACTAAACCTTAAAAAACCCTAAAATATAAAAAAAATTAAACCCTAAACCCTAAAATATAAAAAAAACTAAACCCTAAACCCTAAAACACCTTAAACCCTAAACCCTAAAAAATAAAAAAATAAACCCTAAACCCTAAAAAACCCTAAAATAACCCTAAACCCTAAAATATAAAAACCCTAAACCCTAAAAATACCCTAAACTCTAAAAAAAACTAAACCCTAAAAGAACCTAAACCCTAAAAACACCCTAAACCGTAAAATATAAAAAAACTAAACCTTAACCCTAAACCCTAAAAAACTCTAAACCCTAAACCATAAACTCTAAAAAACCCTAAACCCTAAAATATAAAAAAACTAAACCTAAACCCTAAAAACACCATAAACCCTAAAAAACCCTAAACCCTAAATCCTAAAATATAAAAAAACTAAACCCTAAAATAACCTAAACCCTAAAAAACTCCAAACCCTGAAAACACCTTAAACCCTAAAAAACCCTAAACCCTAAAAAAAAAACTAAACCTTAAAAAACCCTAAACCCTAAAAACACCCTAAACCCTAAAATATAAAAAAATAAACCTTAAACCCTAAAACACCCTAAAGCCTAAAATATAAAAAAACTAAACCTAAACCCTAAAAAACCCCAAACCCTAAAAAAAATTAAAAAAAAACCCCTAAACCCTAAAATAACCTAAACCCTAAACCCTAAAATAAAAACACCCTAAATCCTAAAACACCACCCTAAAATAAATAAAAAAACTAAACCTCTAAACCCTAAAATAACCTAAACCCTAAACCGTAAAAGACCATAAACCATAAAATACCCTAAAATACCGTAAAAGACCCTAAACTAAAAAACCTAAACCCTAAAATACCCTAAACACTAAACCTAAAATAACCTAAACCCTAACACCTAAAATACCATAAACCCTAAAAAACTCTAACCCTTAAAATACCCCGCCCTAATCTCTAAACCCTAACCCTAAGAAACACCAAACCATAAAATAACCTAAATTCTAAAAAACTCTAACCTCTAAAATACCCCGCCCTAATCTCTAAACCCTAACCCCTAAGAAACACCAAATCTAAAATACCTTAAATCCTAAAAAACTCTAACCCATAAAATACCATAAACTCTAAATTCTAAACTTTAAACTAAACCTAAAGTAATATAAAATTAATACGAAAACTACTCTTTAAAACCATATAAAAAAATAATTAATCTTGGTCAAGCGTGGCCTGACTGATAGTTAGAAAAACAAAAAACACCAATAAAAAAAAAGAAGAAATACCTGAGGCAAAGTAAACGGCTACATAATAAAGAAAAGATCCATATGATAAAATATAAAATTCTCTCACAAAAATAGTCCAACTACATTTGTCATGCTTGAGTTTGGGCATGAAGGATGGGAAATACATATAGTCCGAGTAATTGTTGTCTTAAGCAATGGTAGGTGTCTCTATGGAGTTGTTCTGTGAAGATCAAAAAATTTCTTAGAATATTAATACTATGACATATTAATAAAAGGAAAAGGAGAGTGATTGGATTTTATAAATGCTTAAAAATTATCTTAATTTGAAATCTTCAAGGGTTAAGTTAAAAATATTTTGTTTTATTAAGTCATTAAATTATCGTTTTATAGTATAATTGTGTAATTAGGTTTGAAACTTATAAAAACTCTATTTTCATATCCAAGAACATGAGAACAACCTTTTTTTCAACTTGGGTTTGTTGAGATGTGTTTTATTCCAATCACAATTTAAAAAGTGTTTAATTTATCAATACATATTATAGTTTTGCATGATCTTTTTGAAAATTTCTTTTAAAATTTTAATTATAAAAAGGTTACCATTTATAAATTTTTGAAATTTATTTTTTTAAAACCACAACAGTAAAACTAATACAATACAAAATACTCACTTACTACTACATCCCCTCTAAATGATTTTATATTAATTTTAAATATAGAAAAAAGAGCTCTTAGTGCTGCATTACCTGTGCATATTCCACATTTATGGCCAAGGCATTCGTATCTCTGTTGCGCTCCAGAATCGCTTTTATTAGCAATAATACAGCTGTACTTTCCATGTATGATGAGTTGCCATTCTGGAGTGTAGTAGCCGTTGGAATATTTTCCCTACAATATTTGATGTTGGCGTGACAGGAGTTGATCAAGATTTGGTCAGGAGATGCTGTTATGCTGCTGCTGCTGCTGCTTTGGTGATGCTGCTGCTCCTGTGATGTTGCTTCAGGGGATGCTATGATGGATGCTATGATGCAGCTGCTGCTGCTACTTCGGTGATGCTGCTGTTGTTGCTGATCCTGTGATGTTGCTGCTGTATTATTGCTAATAGCTTTCATCTCTCTGTTTTGCTCCAGTATCGCATTCATCTCTGTGTTGCACTCCAGCATCTCCTGTTTATGTTTCTGATTTAAGGCATGAATCTCCTGTGCGTGTTCCTCTTTTAAGGCAGTCATCTTTTCCTCACCTGAGGCAATCAGCTTCTGCAAAAAGTGTGTTGACGAAATTAATCGATATTATATGAGACAAGATGTAATTAGCCTTCTTTTGAGGAGTGTGTACTAATCGTCTACATCTGCTTTCAAAGAGATCATGTACGTAGATTTCTAATTAAAGTTTATAAATGCAAAAGCGTCATGAAATTTACTCATCAATAGTAGGCACACCACACCGTATTTCAACCCATGCCAGAAATCACCGGATGTTGATGAGCCGGTTCAAAAAATGGTTTAGGAACAACTGGAAGTACAATTACCTAAATTAGAGAGAGAAATAAAAAGAGCACAACTTGAACAAGAAAATAAGAGGCATTGGGAAAAATTACATGCATATATGGCTTTACATTTGACTCCTTCTATTTGGACCTTCTGGCTCACGATACTTTCCTCTCCCTCAACCTCTGCTTTTTTAGGAGTTTATGTCTTGTTTAAAAAATATTTGTGTATAGAATATTTAGATGAATGGAGAAACTTGTATTATAAAATTTGTGTTATGGAGATGTATTTTTGTTGTGATTGTATTTTTGTTTTTGTTGTTGTTGTGATTTTAGGGTGAATTAAGAATTATAACAACTAAACAATAAAAAAATTATGAAACGCTGACAAAATCCTTGATGGACGTGGGATTCCATCAACCATTTCATTGGCAATGTTCGCAAAAATTTCTTCAAAAAGTTATAGAAGGTTTTGGCATTTTCAATGGAATTCACGATGGACAGTTCTTTCGGCATTTAAGGTGTCGATGGGGTTGCCGGCGGAAAAAACTTATTTTTTTGGAGTGGATATTTGATATTTCTATCAGAGTTGGAAGTTGCCGGCAAAAATGCTGATGGAATGTAAATCCCTGACGAGAAACTTGCCAACAACATATTTCCTTCGACAATTCCATTGACAAGTCAGTTACTAACATAATGTTTTCCTAGACATCAAAAGAATATCCTGTCAGCGTTTTCCAATTTTCTGATAGTGGTTTGAAGCTGATGATGTGTTTATTTTTTAAATTCACTATTTGCTTTCTTTGATGCAGTAGATATTTCTAATATTTTTCTGTTCACAGCTGCGATAAGATCTCAAGTTGGATATGAAGCACTATGAGCCAGTAAATTTTGATACTTCAAATATTGATGAATTTCAATGTATATACATGTCAAGTGAACTGAAGAACCTGGAAAGTCTTATCGAGCCTCAGGCAGGCTAATTGTCAATTCGTTGTTAGAATATATAGTTGATGTGTTGTGAAAGGCAACAAAATTGCTAGATCTCCGACGACTAAGACAAGAGAATGCAGGTTCTTTTGGAGAAGGAAGTGATGCATTGTCATTGCTCAACATCTGAACCACTAATGGCATCGTAGGTCTATCAGCTGGAGATTCCTGAACACACAAAAGCCCTACATGGATGCACCTGAAAATTCTGTCAGGACTTTCACATGAGTCCTTTATCGATGGATCGATAAGGTCTAGCCCTCTAGCTTCATTCCACAATTCCCATGCCTGAGAAGCATTTTAAATACGTTAATGTCTTGTTTTACTTGTAATCAACTATTATATGGAGATAACACAGAAGGAAAGGTTTTTTTTTTCTTTTATTTTTCAACTTACCCATCCTTGAAGGGTTAGAGGAAGATCGTCGCGAAAAAATTCAGCATTTCTCTTACCGGTCACAATCTCTAATAGCAAAACTCCAAAGCTGAAGACATCTGATTTTTCTGAGAATTTTCCATATTGTGCATATTCAGGTGACATGTAGCCACTGCAGAAGAAATAGTGCAAATGAATTAGTAATGGCAGAAAATTAGAATATCAGTAGAATCAGGTTGATGCCAATAGAAGTATATGTGGACTATTTAAACTTACTAAGTACCAACCACCCGTTTGGTATCTGCTTCGGTTTGGTCAGATCCAAACATCCTTGCCAATCCAAAATCTGAAATCTTAGGATTCATTGCATCATCCAGTAATATGTTACTTGCCTTTAGGTCCCTGTGGATCACTTTCAATCTAGAGTACTTGTGAAGGTAAAGTAGACCTTGAGCAATGCCCTCGATGATTCGAAAACGTTTGCTCCAATTAAGGTTTGCCTTTTCAGAAGGATCTGATAGAAGAAATCATTAGCAGACAATGTGATTATGGTAGAACAAACCTAATGTAATGCAATGTAAGTGTTCAAGCTATTGACGTTGTTTCAGACAAGGATGGCTACATATTTTAAGAGTTTCAAAAGAGAGAACGAAGTTTACCAAACAAAAACTTGTCCAGGCTTCGATTCCGCATGTATTCGTACACCAATATTCTCTCCTCCCCTTCAGCACAGCAACCTAAGAGCCTCACCAGATTAGTGTGTTGGAGCTTAGAAATAAGTTTGGACTCATTCATGAACTCTTCTAGTCCTTGTCCAGATTTCTTAGAAAGCCTTTTTATTGCAACTTCTTGAATTTCCAAATCCCCTACAGAGCAAATGCTCAATAAAACCAATCACATCATCAGGAAAGATAATAGAATCAAGAAGGGAAAGTAACTGAAATCAACTAAATTTGCAGCATTTCCTAAAAGTGGAAATAAAACCTTATAAACAGTGCCAAAACCACCCTCTCCCAGTCTATTATCTTCAGAGAAGTCATTCGTGGCAGCCTGTATTCTGTTCAAGCTAAATATATTCAGCTCCGTGTCACCATTACCAGCTTCAACTCCAATGGAGGTGCTGGTCCCGGTAAAACTCCCTTCAATTATCTCTGTCAGGTATCAATTAATGTTAAGCTACAGAGTACGTAAACCAGGACAGCCAACAATAATCATTATCTTTTTTGATGAAGAAAGGTATGGAAAGACACCTTGTTTTCCATATCTTTTTCTCCAGGTGAAATAGCCAGATAGAATAGTAAGAACCCCTAAAGAAATTACTGCTACTAGTATTATAATAGAGCGCTTGCGTCTACTGGAAAAGTTAGCACTACTTCCATCATTTTCAACTGCATATAAAAGTAAAGGTAGATTAGTTGTTATTGAAATTCACTAAAGGGGACAATTAGTCCTAATCCATCAGGCTCAATGCAGATGTTGAGAAAGTTAAAACTAGTTGAAATTATATGATCATACCAAGTTCTCTGTCATGAACACGAACGTAAAGAATTTGCCCTTCAATGTCATGTACAATATCCATCAAGTCCCCATACCAGCTCAGGCAGTTAACTGAATTTCCTTGACTTGCATTGACAAGTGCATAAGCTGTGCAAGAGCAATTTTGTAGGCATCTTGATTCACAATCATTGGCACTCATATTTTCCACTAGATACGAATGATCTGGTAATTTTATAGTTTCAATCTTCAACAACCCATCACCCTTGTCACATGTTAGTGCCTTTTTGCCTCACACAAGTGTCACTAGTCCAATTCCTCATATGCCACTCTTGCTGAACTTTTGGCTGGAAACCTGTCAAACATTTGCAATAAACTGGAGAACCTTTTTTGTCACAGCTACTAAATGGACTGCAATGACCATAGAAATCACAGTAAACTTTAGGCCACTGCCACATAGAAAACCATTTACTGTTTTTCTCCTCCCATATCAGAGCCTCAAGTCGCCCATTTGGGACTAGTGTGATCCTTAATATAGCTGAGATATCTGAGATACTGTAAGAAAGATAAATATCATCACCCTCTAACTTTACAGTAATGTAATAAGCAAAAGGTAGCCATCGGGATAACTTCGTTAATGACATAGAATTGCTGTAGACATTGGTTCGGCTATAAGGAACATGATCCTTCCATATGAAAAACTGCAGAGGTCCCGTCGTATCCAAGCCGAAAGAGAATAATCCTGGTTGTGGATCTTCAGCGTCTATCCAAGATGTAAGCTGCCTTCTTTGACCAGTTTTGCGATTATTGCCAACTTTCATGCCAGGCAAGAACGTATCCGACGGATGATCAAAGCTCTGCCACAGGATGGTTTCCCCACTTCTCAATAAAAAGTTTCCACTATCCATTAGGACACCCATCATGCTATTTATAGCTGAATGAGCAATCTTTACATTAGATGACCAAACAATTTTCCCTGTTGCATCCAGAACCACTAGATTTCCATCGACCCCGAGTGCGAAAGTTCCTAGAGAATCAGTAGGGGATTCTCTATTCGCAACCCAGACAACAGATTTCTTCTGAATTTTGTTATACCAAATGCCAAGATAGTACC
This sequence comes from Populus deltoides, assembly GCA_015852605.2. Lineage (NCBI taxonomy): Eukaryota > Viridiplantae > Streptophyta > Magnoliopsida > Malpighiales > Salicaceae > Populus > Populus deltoides. The sequence continues at coordinate 987,353 of CM027588.2, forward strand.
TTGGAGTTGAATTTCCAACACTAAAGAAGCCCAGAGCAAAAGTTCCACTAGCAGAAATTATGGATTGATTTGCACTGACATTTCTGCCTGGAACTATAATCCCTTCACCTGCACCAATTGGCAGTAGAGAAACTGAGATTGACATTAAAAGCAGAAAAACACAGAACCCCATTATCTATTTGTGAGGCTGAAAGAAAGATATCTGCAATTAATGACTAGAAAGGCTTCACATCCGTATATGATCCACAGCAGCTAAAAATATCATCTGAAGTTGGATATGGTGGACTATGAGCCCCACATCAAATAAAAATCTAGCCATCATTAGATATTAAAGGCTTGTAAGGAAAATGCCAAATGATAATTTTTGTAGGCCATTGGTTTACGATGAACTTTCATTTGAAGAATTAGTGGCCCGTGGGGCAATGCATGAATGGACGGTGGAAGCAGTCTTTTCATCTTTCTTTGGCCCTCATATGGCTCCACTTCTAGCTCGTTTTACATGCATCTTAGTACCCTGACATGGAATAATAGCATGTTCAGCTTTCAGGCAAATAGAAGAGGACAAAATGGATGCAAATTACGTACTGGCAATGCAATCCTGATCAAATCAGCCGTGTGGTGCAGTAAACTAAGAACATAAATCAAAAGGGAAATGTTTCTTTACATACCCCAAACTGATATAAGAGCAATATGAAAACGACTATTTGAAACCATGTAAAGAAAATAATTAATTCTGGTAATGCGTGACCTGACTGATAGTAGAAGAAAATATCACCACCGATAAGAAAAAGAAGAATTACATGAGGCTAACTAAACGGTTACTTAATAAAGAGAAGGTCCAATGGGCTGAGCCCAGCCCATATGATAAAATACCAAATTGTCTCACAAAGAAGGTGTCCATAGAGGTAACTGACTAGTCAGATTAGAGATTTCGAAGTTGATTTATTAGAAAAGATTTAATAATATTATTAAATAATTATCTTGAACAATTTTTTGCCATATTTTATTTTTAAATTTTTTTGCCTATAAACTAGTAATTGCTAAGACAATACCCAACCCCAGCTACACGTGTATCATCTTCCTTTATTGGGAAACTCAATATTCATAAAATCAGAAAAATAAAAATAAAATAAAAATTTTAAAGTATAATAATAATAATAATAATAATAATAAACACATTAGTGACGTATTAAACTAATTATCGAAAACTAACCACATCATCATGTTTTTAGTACGTAATGATAATATAAAAGCATATCATTCAATCTTCCTTTCATGAGCTGACCTTATTGAAAGAGCTATTTTGTCTTCCATATTATTAATTATGGAAACCCAAGGCAGCGCACCCACCCCGCAATGCATTTGAGGGTACTTGAGATTATGTAATATTAATTAGTTTTTGAAATGTTTTTTTTAAATATATTAAAATAATATTTTTTTTTAATATTGAAAACGATTTAAAAACATAAAAAAATATAATTTTAAATAAAAAATTCATTTCTTTTTAAAAAATCCAATTAAAATACAATTACAAACGCCCTGCATTCCTTCCTACAACCATGGCATTTGTAAATGCTTTCTTTGGATTCAGCCTTAACTTGACCAAAGGTGAGTATAAGCATCACTACCATCAACAGGGATGATTATTTTTTATTTGGTTTTGGTTTTTTTTAAAAAAATTGGTTCAAACCAACCGGTTTCGATTCGATTTTTAGGACAATAACCGGTTTGGCTCGGTTTTTTCAGTTTGGCTTGGTTTTTTTTCCTGTTTGGCTTTTTTTTTCTGTTTTTTCGGTTTGAGTTCGGTTTTTTTGGTTTTAGGATTATAAAATCGAAACCAAACCGAACGATCAGTTTTTCTAAAATTTTAATCGGTTTTTTTTCACGGTTCAGTTTTTCCATTTTTTTTTCTAGTTTTCTCAATTTAATTAGTTTTTTTATTTTTTTCTCACCGCTAACCACCAGCATGAAAACAGAGCTTTTGTATTAAAACAAATAACAAACAAATCAATCTACATTAATTGACAGTGGCTACAACTTTATTCTGCAGATTCCTCGCCTTGATTTTCTTTAATTTCCTTTAACACTTACACTAACCAGAGGCCAAGTTTTAATTATATCTAGCTCAATGGTTAGAAACATTGATTCGTAAATTGATTGGATTGACAATTTGCATAATTAATTTTTCCATCTCTGATATATATATTAAGGTTTTAATTTTATGGCATCCAAATTGAAATCTGATACTAGTTTTACACACACACACACACAAATAATATACACGCACGCGCGCTTGAATTCGCTTTTAATACAAAATTTTATTAAATAGAAAAAACGATCGTATATAAATCTTATAAATCAGCATTCAATTACCAAATATCAAATATTTACAAAATAATATAGAAATACTTATAAGAAATTATATACATAAAGATATCTAAACAAATAACATTTTATTATCCGTACAAATAAGATTTTATTATCCGTACGTACCCTTATTCAAGAAACTCAGTAATTTATGTTTTTTGTGTGAAAAATAGTTGTTGGGTACTGTTGCGGGCTCTTTTGTGATTGTCCAACTATTATCGGAAAGAAAAACATGATGTGATTAGGTCAAAAAACCATGAGTTAATTAAGGTCTAATTCAATAAAAACCTGATGTTTAATTTCTTGATTTAAAAAAAAAAATTGATCAAAACTCGAAAAAAATAATCAAATCTTATATGATACCCATAAAAAAACTAGAAAAAACAAGAAAACTTGTTTTTATATTTAAATTTTATGCATAATTCAATAATACCCAATCTCAATCACAACCATAACGGGAACCACTAAAACAAATATAATAAATAAAAAGGTTGCAAAATAAAGAGAATATCCAATAGGCTGAGCCCAGCCCATAAGATAAAATACCACTTTATCTCACAAAGAAGGTGTCTCCACCTTGCAATTATTCATGCCTCTCAGTACAGTTTGAGGCCTCAGGGAATCCAAATTCGAAAATATAAAATAACTTACATAAGGGTTTAGTAGTTCAAATTAAATGCTGACCCCTGCTGCATATGTCTCGCCGAGTGACGGCATTTGGGATGCGAAGGGGTCACAGTTGAAGTTGAAGTTGAAGTTGCTGTTGCTGTTGCTGTTGGCCTCAGCAGTGGCAGGTGTCTCCATGGGGTTGTTCTGTGACGAATATTGTTCATAGAACAGTTAGAATATTGATAGTATGACAGATTAATAAGAAGAAAAAGAGAATGATTGGATTTTGTAAAAGAATATTTAAAAATTATCTTAATTTAAAAACTTCAACTACTGTATAAGGATTAAAACCTAATTTTATATTAAGTCATAACTAAGTTCGAAACCTCCACAACTCCATAGTAAAAAAGAAAACTCTAATAACCATCTCTATGCAGAAATTTAAACCTGTTGATGAGACCCAACTCTTTTGAACTTACTACTGCATCCCCTCAAATGATTTTATATAATAGAATGTACTTAGATAAAGAAATGAGAGCTTTTAGTGCTGCATTACCATCTCCCCGGCGTTCGCAGTATGCTCATATACCATGTGCCCCGAGCTGTAGAACTGCTTCCGCCGTTCTTCCTCTCTTATAAAGGCATTCCACTCTATGTCGCGCTCCCGCATTTTCTGTGCATGTTCCTCTTTCAAGGCACGAATCTCTTTTTCACGATCCTCACGTAAGGCAATCAGCTCCTGCAAAAAGTGCGTTGACGAAATTAATGGATATCTTTAAGAGACAAGATGTAGGCCTTCTATTGAGGAGTGAGTATTATTCATCTACATCTGCTTTCAAAGAGATCATGTACCCAAATTTTCTAATTAAGCTTATGTTTGTAAGCATGAGAGTCATAAAGTTTACTCATCAATAATGTATACTCAATAATGTATACTAACATAATTTACTATGAAAAGGTTCCCAGATTTAAACCAAATGGAATCGTAACAGCATTTCACGTACGGTGTGGCACAAGAGACATATATACTCGTCCTAAGTTATGTGAAAAGATCAGTTTATAGTGTACGAAGAGAAAATCCCACCTTCTCTAGTTCATGTATAGAATCACTTTGACGCTGTAGCTCGATCTTCTGTTTGGTACATTCTTCGCTAGTTTCCTTCAGATTCTTGTCCAAAGTAGATACTTGCTCTTTCAAAATAGATGCTTGTCCTTCAAGGTGGATTTTGCTTTCCTTAAGGTTTTCCATCTCTGCCTTCACTTTTTTCAACTCATCCTGCAAATTAGATAGGAAAAGAAATGAGTATGAGTTATTTATGAGAAAGAAAAATAAAGAATATCACCATAATGGAGTACTAGAGAGGGGTAATATTTGGCTGGCTACTTACCTTCTTTCTCTCACGGTAATCTCTGTCGATCTCCCGTTTGGTTTTCTTACCAGCTCTAGATGATGATGGCTGAACAGAACCTCGGGGCCGCTTATGACCAGAACCTGCGTGTTTGAACGTGTATGCATGAGCTGCTTTGGGGGCAGGCATCCATGAATACTATTACAGTTAACTTTTTTCCTTCCTTTTTCAATTGTATTCCCGATTTAATCCCTAACTTAGGTTATTTGTATAATTTGTTTTCCTATAAAAATGGTCCAGTACTAACCTTGTTTTTAGTATCTGTTTGACTTGGAATTATAATTAAAAAAATAGCCAATAAACCAATTAAAATGATATTATAATTAGCTTAGGTCACCAATGTAAATCAAAACGGTCATACAACAAATACATCGTACTAGTACTGAAAACATGTTTCACTAGAGAGAAATATAATATTGTGACAGCATATAACATTGTGGACCACACTCCATTTCATATTTTACTGAAGAAAAAATTGCAATTTAACATTGGATGCTAGAGGAGCAATAAGGAAATTTAATGCTAGAGGATGCTTATTAAAAAGAGCTATATGATACTTGATTAGTGTTTCCATATGCTAATCTTGATTATACTTTTGTGAAATATATAATTGGAAAAATTATCCCTAGCATTTTATAATTTGGTTAAAGTTACATTTATCTATCGAGTTTTGAAAAATTATACTTTGCATCCTTGATCAACACAAATTTTTAAATTGAATAAGAGACCAAGCTATCCTTATATGTAATACATTAAAAGTCAAACAAAAAACAAATTAAAATTTAATCTTCACCAAACACGATTTTTCTATTCAAAAAACCTAAAAAAAATCTCAAATTGAATTAAGCTTGGAAAGAACCCTCAAGTTTTCAATCATCTCTTTGAATCTCCATGAACCCCAAGTTGAATTTATTAATCTCAAATTATTATCCTCTCTAAGTGTATCTACGCCCTACAAATCCAATATCAATTAGTTTACCATCATCCACCCATTGTTGCAAAATCAATCGGGCTTCCTTCCTTTTCATTCGGACCTAGATCTGGGTATTATCTAATTGAATCAAGGGGATTAGTCAATTCAAGGCCTTTGTTCGGGTTTAAAGAGCTAGTCAAGGCAACAAATGGGTTTTCATCCCGAATTCCTTTGGGAGAAGATGGATTTGGTTTTGGATTTGGATTTGGATTTTTTTTTTCAGGGGTAAGAAGTACTTGAATTTATTATTGAGGGAGGTGAAGGTGTGCTGGTGGATTTTAAAAGAAAATTTTCTTTTTCAATGGCATTATTAAGATTATGATAGTAATTTAAAAGTGAAACAGCGATGGCAGCGAATATCTTTCTTTTTTTTTTCCTCAGTGTCAGTGTTGTTCCATCAAGAGAAGCAAACCTCGGTAGATGGGCTATGGGATAGGTTCGAGTAAGAATTTAGTAGTTTATGGATTGGAAATGAGATTGGAAATAATCTTTCAGAGCCATTAACAAGAATGGTGATGACTGTTAAAGTTCTAGAGTGGATGAGTGGGGTTTTTTTTTAAGAAAGAACTGGGAAGAGATAAAATGGTGTTGATTTTCGTTTTTTGATGAGAGTGGTTCTTGATAACTGTTGAACTTTTGTTTGTAATTTTAAACAAACAATAAGGACAAGTTCTAAGTTCTTAATGAGAAGGACAAGATGATTAATATGAATAGACAATCATCGACAAATCGGGTGGTTCTTTTATAGATCAGACTGGTTGTTGATGATAATGATTGATCGGCATGGTGGTCAGTGGATGTGTGGGTTGTGGTTGTTGACTATATAACAACAATGGTTGGTGGATTTAGGGGAAGATAAACAGTAGCATGTTGTAAGGACTTGTTTAGTTGTGAGGAATAAAAAAAGGGGGGAAGTGATGGCTAGGTTTTGTGTTTACGAGGAAGAGATGGGTGGAGATCACTAGAGTTTTTTATCCAATGACAAATTTATAATATTTAATATAAAAGCTTTTTACCATGAAAAACAAAGGTAAACTTGTAGATAATTAGATAATTTTTGTTGATTTTGTTGAGTCATGCTAGGTATAAGATGTAAATTGTGAAGCACACAACAAAGTTTAGGTTACAAAGTGTAATTTTTTAATACTTAATAGGTAAATGTACTTTCAACCAAATTATAAGATGTTCGGGGTAATTTTTCTTAAATATTATGATTTGGTTAATATTTTGTCATTGAAATATCTTTTTAACGATAAAATATACTTGATACATGTTTTGTAGATAGTATATTAAATGAGATGATATATATGTTGTCATGAATTGAATTTATGTTCATATGAATTCATGTTTAAGTTAATATAATTAATGAGTTGCATTAATTTTCATTAACTTGATCATATGATTTCTTATGTTTTGTTTATTTGATTACATAAAAGTTCCTTGTCAATTTCCAATTAAGTGGTTAAGTAGTACTTCTAATGAGATGTACATAACTTATTTTATATTTAAAAGTTAACTTGTCTTAAACTAAAAACATAACTTTATTATAATAAAACAATTCACTTGTTTTAAACTCAAAAATTAACTTTTTTTTTATCCTATATGCTTAAAAATTATGATATCATACTTGGATCATTATGTTTTTGAATGATGTTATAATCATATGTTTATTTGAATGCATATGTGATATGCTTGTATGAAACATGCATTAATGCATAAGTTAAATGATAATTAAATACAAGGTCAAGGCATCTACAAGAGTTAGAGTAATATGGATGTTAGAGTAAGTAGCTTTACTTAATGAAAATAAAAACACATATTACTTGTATTTGTATGTTGTACAAGCTTTGTGAATATTAGATTCATTCAAGGGAATCATCAAATAAGCAAGGTATGGACATATGAAGTTCAAGAACAAGAAAGTTGATGCAATAATGATTTTCAACTTCGATAATCCAGATCTTGTACTGAGAGTTTTCCAAATAATATTTAATTTATTTATAAATTTGTTTCCACATCGACAAAACCTAAATAAAATTGAAAGAACACAAGAAAACCAAGAAAAGATCAAAACACACAAAACAAGATAAATAGTACAACACCTAAATTGGTTTAACTAATTTAGAGAAATGACTTGCCATTTCTCAAAAGAGTTTGATCATTGCTATAAAACAATTCAGTTGATTCCTAAAATTTTCAGAATTTGTCTAGTAACTTTAAAATGGTCTAACCAATTCCAACAATGGTCTATCTGATTTTTCAAAGAGTAAAAATATTTTGAAAATTATGCCTAATGTTAGTTTGATTTTTTAGCTCTATAAATATACCTCACTTCAGCAAAATAATCAAGAATATCCAAGGTAAGATTTTAATCTTATTTTCACTCTTAAACAATCTCCAACAACCTTAGATTTACTCTTATTTAATCAAAAAACAAGGTTAAAGTGTTGCTAACAAAATTCTTTCATATGCTTCATTTGTATTTCATTTAACTATATTAAGAGAATAATATTATAAAAGTGTAAGTGATTCTTAAAACACTTGGAAAAACCTTTTAAAGCGTATTTACATGGTTTGATACTTGTTCATTTATAAGTATTGGTGAGGAAGGGCAAGTTAATCATGTATCAATCAAAAAGATAAGATGATAGATTTGATCTTCAGCCTGTGTAAAAGGATTGAGTTAGATCATGGGCTCATGAAAGGATTGGGAAAGGTTTCAAACTTTAACCTATGAAAAAAAATGTATAAGGTTTGGTCTTACACATAAAGTAGTCCACACGAGTTTTAGTGAAACTTTTGAATGGTGATTAAGAAATAAGAGTATTTAGTTTTCTAAACCTCTATAAAAATATATATGCACACTTTAACCCTATCTCATTATGTATTATAAAAGTCTTGAAGTGTTGATTGAATTAGTGTGTATTTAAGCTTGTCTGTATTGTTGTTTGAGATGTTTATTTGGATTTATGTATATATTGTTTTAAGTTAAGAAAACATTTTTTTATCTAGAATACCTAATTCACCATCCTTTTAAGTTCACCTAGCACTTTTAAGTTTTTCAACAAATGAGAAATTTAATTTAAATAGAGTTTTTTTTTTTTTTATATATATATATATTATGATGAATTTTATAGAGATTTTGGTTTGTTATAATCTGATTGTGAGCTAAATATAATTGTTAAGGCTCCCATGTAGCTTTTCCATAAATTCTTGAATTTCTTATTTAAATTATAATTAAAATATTTATTAATCTTTATTAAGTGTGCATTATTGTATTCAATTCTTTTGAATGATTATCCTAGTATTTATTTACTTCATCATCTTTTATCCTATGTAAAAGGAAACCAAAGATATCATAAAAAAGATATACACATAAAGTTTTTCATTAATTAAAGGTTGGGTGCCAAATTCAAAGGTTTCTTCATGGCTAACAAGGGTTGCAGTTTTAACTACAAAAATTGCTTTAACATTTTTGTATTACTTATCTTCTCCACCGCTCAGTCATTCTCTTGTCGGCTCCGATACTCTTTTGTTCAATAAAAGTCAGTATTTCATTCAAAAAGAAAATAACATTAAAACAGTCTTTTGTTTCTTTTTTTACAAAGAAGAAAATCTCAAAAAAAAAAAACCCTTAAAAAGAGTACAAAATAGAATCGCATGAAACCCAGGCCTAAAGAACTTAGCTTGAGCTGAAAAAGTGAGAGAAATCAAAGATTATTCAACAGATCGGATGCTTAAAACATTTCCTTATCATATATTCATCCATCTAACTAGATCTAACCTTGCATCTATGTATTTAGCCAAAAAAAAAACATGAGAACATAGATCATTCAACTCCAAGAGATTTTAAATAAGTGAAGTCTCAAAATCATGGAAGATTAAATGGTTATTTTTATTTTATAATATAGTCTCGAAATTATGAAATATTAAATGGTTTATAAAATCAAAACTACTAAATATAACCACAATTAATATTTGACTTACCAGTGATACTTGGATCTTGAAAATCCTGAACAGAACTGGGATCTTCCTTCCCCAAATTCCCTGCCATCTTCGAACCTCCTGAAGATATACAAGTTCAGTGTTTTTTCTTCTTCTTTTTTTTTGAGGGTGAGAGAGAGGATCCCCTTGCTAAATAATCCCATTTGGCATTTGGGCAAGGCTTTGAAACAGCTAATCAAGGGAACAATCGACTTCTGAAGTAAAACGTTCGATATCGAAGGATTCAAATCAGAAATACTATTTGAATGGACCCACTTTTAATCCAGGAGAGTTGCAAGTTGACAAGGTGATATACTGGACCCAAAGAGATAAAAGGCATGTGGAAAGCACTTTTTTTTAAAAAAAAATTAAATTTTTTTTACCTATTTATTATTAAAAACAAAATTAAAAAAAATACTTTCAGTCAAAAGAAATTAGTTTCATTTCTAAAAAAAATATTTTTTTTTATTTTAAATAAAAATACTTTCCAGAAGTTGTGAAAAAATTAAAAATATTATATTATTTGCTAATTATAATAAATTTGGTCCTCAAACTTTTGATTGCTATATATTTTATTTTAATTTTTTTTTTCAATTTCACCTCTTATAATTTAATTTGATTTGATTTTTATATTAACTTTATTCTTATTTTTATGATTGTTATTTTTTTTAATTAAAATTTTTTTATCTATCAAATTTGGTACTCATTCTTTTGATTTTTACTTATTTTATTTGAAATAATTTATGAAATTATTATTATTATTATTTTAATTTCACTATCTTTCAATTTTTTTATTTGTTAGATTTGATAACTATTATTTTGATTGTTATTTATTTTATTTGAGATAATTTATGAAATTAGATTTTTTTTTTCAATTTCATTTTCATTCAACTTTTTAATTTGTAAGATTTTTTCTTCATTATTTTAATAAAATTGAAAAAAAATATTAATAAGTTATTTTCCAACTCATTTTTCATGACATAACCAAACATTAAAAAGTGTTTTCCAACTTATTTTTCATGACACTACCAAATATCAAAAAATAATTTACTTTTTAAAAATTTATTTTTCAAGGAAACATCTTTTCAAAAGAAAATTACTTTTCAGCAAACAAACGGAACTAAAAAATAGCCAAGAAGCTATGACAGTAGACACAAGAGAAAAAAGATGATTATGAATAGCCATGTATTAATGTATGTTAAACTCATGAAAATTAAATTTATCATGAGTTGAGAGGACGTGTTAAAAAAATAATTAAGGAAAATATTTTTTATTATTTTTTAATTGATTAAAGGAAGAATCAAGGAATTGATAAAATCAAGATAATTAAGAAATTATTTTTATCATCTAATCAAAGGAGATAATAAAGTATTTTGTATAATTGATTTTATTCTATTTCATTTTATATCTTATTATATAACAACTATAAACTTTACATAAATTAAATGTAAAACACATAATTAAATTATGGAATAATATCTTTCTATTCTATTCTTAAATTTATATTGTTTTTTAGCATGGATGATTTTTTTTTGTTTTGTCCACTTCATGACCGTCATATTATTAAAGAACTCTAAAACGTGTGGGATATCCCTTTGTAGGGGGTTTTTTTTCTTTTGTTTTTTTACATGTTTGTTTTTGCTTTTTTTTACCCAAAATTGATTTCTTCTTTTTTTTTTTGTTTTTTTTTAAAAATTATTTCAAAATTATCTTTGCTAATTTTTTTAAATATTGAGCTGGTTGAAAATTTAACCATGTAGTTTTTTTCTTTAAAACATTGTGGATTGCTATAATATTCTCATACATTGTTTTCTTTTTTTATGATTTTTTTATTCTTTTTTTTTTAAATGGTCTTTGTAGATTTTAATTTTTTTTATATTAAATTAGTTGAGAATTTAGCTTTGTAGTTTTTTTTTTAAAAAAAAACAATATGAATTGCTACAGTGTTTCCCCTACATAGTTTTTATTTTGCTGCCGTGTTTCCCCATATATTTTTTTAAAAAATTATCTTTATCGAATTTATTTTTTCAATATTAAGCTGGCTAATAATCTAGCTTTAGCTTTCTCCATATGTTTTATTTTTATTTTTTTTATTTTTCTTTTTTTCCAAAATTGTCATTTTTTACATATTTTTTTTGTTTTTTTTTCAGAATTATTTTTGTTGATTTTATTTTTTTACAATTGAGCTGGTTGAAAATTTAGTTTTTTTATCTTTTTCTTTAAAACACTGTAGCTTTCCCCACGTGTTTTCTTTTCGTTTTTGTTTCCTTTTTTGTACATTTTTTTTTTTTCATTTCTTTTACCCAAAATTGACTTTTTTTTTTTAGATAGCCTTTGTCTGTTTTTTTTTATATATATATTGAGCTGGTTGAGAGATTAGCTTTGTAGCTTTCTTTTTTTTAAAAAAATACTATGGATTACTACAGTGTTTTCCTTACATGGTTTTTGTTTGCTACAGTGTTTCCTCCACATGTTTTTTTTTTAAATTATCTTTGTTAAATTTATTTTTTCAATATGGAATTGGTTGAGAATTTATCTTTAGCTTTAGCTTTCCCCATTTTTTTTTCATTTTTTTAAATTTTCCCCACGTTTTTTCATTATAATTATAATTATAATTATAATTATAATTATTATTATTATTATTATTATATTGTATTATATTATATAACTGTTTTTTTCTTTTTATTTTTTTAATGAATTTTTTTGTTTGATTTAGTTTGTTAATGTTAATTTTTTTTTATTTAATTATCAGATTTTCATGATACGAATCTCGGGTTTGATGGATTAACCTGATTTGACGAGTTATTTTTTTCATTTAGTTTAGTTTGTTAAAGTTAATTTTCTTTCTATTTAATTATTAGACTTTCATACTTTCATGACACGTATCCTAGGCTTGACGGGTTAACTTGGTTTAATGAATTAACCCGGTTAATTCTAGGTAAACCCATCATTTTTTTTTCTATTTAGTTATCAAACTTTCATGATGAAAATCTCAGGTTTTATGGGATAACCTGGTTTAAAAGGTTGACCCAATTAATTCAATTTTTTTTCATTAGTTTTTTCCTTCCTGTTGATTTTTTTTCTTTGTTTTTTTATGACACATAGCCAGACCCACATCCAGTATTCTTGGTTCCAGCGTTACAGCCAAACTCACTTAAACTTGGATCATGCAAGTTTAATTTTATTATTAATATTATAAATATTACTCTTAAGTCAGGCGTTGCAGCCAAACCCAATATTTTTGGGTATAATTTTGCTGAAAAACCCAAGATTTTTAAATTTTTATTTTTTTAAATATTTTTTATGCAAAAAAAAATGACATCGGCATCACGCGGGTATCAAAGCTAATAGAATAATCTAAAAGGCGTGGGAAAGTACTATAGCTTTCCCCACACCTTTCACTTTCCCTTTATTAATATATTATATTATTATAATTACTATATTGTAATTATAATTATAATTATTATATTATATTATATTATATGATAACATATACCAAGCCTTTCACTTTCCCTTATATTAATTAATATATTATATATACTATTATATTATATTATATTATAACATATACTAAAAAAGTAAATGAAACGCTAAATTGTTTTTTTTTCTTTTTTTCTTAATAATTTTTATTTGTTTGATTTAGTTTGTTAATGTTAATTTTTTTATTTAGTTATTAGACTTTCATGACACGGATCCCGGGTTTGACGGATTAATGTGATTTGACGAATTAATCTGAAATTTTTTTCTTTTTAATTAATTTTTTTGTTTAATTTAGTTTATTAATGTTAAATTTCTTTCTATTTAATTATCAGACTTTCATGATACGTGTCCCAGGCTTGACGGGCTAACTTCGTTTGACGGGGTAACCCAGTTAATTTTGGGTAAACCCGTCAATTTTTTTCTATTTAGTTATTAAACTTTCATGACGTGAATTGTAGGGAACGATTGGTGTGGGCTTAAATTAACAATGGTTTTGATATTAGAGACTTCTATTTCATCATAATTGTTTTTTCGTTTTATGCTTTTCACGGTGGATTACACAGTACAGTCCACAGTGAAAAGACTGATGCTTTTTTTTTTCTTTTTAATTAATTTTTTTATTTAGTTTATTGATATTAAATTTTTTTCTATTTAGTTATCAGACTTTCATAACATGGATCTTAGGTTTGATAGGTTAAGCCAATTAATTTAGATTTTCCTTTTCTTTTTCTTCTTTTGTTTTTTTCTTTTTATAAGTTTTTTTTATTTTTTCTTTTTAATTAATATGTTTTATTTAATTTAGTTCATTAACATTTAATTTAGTTTATTAATATTAATTTAGATGACTGGTTGTTCAAGGTTGTGCAAAAGGTGCCGAAGGGGAACAGGAGAAGACTGGCTCAAGATCAAACATATCCGTAAAATCGAGGTTGACGATGATGACAGTGGTGAGGGAACATCTCATTTATGAGGATTTAAATTTATCATATTTAGTTTCACATTTTTATCCATTCTTCAATTCCTTTTTCTTCGCTTAAATTATTTTCCCTGAAAAAAAAATGCAATGTTTATTTGACAAAACCTCTTGTGTTTTGGAGGGGTTGGTTCAAGTGGAACTCCATCAGATTTAACCAGAGGAAAAGAACAAGACAAGGCATGTCATGTCAAGTCATGATAAAATGCAAAGTTAACTAATTCATTCAGCAATTTAAATTTCTTTGAACTTAATACATCATTATTAAATTCTATGTTTGTCTAATTTCTTCAGGTTTATTACTGTGAGGGTCCTGTCGGCCAAGATCTTCTACGACAGTTTGTCTCTTGCAAAGATCAGCTGAAGGTTCGGAGTGTCTGCTTTTTGTAATTTCCTTGGCTAGCTATATGTGATGATTTGTCATTAATAAATTGATAAACATTTGGTTGTTCTGAATTATTTAAATAATTATGCTAATTGTTTCTAATAATACAACAGTCATCAAGAATCTCAAACTTACTACAGTGTCTCATTCATGAGTTTCAAAGATCTTAACGAAGAGACATCCAATAACATATTAAAAGTTTATAAATTTTTACACTCTGTTTTTCATTAAATTTTGAATTTTTTGATACTTTAATAACATTTTTAAAACATAAAAACAAACAGTTTTTAGATTTGATACCATAGTGGTAGAGATTGTCATATAGAATTTGGAGCTGTATATGGTGCTCTTCCATTTGTAATATATTTACTCAGACCTGGTTTTCGTCATACTGGATTTTATAGCTTAAATATTAAACGAAACCAGGTTGCAGCTTGCAGAGGAGGTAGGGGTGGTGGTGTGAGCTCTGTTTTGAAAATTTTCATTTGTCTCATTTTCCTTTTCTAAACTATGTGCCACCAGCAACAAGCAGCTTAAATTTATCTAATCATCGTTATCGAGCTTTAATTTAGCATTAGTGACTTGAATTTGAATCATCACTATCCAGATATTCCTTGTGCAAAAGATAAGGAGAGCTCCTTTTTGTTTCGTTCATGTCATTTTCCTTGCTTCTAGGCCATGGGATGTTTCTAGGCCAAGATTTAAAGCTATTCCCCTACACATATTTGCCTTATCTCAACTTAAAGGCCAAAATTAATACCCAATTAAAGTTCATTTATTAAGGAAGTGCAGGATTCAAAGATATGAGACTAAGATGAAAAGCATGGAAAAAAGAGATGGGTTTTTTGAACTTGGGGCTAAACATACACTTTAATCCTCTAACTTTTTAAATTATAAACTTTCAGTCCCTAACAATTTATATTATTTGTTAATTATAATTTTTATTATAATGATCAGCCTTGGATATTTATTTCTAGTTACTAAGCAGAAGTGGTTGCCAAAAGGTGTGATTTGTTGCTTGAAATTTCTTCAAACTTTACTCATCTATGAGTGTGAAAATCTAGAAAATTTATGCGAAGATATGCAAGGTCTTGAAAAGATGCCTTCTTTGTTGTTTCATTTTTTCAAAAGATTACTACTTCTAGGATATTGGTTGAATTGCGTTTCAGAAAATGTTTTATTAAAATTAATTTTTTTGCTTAAAATTAATTTTTTTGTTTTATTATTTTATTTAATGAATTGATGTAAAAACTATTTTTTAAAATAAAAAAATTTAATATATTTTTAAATAAAAAAATATTTTAAAAAACATCCTAGTATAATTTCGAATTGCACATGAACTCATTCAATCAAAAGTCCAAATGATAGCTTGGAACATGCTGGCTTGCGTTATATGTGCGAGCTGATCTCACAATGTTTCTTCCAAGTTTATGAGGAAGCAATTTCCAAGATCACCAAATGAGTTTTAACAAATACATAAGCTCATTTTGAGCTAATTTTTAAATTATTTTTTTTAAATTTTATTTCAAGTTAATTAAAAATTATACTTCAATATTTATTTTAATTTATTTTATATGAGATTATTCTAATCTCATTACTAAATTGTGAATTTAATAGGATAATCTGAATTAATTATTTTATTTTTTTTGTAATTTATTTTTTATAAAATTATTTTGATTTAAATCATGAGTTTGCTTGATGTATTTATTGACAAGCACTTCATTAAAGAAACAATGTGATATAACTTTTTTTTCCATTATAAAATATTGATTCTATCATAGCTTTATTTTCTATTACTTATTTATTATTAATTTACAATTATAATAATATTAAATATATTTATTTTATAAATCTAGGCAGCATACGGCATGCCATCTCGTTTACTTGTATAAAAGCTAAGGGACCCTCGCAGGTCCATGTGTTTATCATGTTGCTGAACCTGCCAACACGTTAGATGGAGGATACCTGCTGATTAGTCAATAAAGTCAATTATATAAATACTCCATCACCTAAATAAAAAAAAGTCTCACTTCCACACAAATAGCATTCCAAGTAGCTGTAATGCACTCATAACAAGGGTGTGTTTGATTTATTTTTATTTTAAAATGAAATTTTTTATATTTTTAGATTATTTATCAAAAATAATTTTTTAAAAATAAAAAAAACATTACTACACAACTATCCGAATCTCAAAAAAAAAAAAAACACCCTAAAAAATTAATTTGCAGGCAATAATTAACTCACTACAAGACGAAAAAACAACTGTTTGTTCTATTTGGTCTTTGCAAAAGTCAGGGGTTCACCCAAATTCTACGGACCCATCCACAAACCATTTAGAGTAAAAAAGAAAAAAGAAAAAAAAGAGGCAAACAATGGTCAAAGATGCTCCGCAGCTGTAATGCACTCATAATAAAAAATTAATTATTTATAAAATTATATCAATCTTCTGATTTAAATCACGAATTTAATAAATTAATTCAAGCTTCTTTAGAGTAAAAATAAAATAAGGGCAAGCAATGGTCAATGATGTTGGTCCAAGCCGAAGAAGTGCACCGGCTAAGCTCCTTTAATGAAATGGGTGCATTTAGTAAAAGCACATAAATTCCACCAAAAATATATTTCAATGGTCAAAGATAAGGGTCCATGCCAAAGACAATAATTCAAACACATATCAGAAATGATAACACTTCACTTGCAATTTTTTCTTCTGTAAAATTTGAATGGTCCACAATATTATGTGCTGTCATAATATTATATTTCTCTCTCGTAAAACATGTTTTTAGTACTAGTATGATGTATTTGTTGTATGACTGTTTTGATTTATATTGGTGACCTAAGCTAATTATAATATCATTTTAATTGGTTTATTAGCTATTTTTTCAATTATAATTCCAAGTCAAACAGATACTAAAAACAAGGTTAGTGGACCATTTTTATAGGAAAACAATTTATACAGATAACCTAAGTTAGAGATTAAATCAGGAATACAATTGAAAAGGAAGGAAAAAAGTTAACTGTAGTAGTATTCATGCATGTCTGCCCCAAAGCAGCTCATGCGTACACGTTCAAACACGCAGGCTCTGGTCATAAGCGGAAGAAAAGCACACCGGAGATCAACAAAGATTACCGTGAGAGAAAGAAGGTGAGTAGCCAGCCAAATATTACCCCTCTCTAGTACTCCTTTGTGGTGATTTTCTTTCCTTTTCTTTCCCTCATACATAGCTCATATTCATTTCTTTTCCTATCTAATTTGCAGGAAGAGGTGGAAAAACTGAAGGCAGAGACGGAAGAACTTAAGAAAAGCAAATTCCACCTTGATGGACAAGCATTTCAGCTGAGAATGGATCTGAAGGAAACTAGAGAAGAAAATATCAACCTGAAGATCGTGGAAAAGAGTCAAAGTGATTCTATACTTGAAATAGGGAAGGTGGGATTTTCTCTTCATACACTATAGTCTATAAACTGATCTTTTCACAAAACTTGGGACGAGTATATATGTCTCTTGTGCCACACCGTGAAATGCTGTTACGATTCCATTTGGTTTGAATCTGGGAACCTTTTCATAGTAAATTATATTAGTATACATTATTGATGAGTAAACTTTATGACTCCCATGCTTACAAATATAAACTTTAATTAGAAAATTTGAGTACATGATCTCTTTGAAAGCAGATGTAGATGAATAATACTCATTCCTCAATAGAAGGCTTACATCTTGTCTCGTTTGATATCCATTAATTTCGTCAACATACTTTTTGCAGAAGCTGATTGCCTTAGGTGAGCATCATCAAAAAGAGATTCAAGCCTTGAAAGAGGAACATGCACAGGAAATGCTGGAGCGCAACAGAGATTGGCATGAGAACGCCGGAGAGATGGTAATGCAGCACTAAAAGCTCTCATTTCTTTATTTAAGTACATTCTATTATATAAAATCATTTGAGGGGATGCAGTAGTAAGTTCAAAACAGGTTTAAATTTCTGTATAGAGATGGTTATTAGAGTTTTCTTTTTTACTATGGTGTTGTGTAGGTTTCAAACTTAGTTATGACTTAATATAAAATTAGGTTTTAATCCTTATACAGTAGTTGAAGTTTTTAAATTAAGATAATTTTTAAATATTCTTTTACAAAATCCAATCATTCTCTTTTTCTTCTTATTAATCTGTCATACTATCAATAATCTAACTGTTCTATGAACAATATTGTTCACAGAACAACCCCATGGAGACACCTGCCACTGCTCAGGCCACCACCTTCTTCTTCAACTCTGACCACTTCGCATCCCAAATGGCGTCACTCGGCAAGACATATGTAGCAGGGGTAAACATTTTGAACTACTAAACCCTTATTTTATATTTTCGAATTTGGTTTTTTTCCCCTAATACCAGTCAGCTTGACCCGAGTTTATCTTGGGCAAAATCCGGGATACAAGTCAATAAGATTGATCTCGGTTATCCTCTAATTTTCTTAAAAAAAAAAAGATGAAAACAAAATTATTTTGATCAATTTTTTTAAAAAAACATCAACAAATTAAAGATTGGGTTTCTATTAGATTAGATACTGGTCAACTCAAGTTTTTGACCTTGTTAATTGAGGTTTTTTTTTTTTTTTTCAACTTGGATTGGTTCAGACTCCAAGTTAGTTAGATCTCATATCAATTTATTAGGTTAATCTGGATTTTACAATTATGATTTATATAGTTTTAAAGAGGAGTTTTAATACTGCTTTTATATTAGTTTGGTATATGTAAAGAAATAAGCTTTTCAACTACTTAGGAGAGATCATCGCGTTTTTGTTGCATCTGTTCTTATATGACTATTCTTTCTCTGTTAGTCTTTATATTCTTACAAAATGTTTAATTGAATCTCGTTTTCACAAAGTTAATTATGTCCTTGGATGTCAATGATTTGCTTAATTATCCCTTCATTTGTCCTAAATATTACACAGTATTTGAAAGTATAGTAGTTATTATTTTTTAAAATATTTTTTATTTAAAAAATAAAAAAATGTTTGTTTTAAATTATATCCTTATACATTAATTTTAAATTTAAAGTTTTTAAAATTATAGTAATGATTATGGGACATTCATTAGACACTGTCACAATTCATAAAAGGAAATCTAGATATCACTCTTGTAACAACAAGCTTTCTTGACACAAGAGCATCATAATCTCATAATCTAGATCATGAATTTTACGAGCTAGCTAGATTATCTCGAGTTTTTTTAATTGATATTTTTTTAATTTAATCCGTAAACATTATATTTATTGAAAATTAAACTTTATAATTGTTTTTTATTTTGTTTCTATAGAGTTATTTTGATCTCTTGACCCGAGTTTGATAGGTTAACTTAGGTTGACTTGAGTTGTTTTTTTTAAATCAATTTAATCCTTCAACATTATGTTGATTGAGAATTGAACTTTATTTTTTTTATTTACTTTTTATTGGGTTATCATGGTTTTATGATCTGGTTTGTAGGTTAAGCCAATTAACTTAGTTTTTTTTTTAGTTAAAACTTTTTCAATTTCATTCTTCAATATGAGGTTGACTAGAATTTATATTTAATGATTTGTTTCGGTTTAATTTCTATAAGGTTATCTTGGTCTCGTGACTCGGGTCATAGGTTTGGTCAGTTAACCCGAGTGGTATTTTATCTTTTTTTTTTAAAAAAAATTCATCCTTTAACATTAAGTTGATTTAGAATTGAGCTTTATAATTTGTTTTCTATGGGATTATTCTAGTTTCATGATCCAAGTTTGTCAAGTTTACCAGGTTGACTTGACTTATTTTTTTAATTGATTTTTTTTTTCAATTTCATCATTCAACATTGAGTTAATTGAGAATCTGGTTTAATAAATTTTTTGATTTGTTTTTTATAGGGTTATTAGGGTCTCATGATCTCGATAATGGATTTGGCAGGTTAATCTGAGTTAATTTAATATGTTGTTATTTTAATATTTTTGTAAAAATATCATCTTAATTTTTTTAGTCAAACTATATTTTTTATAAGTTATTTGAGTTATCTTTGAACTTGTTAAGTTGACAATGTCACATTATTATGCTATAAACGACATTAACAACACCAAGATATTATTTTTATGTCTAGAAAAAATTAATCAGACCCACATCATAGCGCGAAGAATAATCTAGCAATGACCTAAAGACCATTGTCAATATGCTTTGATTTTTATGTTGCATAGATCACTCATTGTTACCTCTTTTAACAATATTTAATATACAGATAAATTAACAAAATACTAGAAGAGGTGGTGCTTTGATTGTGCACCACTTCACAAAACACTATCTATTTCAATAGTGTTTTGTTGTTTTCTATTTTTTTAATTTTAATTTTATTATTTAATATTTGATTCGTTGAAAATTAAACATTTTGATTTGTTTTGATTTGCTTTTTATGATGTTGTCTCAATCTCATGATGTTGGGCACATGTTTCATGAGTTAACCTAGTTGATTTTTTTTGTTAACTTTTTTTTAATTTTTTCAATTTTAATTTGATCATTCAACATTTATTTTGTTGCAAATTAAGCTTTATTATTTGTTTTATTTACTTTCTATAGGGTTATCTCAATCTCATGATATGGGATATAAGCATGGTAAATTAATTTGGTTGACTTAGGTTTTTTTTTTAGATTATATTTTTTTTTCAATTTCATCCTTCAACATTTTATTAATTGAGAATTAGATTTCATGATTTGTTTTGGTTTGCTTTCTATGAGGTTATCTCGATCTTATGACTTAAGTCATGGGTTTAAGAGCTAATCCGGGTTGAATCAGACAATTTTTTTAGTTTTTAATTTTTTTTTAATTCCATCCTTCAATATTAGATTGATTAGGAATTATGATTCAAAATTTATTTTTATTTGCTTTTTATATGGTTATACAAGCCTTATAACTCGGGTTGAGAGTTTGGAATGATAACTTGGGTTAACTTAGGTTTTTTTGTTTGCTTTTAATGAGGTTATCCCAGTATCATAACCTGAGTCATACGTTTGGCGTGTTAACCCGGGTCACGAGTTTGTATGTTAACTTGAGTTGAATTGAGTTGTTTATTTATATAATTTTTTAATTGATTTTTTTTTCAATTTCATATTACAACATTGAGTTGATTGGAAATTGAGTTTTATAATTTGTTTTGATTAGCTTTCAGTGGAGTTATCCCGATCTCATTACCGGGTTGTGAGTTTAGAAAGTTAACTTGGGTTGACTCAATTTTTTTTTATATCTTTTATAATTAATTTGTTTTTTTCAATCTCATTTTTCAACATTAGATTGATGGGGAATTAGGCTTTATAATTTATTTGGTTTGCTTTTTTATAAGGTTATCATGGTCTCATGACCATGGTTGTGGACTTGACAAGTTAACCCGGATCGACTTGAATCGATCCAATATGTTGTTGTCTCAATATTTCAAAAAGATGTTGTCTTGAATTTTTTTAGACAAATTACATTTTTATATAAAATATTGAAATAATATATTTTTAAAAATTTATTTTTGATATCAAAGTATCAAAATAATCTAAAAATATTAAAAAAAATTAAAACAAAAATAAAATACAATAAAATAAAACACTTTATCGCCAAAAAACAAATGAGGGATTAATTTCCTCAGCCTTCAGCATTGTGCGTTCAAAAAATTATAAAAACTTGTTTAAAAATATATACTTTTTTATTGATTTTTCTTTTCGTTATTTTCCACTATATTGTATTTGATTAGGGCTTGTTAAAACAGTTTCATAATGTGTATGTCAATGAGGGCAGAACGAGCCTGACATGTATGGCTAAGCCTTAAGTCTTGTATGTGCTTCAGAATGTTGGTTCCATGGCATGTCCTGCACAATATAGTTGCTTCCAATGTCACTCTTTCATGCCTGTTACTGTCAAGTACACATACAAAACCCTGCTAGATTGACATAGAATGAATGGCTCTAAGTTAATGGGACAAGATAGACAAAAACAGCAGATTTATATTGGAAAGTGCGGCAAACCCTGCTAGATTGACATAGAGGTAGAACAACATTTTCTAACCCCTTCCCTGTTGAGAAGATAAGCTTAAGTTGATCTGCTATAGATAAGAAGATGTTGATCTCCTGTTGAAGTCAATCTGCTACAATTCCAGCTGGTATAGATGAACCGATTGAGTTGGACTCAATCACTTGTAGCTCCTATTTTCTAGACACACGTTTGTATATATATACTTGATGTAAACACTTCTGTGTCAAACATGAGAAATTAATAAAACAGTTCTTCATTCTTCTTCATCATCTAGTTTTCATGGTATCAGAGCATATGAAACTCTAAAACCAAGCTTCCGCAAAATTCTCCAATGGAGGACAGTACTAATTCAACAAGTATCAACAAAAATACTACCCTTCCAAACATGACCTTTTTAACCATTGATCCCTCTGATCCCTTTTTTATCCATGCATCAGATCATCCAAGCATGACTCTTGTTCCGAAAGTTCTTGATGGAACCAACTATGCCATGTGGAGACGTTCCATTTTAATAAGTCTCAGCGCCAAAAACAAGCTGGGATTCATCAATGGAACCATATCTATACCAGGTGAATCTGATCCTAAATACATGTTATGGCAACGATGCAATGATATGGTTCTTTCTTGGATTCTCAACTCTTTAAATCAAGAGCTTGCCAATAGTGTTCTTTATGTTGAAACCCCCTCTGAAATCTGGTTGGATCTACAAGAACGATTCTCACAAGGTGATTTTTCTCATCATTATCAAGTTCAGCGTTCCATAGTAGAATTGCAGCAAAATCAGGATTCCATCTTCGCATATTACACCAAGATAAAAACACTATGGGATGAATTAAAAATGAGCAGTCCAGCTATTCAGTGCACTTGTGGTGGAATGAAACAACTGTCAAACAATGAAGAAAAGATGAGACTTGGTCAGTTTCTTATGGGATTAAATGAGAGCTATTCAGCTATTAGAGGACAAATCATGCTCATGCAACCTTTACCAACTGTTAAGAAAGCGTACTCACTCTTATGTGAGGAAGAAAAACAACGAGGACTGGTTGAGCACAAGGTTACTGAACAGGTTCACGCCATGAATGTCAAAAGACCAGGCTATACTTCACAACGACAAGATTTCTCTCGAAATTGAATGCCTGGCTCATCAACAATGCAAGGATCCAAGAAACGACTTCACTGCTCCTACTGTGATGGAACAACACATACTGTGGAGAGATGTTTCTATTTGATTGGGTTTCCTGTTGGTCATGCTCTTCATGGCAGGAATGTTCAGCCTAGGAATCGAGCTCAAAAGGTTGCTGCAAATCAAACAGGAATTGAATCATCTCACACCAATATCAAGTCTGTTCAAATCTCTGATCAGCCTCTTCAATTCACTCCGGAAGAATTTTCACAAATCAAAGCTTTCTTCCAAAACGAGAAATCCACAGTCTCTGCCAATTATACAGGTAACTCCACTCCATTTTGTTCATCATTCACGACTCACAATTCCAAGTTTATTCAATGGATCATTGACAGTGGAGCCACTAACCATATAGCTACTTCAGTTGTTGATAAAACCATTGTCCCTATGTTCTCTCAAGTCACCTTACCAAACGGTTCCCATGCAACAATTACAAGTGCTGGCTCTGCACATATTACCAAAAATCTACATGTTCATGATGTTCTTTGTGCACCCTCATTCCATGTGAATCTGCTTTCTGTCAGTCAACTCACGTCTGCTTTAAATTGTTCTGTCCACTTCTTTCCCACTTTTTGTATATTGCAGGACCTTGCTACGAAGAGGATGATTGGCCTGGGGAAGCAGAGTAAGGGACTATACTACCTTATGCCACAATCAGTGTCGCACGTCGGAAAACACCCCCCGTGCGGCGTCCGCTGTCCTGGTGATGGCGGTTTTTTTTTCTCTGTTATTGGAATTGATTTTGTTGGGAGTCGCCACCTAGTATTTAATTGAGGGTTACTAGGAAACACAGGTTGACTGGTCTTGTCAGAGATTCGCGGGTAAGGGACTGATTGTGGTTAGGGAAGGTATTAGCACCCCTAACGCACCCTACCTGAGGTAAGCTGCTTCGTGGTTGTGATGTGTTAAAGAAGTTTTAAAAATTTTGTCTTTTCGTCGGAATTTAGAAATACAACTTTCGTACAAGTTTGTACTTCTACACCGGGATCCGATCAAAATATTAAATCCTTCTTTATGCTTTGCCATCTCGTTGTAAAAAGATCCCTGAAATAAACACAAACATGCATTTTTTTGTTTTTTTTGTTTTCTTTCTTGCTTTTTTTATTTTTTATAACATAATAAAAAAAACAAGCACAAACACACATTTTTTATTATATTATATTCTTTTGTCTTCTGTTTTCCTTTTCTTTTCTTTTTTTTTGCTTTTTCTTCTTTTTTCTTTTTCTCTTTTTTTTTACATCCACAATACAAGTTATAAAATTCAAAAATAAATAAAAATTACATCAAATAATCCAAATTTTACAAAACAGTCCTCAAAACTCCAGAAATTTGCAAGGGAACCACTGAAACTGCAGGAATTCGTGCGCAGGAATGCTGGCGGCGCGTGTTCCAACGCGCCACCGTTCCTGGCAGCGCGTGGCTGATGCCGGAAAAATGGTGGGCTCGGCTCAGCTTCTGCCCCTCTTCTCTGCCGGTGGCGCCGTTACCTGCAAAACCAAAAAAAAAAAAAAACACAAATCACAACAACAAGCCGCCCCTTTTCATCTCGGTTATTTTTCATCTGCATCCTACAGATCCGGTTTTCTGGACTTTGGTTTCTACTCTGTTTCAAGTCGCCGGCAAGGAAGAGGACACGGACCAGAGGGGCGTCACTGCTGGAGGCGTGAGGAGCGACTGCGGGTACTGTTGTTGCCGCTGGGGGCTGTTCGGCCGGTGGTGAAGGAGATCGGCTGCTGCTTCTGGTGGCCGGTCTGTGGGCTCTGTTGAAAGCCGGCTGGAGAAGGAGGATCTGCCGTGGCTGGGGTTGCTGCACGGGTTGGTGGAGCAACCGGGTCTGTTGGAGGGAGGCGGCGCTGCTGCACGAGGAAGCGCCGTCGCCGCTGGAAGAAGAAGAAACCAGAGGGCAAAGGGGGAGCGGTTTCGGCTGCGGTTTTGGAAGGAAAATGGAGTGGGAGCAGAATGGCTGCTCTGGTTTGGTTTCAAAGAGAGGGGGAGCAGCGGCTGAGATGAAGAAGGAAGGTGGAAATAGCCGAGAGGGAGAGCTGGGACGGCTGAGCAGCTTGGTGAGGGAGAGTTTGAGCGGCGGAGAGGGAGAAGAACGGGACCTGCAGCTGAAAAAAGAAGGAAATGGGGGCGCCGGCTGGAATGGGAAGAAGAAGGTGCTGGAACCGGCTGGAGAGGAAAAACCCAAAACGGGGGGGGGGGGGCGGCTCCTCTTGAGAAAAAAATGGGTTTAGGTTTAGGTTTTTTTGTAT
This sequence comes from Populus deltoides, assembly GCA_015852605.2. Classification (NCBI taxonomy): domain Eukaryota; kingdom Viridiplantae; phylum Streptophyta; class Magnoliopsida; order Malpighiales; family Salicaceae; genus Populus; species Populus deltoides. The sequence goes on from CM027588.2 coordinate 1,012,980, forward strand.
TTTTTTTTTGATGTTGTCAAAATTGCCCCCCCAGGGTTTGAGTTAAAGGCTGCTATTTATAGGCAGAGTATTTTTTCGGGCTTCAAAATTGGTCCCTCAAGTTTTGTGTTTGGCCCCTGATTTCAATTAATTCACTTGGTAAAAATTAAATTGGGTATCTTAAAATTCTGATTTCTCAATTAAGTCCAAATTAAGCTCCCAAACTTAATTTTTCACCAATTAAGCCCTCAAATTAATTTGACCCGCTTAAAGTATAATTAAGTCCTTGCACTTAATTAAATCCTTCAATTGGACCCAAATTAATTCTTGAACATAATTAAAATTCAATTTGGCCCATGATTAAATCAAATTGGCCCATTAAAATTTAATTATGTCATTGGACTTAATTCTTATGCAAATTCGTCCAATAATCATTTAATTTGACCTTTGAATTTGCATTTTTCTATTTTTGGGCATAACAGCGTACACTTGGGCCTTGAAATTCTTCCGAAAATTGCAGCTTGATTTTCGCCTATTTTTGACCTTTCTTGGTGGCTTTCTCCGCATTGCCAACCTTTATTTTATTTTTTGATTTTTATTTTTTTTATTTTTTTTATTTTTTTGGGAAAAAAATGAATTTTGAGGAATCACCCAAAATTGGGTGATGACAATCAGAATCACATTCAACAACACCAATCTCATGTCAAGTCTCTTTTCCATCAGGAGTTGTTTGGCACAACAGATTAGGACATCCATCAAAATTACCCTCTCAGTTTCTGTCAAAATTAATCCCATCTTTTGTTTATGATTCACAACATTCATGTGAAGTTTGTCCTTTGGCAAAACAAACCAGGTTATCTTTTCCCATAAGCTCAATTCAAAGTGCCAAAATTTTTGATCTTATACCTTTGTGATATTTGGGGTCCACAAAAGATTGAAACACACTCTGGTGCACATTATTTTTTAACTATTGTGGATGACTACTCTCATTTTACTTGGATTTTCCTTATGAAATTCAAATCTGAAACACAAGGGTTGTTAAAATCATTCATCACTTTTGTTCACACTCAATTTAACTGTCAAGTTAAAATTATACGAAGTGATAATGGGCTGGAATTTATCTCCTTAAAGCCATTCCTTTCTACTCATGGTATTTTGCTTCAAAATTCATGTCCGTACACACCTCAACAAAATGGTGTTGTTGAACGAAAACATAGACACCTGCTCAATGTTGGTCGTGCCTTGAGATTCCAAGCAAATTTACCATTAAAATTTTGGGGAGAGAGTTTGCTTCGCCACCTATCTTATAAATCGTCTTCCCACTCCAGTTTTGAGTCACAAATCACCATATGAACTCTTGTACGGGAAATCACCCTCATATTCACATCTACGTGCTTTTGGTTGTCTATGTTATGCCACCACCTTACAACCTTTGACCAAATTTTCACCAAGAGCTCGTCGATGTATTTTTGTTGGATACCCTTCTAATCAAAAAGCACATCGCGTTTATGATCTCACCACTCGACAGTTTTTTACTAGTCGAGATGTTATTTTTCATGAAAACACATTTCCTTTTTTTAACCATACTTCAGACAATTCTCCTCCACAATCATCTCGCCACCTATATTTCCTGAGTCCAATGACAGTCTAATTCCACAAACACTATCTTCTTCTCCTTTACCACCCGAGACCCCTGTCACTTCATTATCTCCTTCTTCCTCTAAATCCTCATCACCACCATCATCAAATCCCACACAGTCTTCTCCTTTTCTCCAAACAAACACACCTGCTCCTATACTACGTCGC